>VSDK01001119.1:7786-40389 GCA_009767595.1 Symbiodinium kawagutii | reverse complement strand
TTGGACGCCTAGACCCTTATGTAAAAAAGACTGCGGTAAAGTGATTGATAATAAGCACATTGAAACGGCACAGCGACTACCAAATGATTTAAGAAATAATCCTAACGCTAAAAGGCATACGCAGGAAGAATTGTATAGAATCCCAGAAGCGCTGATAAAAGAGATATTTTTATCATTATGATATTTTTCTTAATTTAATATTTAGTCTAAATTCATTTAAAGAAATATGACGTTAATATATTAAGAGTAAAATGTTAAACTTCTTTCCAACTGAAGTTGTTGAAAATGTATCATCCTATTTGATAGGAGAACCTGAATATGTAAAAATCAAACATAGTGAAGCATTAAAAAGAACACAAAACAAATACAAAATTACAAAACTCGGGCCGATGAGGAAGACAAAGAAAAAAATCCGTAGAACTACTATTGAATATTGTATTATGAGAGAAGATATACCATTTTCAGTAAAAAGCATAAACGATATTATTTGCGGACAACTGGACGAGTTAATGTATCTTCTGTATGACCAAGTGGAAGGATGTAGCTTTAACGCGTTCTTAGTTGTTGATACATGTATATGCGCAAAAGAATTCAATAAATCATATAAGGAAAACACTTTTGACTACTGTAACATCACAGAGACATCACGAGTATTTGACAATGTTGATGAAGCAATGTATAGTGACCTAAATGAAATAGCAGAGGAAATTATAACCCAAGTAAATAATGAAAGTATTGAACATAATATTATTGGCATTCAATCATTTAATTTTAAGTTAGTAATTGAAGAAGATTGAAGATGATTTAAATTATTTTATCTTAAGATAATTTAAATCATTTTTCTTACTTATTTTTCTATGGGGTGATAAAAGAAATATTTTTATCATAATAATAATAATAATTTTAATCTAATTAATCTTAATATTAATTTAAGTTTTAGTCTAAAAGTATTTAAAGAAATATTACCTATATATATTAAGAGTGAAAATGATGAAACGTGAGATTAATAATTATATTAACAAAAAATGCTATGACTGCTGTCATTTCAAAAAAGAAAATATGGAATTGTATAAATTGAATTTACCAAATGAAATAGTGAATAATATTATCAAATATAGTTATGATGAGGAATGTAAATACTGTTGTATTTGGAAATGTAAAAAAGACATGTTCTACTGTTTATGTCAATTAAATATTATACATAAAAGAAATGTTGAAGAAGATGTATTGGCATTTATTACTGTTTATAATCGTGAATTACCACCTTTAAAAGATGTCAAAGAAGTTATGAGAATAAGTGAAAAGAAATATGAAGTTTTTGAAGAAATATTGTGGAAACTTGCTCATAAAGATGTTGAAGATGTCAAGGAACATATTAAACTGTATATTGAAAGTAAAAAATTAAATGTTAAAAATACAATAAGGGATTTGAATATTTTTGTTAAAATGATTTTTGACTATAACAAAAATAAACCTCACCAATTAAATTATTATCCTGAAATAAAATTATGATTAAGATGATTTAAATTATTTTGATTAAGATAACTTAAATTATTCTTTCTTACTTATTTTTATATGGGGTGGCATGGGGGTAGGTTCGTTGCTATGAACATATGGATGGAGATGATTTTTTTTGATGGATGATATGGAAATGAAGATGGATGGGAATATGAATGGAACATGATATGGGAAGATGAAAAATGAAGATGAATGGGAATATGAATGGAACATGATATGGGGAAATGATGGATGAAAAATGGATATGGTGGGTGGTGAAATGGATGGATGAAATGATGGGATGATGGATGGGAAAATGAATGAGCGGTGGATGATATGATGGATGAAAAAATGAAGCAACGAACCCCCCCCCATGCCTACCCCACTACTTAATTATGGGAACCAGGGGTACAGGGTTTTGACCCACAGCCAATCATCCCATATCATATATAACGATGCAAACGTACTGAACGACAAACTTGCAATCTGTCATATCATCCTCTATCTTGCTCACGGTTCATAATGAGTCTCCGCGATGTACAATGTCATGCCCTGCAGTCACAACAGATATGTAACACACGAAAAGAACCGAGTTCCGGTTGTAAAACCCGAAGCCAAATTTCGGTCACTGCATGGCGGAACCGTGCACCAGGAAGGCAAGACATGGTGATTGAACCGATGCTGGGACGTTGTTTTGCTCAAGGCTGCTGCGAGGTATGAATTGTGAATTTTACATTGGGTCTAAGTAAGTGCACGCAGCGTAAATTAGGGATAATTCAGGTAATTCCTCCAGAATTGCTGTCACAGCATTGCTGTTAAGTATGACTGATGCTGTGAACCGAGGCCGTTGACACAACGAGATCGACTACTTCATGAGGGTTCTCCCAAAAGTTGGAGACTTCAACGAGCAGCTGCGGCTTTCACCAGCTTCATTGTTTTTCTGGTTGGTGGTTGGACCACCTCGTCATGAAAAAAGATGCTCAACCAACCATTTGTTAATAACTGCAAGGGAAAATAATGACTCTACTTCGAGTGATCCCTACCATGGCATAACATAGTGAGGCACAGAAATACATTGTAATTCATGTCTGCCAGGCACTCTAACCAACCCACACAACCAACCCACACAGCCAACCCACATAACCAACCCACACAGCCAACAACCAACTCACAAAACCAACTCACATCACTGACCCACGCAACCAACCCACATAACCGACCCACACAACCAACTCACAAAACCAACTCACGTAACTGACCCACGCAACCAACCCAATAACCGATCCACACAACCAACTCACATAACCAACTCACATAACCAACTCACATAACCAACTCACAAAACTAACTCACATAACTCACCCACACAACCAACTCACATAACCAACTCACATAACTTGGCTAATGGTACACATACACTTGGCTGTTACATTGGTTGTGTGGGTCGGTACTGGCAGTCTATCTGACACATACCTCTGGCATTCTAATCATCTGGCATTCTCTTCTGGCACATACTTCCGGCATTCTATCTGACATATTCTTCTTCTCCTTTCTATCTGGCATTGACTGCTGGCAAAGCACGGGCGGTTGAGGTCCAGCGGTACCCACTGAGATCGGACAGTGGCGGTTGAGGTCCAGCGGTGGACACTGAGATCGGACAGTGACCGTTGCGAAGGAGGAAGGAGGAAGGAAGGACGAGGACAGCTCTTATAAAATCTAACAACCCTCACCTGACAAGTCGGGAAAAAATGTCAATGAAACCACCAACCGGTTTTTGATCCATCATTCGTAAGCACCATAGTTGGTTAATGTCGGTCATTGACTTCATTAAGAGGTACAATTAACGATGACCCCCCGGCGAGAAAGCATCCGGGAATGTTTGTCCGAAGACCCGTCCAAGTATTTCAATCTGGCAATGGAACATCAACCTGCCATTTTACCCAAGAAACCTCAAACCATACGAACTTGTTGGTTTCAAAATGCAAATTTCTAAGTGGATTTGATTTGGCAACAGTATATGTACTAAAATAACTCGCTTGCTTGAATTATATGCTACAAAAGATCGGGTTGCTAGTTCCCAAAAAGTCCAGCAACCAATTGGCTCAGCGCACATATATAGGCACCGCTAGGATCTATCAAAACCAGCTAAGCAGGTCACTAGAAATCTATGACCAACAGTTCAGCCGAAAACCAGTTGGAATTTAATGGTGCCATGTGGGTCCAATGTGGTGCCCCCAACTACAGTACCGCTTTCAAGTCGGCTTGGCATCTGCATACGATCACTTTGACGCCTCGCCGGTGAGATCACTGCTGGTACCGTTTCGGGTTTTTTGGGAGTCATTACTCTTGAAGTGATCAGCTCATGATTGGTATCACTGGCCCTGCTGCTTGTGGGTAGGTTATGGGTGTTGCTGATGTTGCTCTTGCTCCTGCTATTTGTTTGTGGTTGTTCTCTTCTTGTTAATGTCTACCATGACCCTTATTTACCCTTTATTACTACCCTTGATTCTACCCTCCATTTTTTGGGATTAATATCCATGATCTTGGGACTTTCATCCGTATTTATGGGACGGTAATTGGCCTGCCCTCAGGGAAAAGAACAATCATTGCCCGTCCCATAGAAGCCAGGTCCAATATCAAAAAACCACGCGCTTCCGAATCAAAAAAGGCAAGTGTTGGACAGGTCTACAAACCGCAAGCCAACTCGTATATTATATATATATATATATCATATCTAACTATTTGCACGATTTAAGTCTTTTGAACAATGATCAATAATCGCAACCACGTAGGACCTAGTTGCATCTCACATCATCTGACCACAGGAAGAGATTAAAGCACATTTCATCCTTCCGAATTCGTAGGAATCGTCTGCAAGAAAAGGAGTCTGGAAACTAGCTGAGATCCCCCTTGGATATGCCCTGCTAAAGCTTAATTTTGGCTCAATCTTCGGTCGCTCATCAGGCAGTGGGTCAAAACCCTGTACCCCTGGTTCCCTTATCATTAACTATTGTTTTCCCTATACTTTGTTGGTTAATATTGACCCATAGCCATTTGCCACTATCCGTCCTGGTGATACGGAATCGCGCGTTTCGAATCGACGTACGGATCGGCAAAGTCGGAGAGCGCTTCTCCGCTTTGCGGTGTGGCATCCACCGTGTTGTGGCTGGTCGGTCCCTCAGAAAGAAAGTGTTCAGTTCCGAAGCACTGACTTTTCTGGAAAGCAGCCAGGTATCCATTGGTAGTGGCTACAAGGCTAGAAGGAAAAACAACAACAAAAGTCTTACAACAATGCCCAAAAACAAATGCTTGTGAGTCAAGGACCCCTGGTGCCCATGCTGCGCACATCCGTAATCAGAATAGCCCATCCGCTTGGAGGTTCACAACCATTAACCATGTGCTGTACTCAGGATGGTAGATCCCTATCCCCTCAAAAATTCATGGTGAATCACAAGCTGTTGTTAAACTGAGGGTTGACTGCCGGATTGAACCAAAACAAACTATCAAACACTTGGATGATTACTTACAACCCTTTTAGCTAAGTATCCGGCGACCGAAGTGGACAGTGAGACCTTGGTTCTAAGCCATAAATTCTTGGCACACCTCCGTTTTGCGTCACAAGCCGTGGCCCCCCTGAAGCTCTGACTTCAAGCAGTGGCTATGGGGGGATCTTTGGATACCCCGCCCAGCCCCCTGCGTGCAAACCCAGCAGAATATGTTTTTAATTACTCAACTAAACCTCCACATGGTTTTTAAACAACATATTTATTATCCAACGGGTCATGTACATGCTGGGAATTGAAATTTCATCTGGCCCACACATTCAAAAACCCAGGGGTAACATGCTAAGCCGTCAGAATCGACCTCAAAAGTTGGTTCACAGGATCCACCCATGCAGCATCTTTGGAAAGCTTTCTTGCGGCGCCTGCTGGGGTGGTTTGACATGAAATATCAAGCAACGAAGTTCAAAAAACCAGGGACATTTTATATGACAAATAGCTAAGTGAAATATCGAAAATGCTGAGTCAAATATTGAAAAAAAAACAGTTACAGCCCATCAGCCCATCAGCTCATCACGGGGCAACAGCCATGCCACAACTGCGGTTGAGACTGCCACTCCTTCCGCGGCCGCCTCAAACACAGGCCGCCGATGAACGTTTACGGCGCCAGCACTGCAACGGCTTTTGCCACGCGGGGTCTGACTATGCTGGCAGCCAGGAATTACGCCGTATTTACACTACCGTGATCCAACATAGCACTGGAAAATCATAATCTTTCTAGGGCAACCCTGGGAAATCAGCTATAACTGGTGGATTTTCCATTGCTATGTTAGATCACCAGAGGGTATCTGATTGATAGTTTCAATGCCAATGAAACATATCAAAGAACCAGCACTGGGGGAAAGGAGTCTGCTAGTGGCTGCTTGCTGGTGGATAAATAATTCGGAACAAGAAAAATATAGGTATCTGGCCGGTGGTTCAAGCCCTTTGCAAAACAAGTCCAAGAGCCAAGCAGTTGCTAATACAGTAAATACTGGTGAAAAAATAATCAAAACCACCAGCAAAATATGAAGCCATAGTGCTAAATGCGATCAAGCCATATCAGTTATCATTCTAACACCGTGTCATGCAACCGTGAGAAGTTGAATATTTTCTACCAAAAATATCGACGAATGGACAAGAATGCCAGATCAAAGAATCCGCGCTGCAGAGCTGGCGACTCAGCACGAGCTTGCGAACGCTGCCACGCACATATGATGGAACACCCAGCCAAAGCACCCTAACGCGCAAGGAGCCCAAACTACAGTGAGAGAGCTCAGGTATGCATATCTCCTCGGCAGCGTTTTTTGCGGATTTCCACGTCATCAAGCATTTCGGCGCTAACCCTGTGCCTCTTTTCTGTACGCATGCAGGTGTCAAAACTGCTGGTGCTTACAACCCATCGCAAGAAGATTACCAACCAACCCAAGTCTGAAAACAAGACAGGTTTCAAACCAGCTATCAAAGAAAAAAAGGGTAGGTTCATTTTTGTTGGATGCGCACACCTTCATTGTTTGTTGTTGGCGTTGGCCTACGTACGTGTCCGGTTGTTTTTCGATGACAATTGCACTAGTCATCTGTAGGTCCACTGTATGCAACACTATCCCCCTAAACCCTTGCATGGCTTCGACCGTGATCAAAATAGATGCTTCACCATGAGCTTTGGTGAGCTATCCTCAGTAATTACTAACAGCTGTTGAAAATGGTGAGCACTCCTCAAATCCATGATCACCAATGATTGATCATTTTAAACCATGATTATTGTGCCTGCTTTGGCATATCACGGCTGCGAGCCACAACCACATCAGGAAACGCAAAATTGATATTTACTAACATGCCCCTAAAATTGGTGCAAAACTATCTGTACCGCCCAGGCCCCAAACAAACACGCCGACATGATCCTGCATGCATCAGGATATGCAAATACAGAAGGAAATCAAAGGCAAAAACCGCACGACTACAAGTATACATCCAAACATGACAAACACAATCTAATCTATATGTACACAGTCAGCACAATTTCTTGCAACTCGATGATGGTAACTAAACATCTACTAGAATGAAAGAATATGGCTATGGGTCAAAACCCTGTACCCCTGCTTCCCCCACTATTTAGCCATTATTGTTGGTTGCTTGGCCCAGCTCGCCAGATGATCAAGTGACAAGACGTCTGCGCCCGGGCATCGCTTGTTTTGGTGAGACACCGGTGATGCTCTTCGATCAGGGCCCCAGGATAGGCCCGGCTTGACCTTCGAAGGATGATGTCCAGCCACTTGGGGGGTGCTCGGTCCAGCTGGCACGCCAGGCACCGAATCGCAGCGTCCAAGAGTCAAGGTCTCAGAGAAGGGATGATATCCCAAGATTTGTCCGAAATCATATCCTCAGTCAAACCATCAATGAATCAATCAGATTCAATCAGAACTCATCTTCAAGTCAAGTGATTCATCTGCGCACTGATTCCATCCAGCAGCATCTATCCATCCACCCATCCGTCCGTCCGCCTACTGTATCTGTTCATCTTTCCATCTATCCGGCTTCGGCTACATGCGTGCATTGATGGATGAATATCTGCCGACATTTGCGCATGATACATGCCACATTGAGCAAGCTCGCATCCAAGCTTTTGAAGGCTGGAAACATTGAGCTGTGATTGAAGCGAGGGCATCACTCTGAAACACTCTGATATTGAAATTGCAAAGGATAGCTTGCCCAACCAACCTACCAACCTCAAACATCTTAAGCAACATGAAGCACATGAAAAAACGACACAAGAACGGCCAAATCATTTCGCATTCCAAGCATCTGCAAGTGTATGTGAGGAGCACCTGGCGGTGTAACTGGTGTCATGACAGAACTGCACAGCTACGCACAGCTCATTACCAAGTCGGAAACCCAGCAGAAACAACAAACAAGCCAGCAAAAACATTGGATGAATGTTTTCTTTGTTGCCAGGGTTTCCCACGGATTTGCCCTATGCCGAACGTATTGTTGGTACTGTATGGTATCCAAAGTTTATTGACGTATTGGATGATGAAATGAGCGCACCACCTTTTCACCATGATCCACCGTGCTTGTCACGGGAGTGACCTCTGCTGATCAACCAGAAAATACCACTGCTCAACGCTATGCCTTCCCGGGGTGGGCTGCCAAATTCCTGAGAAAACAATGGTGGCTTAGAAGGGTTAGTGCTGGTCAATAGTTATAGGAGATAGTAACCAGCAATGATGGCTGACGACGGTGGTCAACAAACCACTGTCCAATATATCTGGAATAGGTGATGATGAATTTCCATCCAATCCGGGGAATCGACCATTAGTACAACCCCCTCCAAGTTTTAAATCGGCGGTTGGTGCACATAGCCATGAACTATTGCCTGTTGCTGGCTCGATCACCAATGGTCCGCCACTTTACTGTCCGCCACTTGTGATCCTAACGATTGCTGAAGCAAATGTAATCATGTCAATGTAAGTGTAGTATGTCAATTACCCACAATCCCACTAACCATTAGCCGGTTCACCATTATTCCATTAATCGCAAATCTACCGCCACCATGGTCAACCATGGTCCACCATGACCACAACGACCAGCCGGTCACTGCCGCGGCACCAGGGCGACGATATCCAGAAGCACATCCGACGCAGCGACGGTGGCAAGAAACATCAGGCTTGTAACTCCTGGCGCGGGTCATGGCCTGAACCATGACAAGCTGTGAGTCTGGTTAGCCATGGATGTGAACGCTGACCGAACCAGCTGTGCAAAAGCCTTACCAATGAGGAAACTACAGTATTTTTTGAGCCACATTCTGCTTGCCTGGTGGTTTGTTGTCCATAGACCAGTGGAATGTTGCCTGGCTGTAAGAAACCACCGACACACATGCAAATCATGCATGTATATGCATCTGTACATCTGTGCATGGTGCCTAGTACAACGTGAATCAAGATCTTCATGTCGGTGTGTAGATCTTCCAGAGAAATGTAAACAGCTAGGCACAAAAAACATCGACAAAAAACGTGACACAACATGTTCGACTGATTTTGACTGATCCCCTCCAACTAGTATTACGCATGGAAAAGTTCTGGTTTAGTGGCGAATCTTCACATTTTCGAGGGGCCAGGGGAAGAAATCATATATAGATGCAAAGATTGACGTATGGAGTGATGTGCTCAATGTCCAGTTTGTTTGTCTTTTGAAACCCATGTCAACCGGATTCCTCAATCCTGTTATCCAAATATATCTGATAAATTGATCATTGATGACTTCATCCACAAACTATGTGGATCCACCATGGGTCAGGATTGCCATTTGTCAACGGCTCCCTAAACTGGGATGCCACCTCTGCAATTTCAGCGATGTAAGCCTACTGAAACAGATAAGGTGCCATGCTGCCTCTTCCCTCGAAGCCCTTCCCTACCCTTCCAGTTACCTTTATAGTAGGTAACTAAGCTAAAAAGCAATGGTAGAAACCAGCTGGTTACCTACTACAGAGGTAACTGGAGGGATAGGGTTTGGTTCAGTACTGAACTGACTTTATACCGCTTTATACATTTTCGACGTGCCCGAGTGGCTGAATATATCCGGGAGAAGGTGTGCTGGTACATCTGGTCTTTATTAATAATCTATCATATAACCCGTGCAAAGATATCGGGGGGTTTCTCAAATAAGGGTACCCCCAAAATCATCCAATATTCAAATTTTGGAGTAATAAAGAAACTATTTTGGGGGGTTCCCAACTTTGAGAAACCATGAGAAACCATCATGTGTCACCCTTGGTTTGCCACTTGCTACTTGTGCATGCATGTGCACTTAAATAAGTCCTATGATCATGTGCATCCGCATGCATCTGCAACTGTCCCCATATAAGGCAATGTTGGAAACATAGTTGCACATCGGGGCAAAAATAAAAACCTGGATGTGTTCGAATATGGAGCAAGGAAAACCAACATACATACGTATGTACACATTTCACCAAAAAAACACATGACGCATGCTTAACACAAAAGAAGCGCTATCAAATGCAGTGATGTGCAACCTGTCCTTGAAGAAGTGCATCATCAAATAATATCAAGCAATGCAGCATACATCGTGGTTTCTCAATTCATAGGGGTACCCCCAGTCATCATCCAGTGCATTGGTCATGAAAGAAATAGACCAAATATAACTTTGGGATCCTCAAAGTGGGTAGAGAAACCACAATATTCTTGCTTATTGTTGGTTATCGCCTACTACTATCTATTGATCATGATCCTTCATGATGCACCATTTAAAACCGCTATTATTCACTAAATATTATTTGAGAAACCATCATGTACTAAAGCCAAAATCATGCGTTTTTTCGTCTGATCCGCCGGCCACCAATGCGTTGCGCGGCGCAACGCGTTGCGCGCACCTTTGGGAAACAAGAACCGTCGGAGCCTGAGAAGCGAGGCGGTTCCGGCGATGCCGACCAAGGCGTTGGTAGACCCAGCGGTATCCGCTGGTGGTGCATCTGGTGGTTGGTGATCCTGGATGCATGGCTATGGGTCAATATGAACTAACCAAGTTTATGGGGGATAATAACCAACAAGTTCATAGGGGAAACAATGGTTAATGACAGGGGAACAAGGGGTACAGGGTGAACTGACCCACTGCCACATGGAAAAGTCATGAGGTCATCATGGCAATGAGATCATCATGATAGAAATGGATAAATCAAATAAGTTCAGAGGGCCTCAGCTATTTGTGATAAGCACGGGGGGGTAGGGAGCTATGGGGAACATTTGGAAGCTGCCTGGAAGAGCATAGCAACCAATTGATGAACCGGAGCACCTCTGAGTTGGCGAAAGGTCCCTGCATGATGTTCCTGGGGGCTCAGGGAATTCCGCTCCGATTTTTGTCACGCAAACGTGGAAGATGTTGTCCATCCCTTCGGGCACCGCTGACGGGTACGGTTTGGTGTTGAACTCCCAGAAGTATGATCCAATTCGATCTCTCCTTTGCCACTGGTGAGACTGAGCCAGGGCCATTCGACGGTTCGTCCCATTTCACCCTCACAGGTGAAAATAACAATAATCAATACAATAATAATAATAATGATAATGATACTTGCCACTGAGGGGTTTTCCATTAGATAACCTTTGCACGTCCACCCAGGATCATAATGATATTAGTAATAATGATAACATTAATAAAAGTAGTAATGCTGGTAATGCTGGAAACCATCAACCTCCATGAGCCAGTGATGGATGGAACATAGGAAGCTCAACAACTGCATGGCGTGGCCGTGCAGCTCCGGGAAAGCCTGGGGACAGCATGGGATGATCAGTTCCTGAAGGATAGCTTCACCAATGAATTCATATGGTGGTTTCTCAAAATGGGGGACCCCTAAAAATGGCTGGTTTATTACTATATATATGACTAATATGGATGACTAGGGGGGTCCCCTATTTTGAGAAACAACCATATCCACCAACCAATGCCCAAGCACCAACTAAGCATCAAAGCATCAAATGGTGGTTTCTTAAAATAGGGTACCCAAAAAATGGCTGGTTTATTACTACTAAATGATTGTTTAGGGATGATTGGGGGGTACCCCTATTCTGAGAAACAACCAGTGGCTTATAGATCCCTGCTATTTTTTTGTGGTTATATGGTAAATCAATCATATCCCAAAAACACTGAAAACCTAAGGTAGTGGGTATAAGCCATCCAGCCATCAAAGCATCAAATAACTCGTGAGTCATAAACTTCTCAACAAGCAAGTGGCATATCTGGAAGCAGTGCCGAAACGGGGTAGACCATCAGCACGCAGGCAAGAGCACCTGGAAACAAAAGTTGCACCCCTGGCCCCTGCAAATGTATTTTTTTTTTGTGGGGGGGGGGGAAGGGGACAGGGATGTGGTTTGATTTGTTAAGGAATTGTGTAGGAATTTGTGTAATTTGGGTTGTTTGGATAGGGATTTGAAGGTGATGAAAGATCAAGACTCGCTTTGGATAGCACGAATCTAGTTCTTGGTTTCGGCCAACTATCAAGTGATCTCTGACGGAACCATGAGCAAGCTGAGGGCGGTCATTCACCCGTTGCCGTTGCCAAGCATAGTGATCACATAACCCCTCCTAGCACATTGTCAAGGTCAGCATCATCTTCCATACTATCGGAAATCTTTTGTGGAGCAATTCTAGTGATGCAACTGCATACACTTCAATTGTAATCGATGGTCCTGACCATGTGAGCCACCACTCATCCCGCAAGTTTCAGTCATCACCCCTGGTCACCCCTCCCATGAAAAGGACACAACAAAAATATCGTGGCTCGTAAATGGTGGTTTCTCAAAATAGGGGACCCCCAAAAATGATCGGTTCATTGCTACAAATAGGCTATTTATCTGGTTAATAAAGGATGATTTAGGGGTACCCTTATGACTTGAGAAACCACCTTACATGGATGCTTCCCATCCTCGGAAGCAGTCCGCTCTTCGAGTTGGCTCCGCATCCCTTAAAAACCTTAAAATTAGGAAGCATTCAGATTTCTTCATGATCACAATGGCGAGCTGGGTCAAGCAGTTAACCAACTTTATGGCTTATAATAACCAACCAAATCATAGGGAAAACAATGGTTGATGATAGGGGAACCAGGGGTACAGGGTTTTGACCCACACCCAATGGTTCACAATGGTTCAACAAGTACACCAGAGAAATTTAGTACAAAAAAACAGCTATGTGAGCAACAATGTTTCAAGCTGCCGAACGGTTTCAGCTTGTTTTCAGCTATGCTAGCAAAAACGTTTCAGTAATGGTTTCTTATTATTCAGTCCATTATGGTCAATGATTTTTTCGCATCAACCGTTTCCCGACGACTCTCAATCATATTTGACGGTCGACCATCCCTAAGCAACCTTGATTAATAGATCATATAGGAGGACGCGCCATTTTATTGATCATATCATCAATCGCCGGCTGTTATTATCTCCACCTGCCTCTGATCTCTACGATCATTGTGAACCATCACGATGCATAAGCATTGGAAACAGTCATGATTATCATCACGATCAATCATCCTCAGTCATATTGTGGTTCACGTTATGGTTTATATGAATCAGTATGAATATGAACCAAAACTGATGCTGTAACAATGAGGAGCATTGGTGTCAGAACTGACCATGGGCCAGGCCAGGACCATTGCTGAATAAGATTTGTCCGAGTCCAAATCATAATCGCCACTGCTTGGATAAATGAATGGTGAAGCCATCGAGTTGATGATAGCTCCCTCTTCAACTCGATCAACCGCCACAATCAACTTTGGCAGGGCAATAAGCAATGGCGCTGCTTGGCGTTGGCAGCTGGCAGCTAGAGCCCTCAAAATTTCAGCCAAGAACTTGTGAAGTCGGTCGAATTCAACCACTCTTTACAACACCATTGGGTCGCTCTTGGGCTCCTGGTCCCGTAAGGCTGGCCACAACGCATACAAACTGCGCCACACTCCCGCCACAGCCCTGCCTGTCAGGCCCCATCCCAGGATGATGGACTCATATCCTGGCACCGATGTAAGAACTGGGGATTGCACGGCCCTAGGTCAATATGGCTATGTCATATATGTATGTGTTTGGACTGTCTTAGGTTGATATGGTTGGATTATGTCACGTTAATATGGTTGGGTTAGGATTGGTGAGGTTAGTATGGCTGGATTGGTCTGGTCAGTATGGCGAGTATGGCCCATATTTGATCATATTTGCCTTCATGTAGGATGGGTTAACATTGAGCAACGAAGAAATGGGCAATAGCTCACATCCGTACAGTTGGACTAGTTTGGTCATCTTTCTAATATGTGAACAGCCAGGGGTACATGACATGGACCCAAAGCCAAATAAGACCATGGAAGTTGGTTGGTATGATTGGTGATTGCTTGACATATGATAGGCTAGCACGGTTAGCACGGTGAATTGCAGCAAAATGATTGACTACTACAAGTATCACGAGTGCAACTCAACTGGTGACAAATAATGCATCATGGACGGATGATTAGGAATGTTGTGATTGAGCTTATCCCGGTTAATCATGTGGCGCTGTCTCAAAACAGGGGTACCCTCAAATCATCCTTAACAGTAAAAAAAACAACCATTTCGGGAGCCCCCATGGCTTGAGGAACCCTAAAACCAAACTCAAGTCTTTGTTGCCCCTTACGTTTCACCAGCTCCTTGGCATAGAAAACCAAAGCGCTGGCACTTCGCCTTCCCTGAGCATCCCACCCCATTTGGGGCCCACCTCGACGTCGGATTTGCTCAGTGCTTTCGTTCAACCAAGGAATTTTCGCCGCCCAGCCGTGAAGGCATTCCATCTGCGAGACTCTCACCCGCTGCGTCCTCTGCAGGCCAATGATGGTTGGGGAATGGTTGATGGATAATGGCTTGGCTAGTGGTTGTTGTCTCGCGGGTGCTGGCTAGAGGTTGTTGTCTCATGGTTTTAGGCGCATGGTTGTTGGCAAATGATTTTTGGCAAATTGTTTTTGGCAAATGATTTTTGACGAATGTTTTTTGGCTAGTGGCTGCTATTTGCCAAAGGCTGTTGTAATTCACCGATGCTACATTGCTGCAAAACGCTGATGCTGTACGCATGCCATGTACTGGAATCCAAACTTGTACAGCTTTGCTCATGAATAAACCCACGTACTAGAACCTCTATAAACTATAAACATTTTTCCAGATCCATAATTTGTTACACACACACACACGAATGCTTTGCTTCAACTACCTCAGCTTCAAATACCAACAATTTTGTTGGTATCAGGCTCCGGCAGTGATGGACAAGCACATGCGCGCCAGTTTCCATGTGTGTGTGTCCATGTCTCGAAGAATGTCTCGTGGCGGACTTTGTCCTTGTCATGCTTCACTCAGTTTCATCATTTCTGGACTAATCCCTTCAAGGACGGGGCCCCAATGGCAGGATTGATGAGACAAATGATTCAACAACAGGATTTGGTCCTCATCCGGAGCTGCAGCAGCAAAAGAGAAGTACACAGGAGTAGCAATGGGAGCAACTGTTACAACAACATCAAAAATCAAACGACTCCCAAACTACTTCGAAGGCTACTAATAGTGACTATTGACTTTTCAATAGGCTACTTCCAAGGCCACAACTTCTAAGGCTACGAATACTACCCACTAATCACCATGACTTTCTTCTACATGCCTTTGACCTTCCACACCTCAGCGCCACTTGCGTGGAACCACACAGCTGCCACCAACCAGGCACCAAACCCAGGGACTCCTCCAAACACACGTGACGAAGTCACAGAACACCCAGACCTCAGCATCAGCGCCGGAAGCCGGCACGGCTTCATCCTCTACTCCCCTCAACCGCTGGAAAATCGTGAAACAGTCATTATATAATCAGTGATTTACCAGCAGTGATGGTAAAACTAATCAGTATAATGAAGCAGCTTTACCATCAGTGATCCACATTCATCAATACATAGTTAACCAGTTTTAACCATTAGTGATCCATGAGTCAGGCATGAACCATTATATAGCCAAGATGAACCAATACTATCAACTAGTTGATGTTCCACGCAGCCAGCTTGCCAAGGATGATCCTCAACGAGCTCCAACTTGAAAAGCCCTAGAAACGAGTGCAAATCATCACTCTTTCTTTGACTGACTCACTCTCAGGGTTGACAGCGCTTCTGGGAAGCTAAAATGGAAGTTCTTTCCTCATCTGTTGACACAAACATTTTTCTGGGTACTGGAACTGATGAAAACGACATGATAGTGCTTGATGATTGGCGCCATTCCTGAATTCAACATATCATTCCAACAGCCTTGGCGGCGATGATCGCTGACCAAATTCTCATGTCTGCACTGCTGAGCAAGGGGAGTGTTTGAACCGTTGGATGATCCACAATAAAACCGCTCAATGAATCCAGCTAAACTCAGTCAACAGTTGGTGGTTGGACAGTTCTCACCTCATTTCCTAGTCGCACATGATTTCACGGCACTTGCAACTGCTGACTGTTCATCTGAGCCCGTTGCAACCAAGAGGCTCCTACACTTAGCCAATCTTGGCAGAGTACCGCTGACATGGCGCCGTGCAAACCTGTCCAGCCGTGGACAAAGTCACTTGCTGACGGGGCAACCCACAACCCACAGCATCTGAGCTTTCCTTAAGCCAAGAATTGATCAACCCATTAAGCAAAAAGTCATGTGTGTGTTTGGAAGCCTGTGGACATATATGTTCAAGTCTAGTATTTGAAGATGCCTGAGGCATTTGCAAAAAACTGCTGGAGCACACTGACCAAAAGCGAAACTCCAAACAAAGCAGCCGGGTTCATGAGCCCCACTTCCCAGCCTGGAAGGTCTGATATGGTGGTTTCTCAACACAAGGCATCCCTAAAATGGTTAGTTTATAACCATCAATGGTTTCAATTGGATGATTTGAGGGTGCCCCAATTTTAAGAAACCACCATATATGTGTACTGTATAAGCGAATGTTTCCCCGAAAGTTCTGAAGACGATTGAGTTTTGGATAGTACCACCTGGCGGATCTTAAAAAAACCGTCCCTCTTTGGGAATGGTGACGTTTTGTTGGCTGTGCCCTGGTAGTTCTAAGGAATAGCCACCACGAAAGTGACCTCAATGCAAGAACTGACCAGGTTCGATAGGCAAGTCATCTACAACTGATGACTCAACATGTCTCAACTTCTAGGTCGGCCACTGATGGTAAGTTGCTACTGTGAAGCTTTCAAGTCTGCAGGCGTGTTGTTTTGGAACAGGATCCACATCTCCCCAAAATCGACTCCAAAAATGGTTGCCTCGTTGGTAGTTTCAATCCCTATAAAACATATTAGTCAACCATTACTAGGGAAATAACAAGTGTTTGGAACCACCAAGCAGTTGCTTTCCCAAGCACTTCGCGTGCCACAACTCGGGCGCCATCGCTTCACCTCGTTGGCAACACGTTCCCGTCCCCTCAACAGGGAAGCCTCCAAGGTGCCGCGCCTATGTTGAGTGCCAAGGGGAAGACGCCGTAAAGCATCATGGATTTCCCAAGCCCGGAAGATGCGAACTTGAAAAGCTCGAAGCAGCCCACCTGGAGCGAAATGCTGGGAAGGTTGGTAAGCTGAGTTAGCCATGATTGATGGAGTTGATTATATGATAAGCTAGTTAAGTCGTGATGGTTGGTAGTGTTTCTTGATGGTTGCAAGGTTGATGGTTGTGTGTCTTGGCCAGTTTGGAACCAACATGCTGCGCGATAGCGATTCCTCATGGCGGACGGTCCAACGAAGACCCTCTAGCCATCGCATGCACATGTGGACCAGTTGCATTCCAATCAAAATCTCTGAGGTGGTTGTGAGGTTGATTGACAATTGGTTTAAAATGCATAGGGTTCACGTGTTCAAGTCTGAGGATTTGGACAAATTGCCGGTTGCAACATGATTTTGATTGGTGCTTGCGTGTTGCTGCTCACGCAACTCATGGACAAAAGTGACAAAAGCGTTTATTGATGGATCATTGCACCTATGCTAAGCGTGCCCTCTGTGTTCAAAGGAAGCCAGTACATCATGGACATGCCGTCCATGGGATTTATTCAATAAGGACTCGGACTCAAACTCTGTGGCTACACGCCCTAGCATTTACATGTATTTACCATGTATGTTCTTTTCAACATGTTCTTACTCATGTGCTCATGGTGCTGATGAATGTAATCGCCACACTTCACTGTATCAAAGCCATGACTAAGCAACCATCATTAGCCATCATCAAGCATTCCTAAGCAAACAACTATTAGCCCCACTTTGCGATTACAAACGATTATATATATATATATATCATTCCCCAGTATTCATGATGAAGGTCCTGATCCATCATCAACCATGGCAATGACGGCAAATATCTAAACCTTCCTATGTTATTCTTTAATCATTGCTGAATATTGCCAACTTCTCATCACCAAACCTCAGTCATCATAAACTTACCGCATGATCTACAGAGTGGCACCCTCCAGTAATAGGTAGGTGAATCAGCCACTTCACTACAGCATGTATGCTATAGGTATACCTACCGCAAGTGGTGCTTACCCTAGTTGCAACCTAGGTTAATCACCTGGGGTAGCATTGACCCTAGTTAACCTACTAGTTACTACTAGTGGTTACCCTAACTGGGGGGAAACAATCCGTAATCACCTCTCTGTCTCTCGCAATCTCACAGGAGTCTAGCCGTTTGGGCGGACATCGTGGCCACCATTTGCTGGCGAGTCACTAACCTCGTACGAACCGTAGGCCCCCACACGTTAGCGAAGTTGGTGACCACAACTAGGGCAACCAGCAGCTATGGGTTGGTTCATACCCGGAGCAACTATCAGCTATGGCGGGTCCTACTAGGTGTAACCGTCATTCACCAAGACACAAGCTAGGGGACTGCGCCTTGTATCATCATCCAGGAACCTCGCCTTCCCCGGTGGCACCTTGATGACCAAGGAGATGATTGGTCTCAGCAT
This sequence comes from Symbiodinium kawagutii, assembly GCA_009767595.1. Lineage (NCBI taxonomy): Eukaryota > Dinophyceae > Suessiales > Symbiodiniaceae > Symbiodinium > Symbiodinium kawagutii. The sequence continues at coordinate 21,889 of VSDK01001119.1, read as the reverse complement.
TGCTGCCTCGACGAGCCGTTGGACCGACGCAGCTGATGGTAAAATAATGTTTGCGAGACGACTTGAAACAGTTTGTTCTTTCTTTTTTTTCTCCATCGCCATCCCGAAGGTTCAGCTGGGCTGAGGGCGAGCAGGTGGCCCAGTCAAAAGGAGCCACTGTACCAAGATATAGGCATCCATACTACTGATATAGTTTGTTCATGGCAATTGATTTAGCAACAAATGGTTGATTGGTTGGATCATGATAGATGGATCATACTATTGTTCATTATCTCACCTTTTATTCAACAAATGTTGGTCAACTCAATTTGTTCAATAATGGTTGGATCATGGTGTTTGATTCATGGTGAGTCAAGGAAGAATGGTAAAATGGTGAACAAACAAGGGACCATGTCTCATTATCATAAGGTCAAAACAGGAAACAATTGAAGGTTCATGAAAATGATTGGTAAATTTAATTTGCCGCACAAGCACGGTCAGCAACAGTTGGAGTAATAGAGGTGAACATGGTGAATTATTATGCCTCTAGTTAATCAAACCACAGCAAGGAAAAAAACGGCGTGTAATAAGGTTCATGACGGTCGATCATGGCTACATAATCAATCTTAATCAAATGATGGTGAACAATAGTTCATCATGGTCCAAAATGGTTCAACAGTTCCAGAGCTCAACGTGCTTCAATCAGAAACCATCGTTGTTGCACTGTATCCTTTGACTACCATCTGGTTTCACCACTCCCTGTAGTTCTTTAGCTCCCCCTTTAAATGGATTCAGTGATACCCCTGGCTCCTTAGCTCCCTGAGAATCACCAGCTAGTTGATCTCTCCCACTTCTTCCAATGTCAAGTCACTGCAGTGGGATGTAGATTAGGTATCACCAGCGCGAAGTCCAGCGCGATGTAATTCACCGGCAACACGGCCGCGAAGAAGCAGGCCACTATACCTGGGCTGCCCCAGACGGGAGCTGCACCGGACATCTGCTGGGAGCATGGCTGGCTACTGCCGAAGGCTCTGGGGCCTGCCACGACCTCCCGTAGGTCTGCACCGGCCCTGAATCAAATCACACATCCACGGCTTTGATGATGACTCAATTGGCATCCTTCACGACGCCTTTCCAAGAAAAACATGGTTAGAAAAGTGCCATAGACTGATGGTCCATGGACTTTTGAATGATTTTGGATGATTTGGATGATATTGGTGTATCCCGATTTCATGGACAATGCCAAATGGTCGCGGGTCATTTACCTGTACCCTTGGCTGCTCACACCCCATAAAGGACCAAACGAGTCTTTGTATGTTTTTGTCAGGATGTTCACCTGCACCCTTCTTTGATTCATATCGATCCATAGCCCACTGCGGTTTTAGGTCGTATATCTGTTGGTATATCCCCTTGTTGGTCATTCTCGCTTATTAATCAGCTACCAGGTAGTCAACGATAGGTTCTGGCTTATGACTCGTTAGTTAAGCACTAGTTATGGCTTATCAACCATTGGTTATAGCTATGATTAACCATTGTCCTTGGTCAATAAATCACCATGAAACAGCTAGTTCACCATTTATCTAAAAACACAACCAAACCCAACCAGTTTTGGGGGTCTCATGAGGTCTCCTATTTTGAAAAAAACACTATATCATAGATATCAACCGCGACTCGCTATTGTTAACCATTAGTCACGGCTTGTTAACCAGTGGTTGGTTAGTGTGGGGTTTCTCGATAGGGGACCCCAAGTCATCCAATATCAATCATTTATAGCAATAAATCCAACCAATCTTGAGGGTCTCCTAGATGTTACCCACGAGTTCAAGCTACGTTTAAGCATTAGTCCTGGCTTATTAACCACTGATTGGTCAATTGACCCACAGCCACTCGACTTTCTGGACCTGGTCCCCTTGCGAGCCACGGAGAAGAGAGCTCCAGAACCACATGCCTTCACTTCTGATGTATCCTGGGCGGAGGAAATCGCTACAAACGCGACCTTCACCGCGGCTAAGGCTGGGTTCCAGGGCGTCCAAGAAAGAGATAGATAGATTGATAGGTAGATGGATGGATAGATAGATGCATGGATGGAACCCAAATAACTTGTGTTTTGAAAGGCTAACCCTCAATCGTAAGGGCCAAACCTGCCAAAAACAGCGGTCATTTGGATTCCAGGATTTTTTTGCCGGGGCGGAATGAATGGAGAGATAAAAAGAGATTGATTGATCGAAAGAAAAAATAAAGCTATAACATTGACAAGTGTCACTTTTAGAAAATATACATGTTCAACCGACATGTTTTTCATCATTTTTGTGACGTGACATGACTGTTTGTACTTGTATTCCAATGAAGTGTCAAAAGAAAGGAAAAACACATACAAACTAACGATAATTCATGAAACTAAAGGGTTCTCAATATGATAACAATGCTAGCAGCTAGAGACAACAACAACAACAACAACAACAACAACAACAACAACAACAACAACACCAGCAACAACAACAACAACAACAACAACAACAACAACAAGTGGCGAACTAGAAATATTTTCTATAAACCAAAATGCTTCCATGGCTGTGGGCTCGGCCATCCACAATGATCACGAGGACTCACGGAAACCATCTCTCGCGGTCACTTGTTGGGCACATCATTTGATGAACGATACCGATTACCATATTCCATCAAGAGCTGGTTGAAACATGTTGAAACCTAGTGTAGATATAAATCATATCGAATTCCAAACTTGGTAAATGAACCATGTTGAATCAACAGATTGTGTGGGTCCATCATTCACAAGATCACTGAGACTGAGACCAGGAAGAAATTGAGTGGGACTTTCAAAATTTAAGCTGCCAAACGGATTGATTTGTAGAAAGCAAATGCGAAAAGCCAGCTCAACAAGAAAAACTGCTCATGCTCGTAATCTAGAGTTCTCAACTCACAGGGGTCCCCCCACTCATTGATAGTAATAATCCATTCATTTCGGGGGTACTCCCATGTTCAAAAACCACCATTTCTGTCTCCGGCACATGTACCTAGTACCACCCACAGCCAGGTGACGTATCTGGGAACTGAGCTGTGACCAGTTTTCGTCACCATTGAAGCGGCGAATGCCCGCCACCATGGACGGAAGGAAGAAGAGGCAGGTGGTGGTGGGCCAAAAACAGGTCGAGAAAAAGATTTTGGAGTTCGTGTCCTGGGCGGACGTTGCACGACAAGGTCTGATTCAGGACGCAGATTCAAATGGCGAGTTGGGTCAAGCAGTTGATCAACCAATGTTCATAGAGATTTCCACCAACAAACTATAAGGAAAACAATGGTTAATGGTGGGGAACCAGGGGTACGGGGTTTTGACTCACAGCCAAATAAATTCGAACGCCGGCTTCTCTCGACTTGTTGACATCAAGCAAGGGAAAAAAGACACAAGAAGAACTAGCGTTCAACACAACAACGGCTGTGCAAGGTCCAAGCGTCAGTTCCAACCACGTATGGAAACGCCACATCTGCAAGAGCAAAGGGCATTAAACTCACAGAGAGGTAGAACAAATGATTCTTCCAATCTGTCATCCAGTCAGGGTTACCTTGGCAAACTCGGAGGTCCGCAGTTGGTCTGCTGGGACTGAAAGCCTTGACCCTCAATTACCCCAAATTCTGACTGCATAGAGGCATCCATTGCAACAGCATACTGGGCAAACTTGATTCTAGACAAATTACACACCCATTGTTGTATCATTAATGATTCCCTTCGAAAACATCTAGTCGACAAGGTCAAGAACAAAGAACCAGAGGTACACACGTGGCTCATGCACGTACCCATGATGAAATGACTAGTTGATGATGGGCAATCGTTACCAGTTGTGAGAGTTGGTATTTGATGATGGCTACGCAACCGCTCACCTGTGTCTCCCTGTGGAACAGAAATCTTGAAAGCGGAGCAAATACATTTGCAAAAACCTGGCCAAAGAATCCTCATCCAACATTGAAACTTTTGAGACTTTCCAGGTACTCACTCTTCCGTAAGCATTAATCCAAACCAGTTGCACAAACGCAATTGGTGTTTCAAAATAGCTTGCGGATGAGTTTGTCTTATAATAGGGAGATAGCCATGGTAAGACAGAATCACATGGTTGGCCCCCGAGTTAGAAGTTGGTAAATAAACTATCTAACTTTAGCTATGCTCTGCTATCACTGGTAGCAATCCCGCATGTAATGGCTACTAATCCAGTTGTGCCCCTCCACCAGTGTTCCGCAAGTGGCAGTTGTGTTCGGTGATGGTGAACCTACCGCCGCAAAATATGATCGCAGTCTGTTCGTTTTCGTTTGAAAGTGCCTGCCCCTTGATGACTTAAAGAAAGATTCAAGTGGTAGATCCACATTGAAAACCCACCCCGATTGCTTACCTTCAATAGCTCGTAATTTACCATTCAGTAAGGGGTTTAAACAAGAAAACTATTTTACCCCAATATGACATGATCAACGGACTGGGTATTTTACTGCGCTGTCATGTAGACGCCCTTCGGGTACTGCATTGCGCTGGTGAAAAAAACACATTTAGTCTCTTCTCGGCATTCCTTGTCGAAGAGTTTGGATTACCCACATTTAGGTGCTCGTTTTTGGTAATCTTTAAAGGTTCCTTTTCCAACATGCAATTGCACCAAAACATGTGCACTAAGATCAAACATGCCAAGGGGTCAGCTGTGGCCGCCCCATGGCCCCCAGTCAGCACTGCCGTGACATTGATGACTCAAATGGCCAGGTGCCAAAACTCCGCAGGTGTCTGCCTTTGTCTCTACTTGGATGTGCAGCTGGGGTTACCAGCATGGTTTGGTTATGCGCTATAGCTGAACTAACCCCATTACGAAACCCTTGGGAAGTTTGACCACTGATCTTCGCCCTGGCAGTGTGCACATCCTTGTGTACCACGGAGGCCCAGCCAAGGAATCCAAGGCACAAAGGCCTGGGAAAAACGAGCCCAGAAAAAGAGGGCTCAAAGCCCAGATCACTCGATTGATGAAACCACCCCAGAATGTTGCGTCTTCATGGCCTGGCGTACGATGAGTAGCCTTGAGGGATCGAACTTTCCTTAGTTTTTTAGGGTACCTACCAAATATGGAAGGTACAAATATAATTAACTGGCCCACTAATCAACATAGAACTAGGGTACCTGAGGATACTTAAACATAGTTAGCTGGCTCATGAATCAACATAGAACTGGGGTACCTGAGGATACTTAAACATAGTTAACTGGCCCACTAATCAACATAGAACTGGGGTGCCTGAGGATACTTAAATATAGGCAAATGGCCCATGAATCAACGTAGAACTGAGCCATGTTTTTTTTTGATGCTTAGGGCTTATACACTCCTGGGGTGGCTACGCGCGGGGCTACGCGGAAGGTGTTTTTGTGGGAGGGTTGGCTTCGCGAGGCTTCGCGGATCCCAGGGGGCTTCGCGGAGTGGCTTCGCGGACTCATGTTCATTCATGCAAACGCGTCATTATCATGAAGCGCTTACTGCAAGGAACCATGTCTTGTCTTTGCTCACCTTTTCTTCACACATCTCATCTGTCCATCTATGAGCTGTCGCTGCCCGAGTGGCTTCGCAGAGGCTTCGCGAGGGCTTCGCGGAGGCTTCGCGGGGACGGGGTCCAAGATCAAAACCTACCAATTAAAGCAATAGTCATTGGAAGGAATGATGCATACGTATCTAGAAGCATTGAAACAATCATATAGTACTCATGTTGGCTTCGCGTTTTGCTTTCGCCAATTTTCACGTGACTGCCTTCGCGAGAAGGCTTCGCGAGCTTTCGCCAAACACAATGTCTCACACAAGTGGCTTCGCAGCGACATAAAAAGTTACAGTCTAATTTAATTTTTATCATTTACAAAAAAACGCAACTCAACTGGGGGTAGGACTCTTCACATCTCTTTACCACGTCCGCTGGCAATTCTTCAGAAAACCGACTGCCACCAACAATACGCTGCGGCAGGGAAGGGATAGGAATCAAGTCGCGTGTGCGGATGCGGCAATCGTGGCAATGTGAGAAGCAAATTTTTGGAGGTTGAGCCCCCACAAATAGAGGGCCCAGGGACACCTGGCTTTGCAAAAAAAGAGTTTCATGAAATGCCGGAGTTTGTGATACCGAAATCTAAACCAAGCAAATCAATTCAAACGGTATGGCCTCAACGGGCTGCCTTGACAGCCAATGGCTAACAATAGATGTGCATAGGCGGTTGTGCCATATCACGTTTCTGCGCTCTCGATATGTTGTTGTCAAGGCTGGAGTAACATCAACACTCACGCTCTGGCCCGCTGGTATGTGTTGTACATAGCCTGCGCGGCTGCAGCCACGTGTCGAGATTCCCTCACGATAAGTCAATTAAATCATACAACCACTACACGATGTGGCGTGCGCCGGATGCTCCGATTTGCTGCATGGATTGAAGCTTCCCAATGGTGATGTCTTAAAATGGGGGCCCCAATCATCCCATAAATCATTCTTCCAACACCATGCAAGAAACTTAGAAAACCAGCCATCCATCCATCTTTAGTAACAAAATGCCTTAAACTCAATGACTTTTCTAACGGATGCCCAAGGCTTTCATCGACCCCAACTCCTCCGTCCAAGCCTGGAACTGCCCAAATGGCACTGAGAGCTAAAGACACTGCGGAAAAGCCACCTGCAATGAGCGCCTCAAAGATGGCCCATGTGCACGAGCATTCACTGCTGGTCGCTGGGTCGGGTCTGCAACAAATATGCCCATAGTTAGGTAATGTTACGTAGGTTACCCTGCTTGCAACCCAAGTTACCAAGAAATATGCCGAGAAACTTAGGTGGCAACTAACTAGGGTGAACACTAGGACTATGGAAGATATAGCCAGCTTGTGAGACGGCAAATCTGAATCAACTTATAACCGTGGGGTAGCACTCTGTATGGGTCAATGTTTATCGCCCAGCAGTCGGGCGAACGGAGATTGGTCATGTCTAGGACGAGCCAGGGCCACAGGCTTTATAACTTATAACTATTTATAACTCCGGTGACGAAATCACTAAATGGATTGATTATTATCACTTATAACTATTTATAACTTAGGCTAGTCGGCTAAATGGATTGATGTTCCCTCCGGTGACAAAAGACAACGAAACGAGACTAGTTTTGAACAAATGAGACTCAAGAGGAGTTGGCTAGGAAATGAAAGTGAAGCTGCCATGTTTCCGTTTTTTGTCGGGCGTCCAACCGACGGCAACTCGAATCAGAAGACCAGTGTCAAATCATGGCCAAGAACATGCACCTACATACCAGTAGGACCCATTGGATTTCACCTACTAGATTGTGGAATCATTGAGGGTTATCATACTTGATAATTGGGGATGCTACATATTAGCATATTACTGTACATCTTAGATTTGCTTTAACAGTTATTGCCCTACGTGTCCCAATCGATTTCATGGTACATCACCATGGGTTTCTAGTTGAACCTCAGGTTCGCCCGGTTTCTGGGTGGACCTTTCTGAAGCTATGCCGAAGCTGCATCACCACCGGATATGGCTGGTGTAGGGGTGCTGGATCTACCATTTCTTGATGATAAAATCACACAAATCGCTGGTTCTCAACCATCAATGGTCCATCATCAACTACCATCTGGTCAGGCCACTCCTAGTAGCTCCTTAGCTTCTCCTTTAAAGGGCCATAGGGATACCCCTGGCTCCGAATCGCTCCCTCCAAACCAATGGCCAGTCAAAATCACCAGTAGTGGCTGGAAGGATCTGAGACGAGGTGAGTGTGGCTGTGATCCACTGCTACCATCACTGATGCCTCTTTTCTAAAAAACAATCAATCATTGCTTGCCTAGATATACAAGCTAGGTCAAGTAATGATAACTGTTCACCCAAGGCCTGCCTAACCTTAAACAGTGACAAATTCATTATCAACCTTCGATGGTTAATATCAACACTTCAGATCTAACATGTGGTCAAATACAGTAATCAATGGTAGTATCCATCAGCGACCCATATTAAGATGATTATGAAAATGATGAATCACCATTCAAAAAACAATGTCGTTCACCGCTGTGAACATGGCAATCAGTATTTTCCATTATATAATTGTTAACAACCATCATTCAATATCAATGACAAGCATCCAAACCACCATATCCCATCAGCACCATGAGATTTCTGATTGGCTGTGGGTCAAAACACTGTACCCCTGGTAATACCCCTGTCATTAACCATTGTTTTCCCGATGAAATTCTTGGCTATCATGCACCATAAACTTGATGGTTAGTATTGACCCCAAAGCCATATTGTTGGTATATTTCCCTATATAGTTGTTAGTTGTCATCCCCTATCATTAACCATTATAACCAGCCAATTCAGCAGCACACGCCGCAGCACCTCCGGTGCCAAGACACAGAAACAATTCCTGAGACCATGACCTGCAAGAGGCGGGACAGGGAGATGTCCACAAGATCTTCGTCCTGCTGCACGCGCAGCGACGAAATACTGAGATGTGTTGCCCAGGCGTCTGCGACGGGTGCCCGGTGATCAGCAAGCGCCTTGCATCTCAGTGATTGGAAATCACTCCATTGATGGCATAGAAGTTACCAAGCACAAAAATGGACAAGTTGATGAACACTCAAACATGAACACCATATGGTCGATATCAACTGGGTAACATCAACCACTGTGGGATTCTGAAACTATGATGATCACCATGATCACCATGATCACCGTTTTGCCACTCAACATCACTATAATTCATGATGATTGTCTTTGTCACTGGTTGGTGGTTTCAACCCCTCTGAAAAAACAGTCAGCCAACCATTCCACTAGGAAAAGCAAATATTTACTCATTGGTGGCTTCAACGCATGAAACGCATCAGTTGACCAACTCACCATGTGTTAATATTAGGGAGGCTTTTAAAAAACGTTTCAAACCACCAACCAGTGTTCTTTAATAACGATGATTGTTGCCTATCATCTCCTAGTATTAACCACTATTAACATTTATTAACCACCAACCAGTTTAAAACCACCCGCCAACTCACTGTTGGGATGCCACGTGAGAAATGCTATCAGCAACTCTGTTGTTGGCCGCTTGTGGCTAGGCAAAGCCCGGCTGGATCTGCCAGTGTTTGCATGCAAAAATCCACCCAATCCCATGCTGCGTTGATTGTGACCGCTGCTTTCCCTTTTCAGTAGCACCGACCTTACTGCAACTGTCAGATCTCTGAGTCTGTTCTGTGCTGCGGGTGGGACATGTGAACCAACCCGGATGCTGGATGATCACTGATGACAATGCTACCGTGCGAGAAGTGCACGATTGGTCACGCAGTTTGCCAAGTCGATCACGATGCTGAGCTTTGTAAGGGTTGATTTGCTGTCAGTCCCAAACGCAAACAAAAGCCATACTGCCACTGATCCATAGACTTGGAATCTGACGGCCTGACTGACATTTTTGGATATGCTCCCTAGTTGAGAGGGATTTCGACCTCTTTTCCAAATATTGTGTGCCTATGTCTCTCCAGGCCAAACCTGATATTTTGGATGAAAGGCGTGCGCAAAACATGGAGGCTAAAGAAAAAGGAGCGCGGGAAAACATACACAGTCTGACTGGTTTTTGCGCACGCAAACGCACGTGGGACATACATAGATCGACATAGATCGACATAGTGACATAGCTATAGATGTGGTTGGGTGAAATTTAACAATTATACTACTCCATATCAACAACACGTTATTGTGTATATAGTTACATATTTTGCCCACACATACCCACGCATGCATACGTATATGCGCGCATGATGAAATTCACAAAGCGCAAGATCTGTCAAGTGTGCCTCCTACAGCTGATCAACGTCAGCAGAAAGCAACCATCACGTTTTTGCGTGTCCAAATGCAATGGTGGAATTGTTGGTCGGCTGGTTTGTCACCACCATCATATACTGCACATGCCATAAAAAGCTGCAATGAACACCTAGCAACTCGATGTGACTACTAAACTCCTTCCCCTCTACTCAACTACTCAACCAACTTTGCTCACAGAATGCCCCCCCCCAAAGGAACGAAACGCGGCGCGTTTGCCCGCTGATTCTCGGGCAGGGCTCCTCAGCTGACATCAGGTAGACATCGATCTTCCGGGAAGCTCGCGTTTGCGGACTGGCCCTGGGGCTCCTCGGGAGGCGTGATGCGCTGGTGGCTGGGACCCGGGTGAAGCTGTGGGGAAGCACGGTGATGGGACGCCATTGGAGCTCTCCAAACAGCCGGGAGTGACCACGCTGCGACCATGGCGCGAATTACCTATGAAGCATCCACTATCCATCATTCGCCATGCGGTTGACCATCATTGCTCATCAATGACCTATTGTTCACTCTATTCACCATCACGAAGATGTCATGACCTCCATAACAATGACAGTGAACAATTTCAAAAATGAAATGTTCTACCACTGAGCACCAACCACATCATTCACCAGTATTCACGGCCAGCATTCAGCGTCACAAGTCTGAATGGCTAGTTAATTAACCATTGGCCCTTCACCATTCATTGCGCAACACTCTTCACCAGCATTAATTCTAACCATTGATTGACCAATCAATACCCATGAGGTCTACGCGTTTCACGGCCCTGGGGGCCGCTCCTCGCTCCCACCCACCCGCCAACGGCCACATTTCCTGGGCCAAGTTTCTTCCCCCTGCGCGGGCTCTGGCTCTCGAAGGATCTCTTCTCAACCTTGATGGCTTCGAGGGCCTCTATGCCGAACAGCTCCACCTTGGCACTAGCGGTTCGTGGCTCCCAGGATTCACCAAGCGCAATGCCTGACTCAAACGACTCACCCATGGAGCATTTGGGATTGATAGCTCATTGCTGGCCGGATGGTCAATGGGTTGTTGATGGATATCAATGGGTAACTAATTATGAATCCTCAACCATCAAATTGATCAGCAAATTGACCATCAACAATCAAATATAGTTGATGGATACTGTATCACCATGATTGTTGCTAATGAATGCATCGGGCTTGCTGAAAAATCATGGTGCCTACTGCGAGTTGGGCGCTCGTTTCAATCGTCGCCAGCGGACCCGCAGGTTTTGCAAGCTGGGCGTGCGCCGATAGCGGAGATGCGGCCAAGCATTGTGGAAGTTGCCAAGGGAACATATCCCTGGGATAACTGCAACACATATTCATTTATGACCCATGGGCCCATTGGTCACTCTGGGTCATCAAGGTCTGTCACTCGTGGATGAACTTCAAGAAAATCGAAGCAAACAAACTGGACCTTCCAAAGTTCGGATTTGGATGAACGTTTGGGGTTCAATATAAGTTGGGGCCACTTTAAACACTTCTAAGAAAACTGGTAGACTTGCCAACGACTGGGCCTTTCAGATCCAAATTTGCTCATGCGAATCGGTGAAATTGCCCCACACAAGCTCCACGTCGAATAGAATCAATACAATGAAGGTATCGCATGTTTGGGAACAAATCGATGCTGTCTCTCGGATATCTGGAATGCAATACATATATCTATATATATATAATATATCTATTTATTTATTTAAGATTATTCAAGTAGATGCACATGCTTGAATCTCATCTGAAAATACCTCCGAGAATACGACAGTTCAGAAATCAGGATTAGCGTACTTTTGCGCACTTTTGCTATGTATTTGCGCGCTTCTTGCGGCCTGAAGACATCACGTTCGAACAGCCTGTACTTTCATTGGCTCGTAAGAGTCTTGCGATGACTACAAACGGGTTCCATGGGTGCATCGCGCTTAGGCAGCATTTCTGTGGACTGTGAAATTGTGTCTGTCAAAGCTTGACATTCATAGCTTTTGAAGTAAGCAAGATGAAATCTCATATATAGAGTTTCAATTAGTTAATTCAAAGCAATAATAATACCTGCTACGATTGGCACGTTTACACCTTGGGCAGGGATTTGCAACCTTTGCAGGGCATTTGCGGCTATATAAAGTACCAACAATTTTGAAACTTCTTCACTCTGAATGCTCCAGGAAACAACTCGGAATGTTCAAAGTTTTCGGACCCTCCTTGTTTGCAAAACAAGCTTGGGTTGCGGCATTGCCTTGAAGTCTGCGGATTGATTTTCGGTTGGTGGCTTACCCCGCTAGGGGTTGCCTGTTGACGACGGATATGTACGTCATCCGTTGTAGTTGGTATATCCCCAATATTTTGCATGGCTACCAGTGGTTGATCATCTAAAAAGAAGGGGTTTGTGACCAACAATACAATGGTTGATGATGGCTAACGTGTTTCAAATCCACGTTGATAAACTACACCCAGTTTGCAACAGTTGATGATTTATCTCAAGTACTGGTGGTTTAGTAATACCTAACATAGTTCGACATTACCGTATTATGAACCACCTTCGATCCTACCACATTTCAAACACCGCTGATGCAAGCAAAGAGCATTTACATCTGCTTCGGGCGTTCCCACGTGGAGAACCGGGTCTTCGTCGAAATTGACGACCTGAGAGGTGTCCCAGGACATGATCTTAGTGAAAAAACTAGTCATGTTTTATGATCCATGGAATTGATACAGTTCAAAACTTGAACAACCATAATAACCACTATAGCTTAATGATCATAACCACTAGTTATTTTCGATGATACAAATCAACTCGTTGATGGGTGCTGCCATCTCTTTCACGGCATAAGTGGCCGTTTCATAATGGTGATCTATATCATCTATCAAAATCGGGAACCCATTAATGAGCTTTTCTCAAGCCGTAGGTAGCCCCAGAAATAGATGGTATACTAAGCGTAAGTGGTTAATCTCAAATGATTCGGAGGCCCCCCTATTTGGAGAAACCGCCATACAGGGTTCTCCTACCACCAGAGTTACAAGCTCCTTGTGGATGCACCATCCATATTGTGATTCGAAAGGTGCCTGCGAAGCAGACCCTTGAATTGTAGATTTCAACCACCAGGAAGGTTCCAACCGTCAATCACAACGAAGCGACCGCGAGGACCATTTTGCGCGTTCTCTGCAACGAGTAAGTCTTGAGCCAAAGTGTATTAATATACATGTGGCTCACACTGCAGTCCTATTCACACCCCCCATTAATGGCGCTTGGGATCGGGTGACATTAACACTTGGAAATCGAATTAGGACTCGTGTGCTCGTTGCAAATGAATTAACGTCTCGATAGATGCCGTAGATCTTGACGACGCGACCATCTTATTGAGTAATCGTTCCGAAGGAACGTACCCAGTGAACGATCCTGATCTCCGGTTCGTGATATCCTTCGAAGAAGAACATCATTCCCCATTGATCATTAGCGATCAAAATCACAACATCTAATCTTGACACAAAAGTATCTTCGATCTTTACGATCGGGTTTGCAAGATAGGACACTGCGCCTCGTGTCCTCGAGAATAGAATCACCATCATGTGCGTTTATACAGATACACAACAAGCCCAAAACGACCAAAACAGAAACCAAGGGGGGAAGACACACCGGGAATTCCCACGCACATTCCATGGATCATCTGGAAATGGTAGCAGCATACTACGGTGCTGCTTGTGAAGACTGCGACTTCTTGCGACGCTTGGCTCTGTCGCTGACGGACTCTCGGGCATATTCGGCCGCACGTGATGCTTGAGCACCTGCAGCAGCCATGACATTTGCGTCCGTGATCATTGCGTTCATAGCCTGCTGCATAGGACGTGATGTCACATCAATCTTGAGCTGATTGGCCAACTCACGTTGCATCTTCACAGGATCCTCCATCAATTTGTTGATCTCTTCTTGCATTTGATCCGTGAGTCGGATGCCCAAGCTGCCCAACAACACTTTGTAAGGGCGGTTGAGAGCTTTGAATGAGTACGCCAGGACGCCCACCGGATTGATCTCCATCTCTGCAGGGCGGAAGTACGCATAGTATTCGGCATTGAACGTGCCTCGAATCACTCGTCGCACCCATCGACTCAAGTCCATGATCCGTGTCCTTTTTGTCATTTCGAAGTCTGGATCTTTGACCTTCTTGACGGTGTCGTTGGCTGAAGTCATCTCCTTGACATAGTCACCGGTCATTCCACATTCGAAGACATGTTTCATCATCCGCAAAAAGGGATATGCGAATCCTGCACCAACCAT
>VSDK01001118.1:655089-676541 GCA_009767595.1 Symbiodinium kawagutii | reverse complement strand
AGCCCCCTTACAATGGTATTTCTATTATGCATCACTTCACCACATGTCGTAAAACCTACCGCTTCCCCCAACCAAGAGGACCCTGCCATTTCACTATGTCTTTTTCAAAGCACTCTTCAAACTTTCTATGGCAAACTTGGCACTAAAGCTGATAGCAATTTCACCAAACTTTCTAACCCTGCATATAACTCCACATTAGACATTAGGCTTTGCGATCAACACTATTGGGCCGGGAAATTTTAACTATGACTCAACAAATTTATCGATGCTTAATGTAACATCATTCAAATGATTCAAAATCTGACATCACGGTGCGCGAGCAAAGCTATTGGGCCGGGAAATTTGATAATCATTGCGTTGACAAAACCGATCGATCCATGTGAAGAATGAATTTTCATTCAAATGATGCACTATCTCACATCACTTTCATCAACTTTATCAACATCACAAATTTATTCATATTATTTAACATTTGACATTGGGCTTTGCGATCAAAACCCTTGGCCCGGGAAATTTTAACAATGGTATTTCTACTGTGCGAACAATTTAATACCACTGAAACGATTCAAGATCTGACATCAAATTTTGCAACCAAAACTGTTGAGCCTCTGAACTTGAATCACTATCTTGAAAACCCATCAATGTTCGTATAATTTAACATCTGACATGAACATCAATGCTAATAGGCAGGCGGGGAAATTGAAATTATGACTTCTATGTCAGCATTTTATCGATATTTCATTAGAGTTTGCAGTCAAAACCATTGGCTGGGGAAATATTAACAACAATATTTCAAGCTTGGGATTCTTCAACAAAATCATTTAAGCACCGCTTCTCACGTCTCCCTTCAAACCCCCTTCAAGCCCCCTTCAACCTTCATGAAAGTGAATCCCCCTTCAAGCCCCCTTTAAGCCCCCTTTAAGCCCCCTTGAAGCCCTTGAAGCCCCCTTGAAGCCCCCTTGAAGCCCCCTTGAAGCCCCCTTGAAGCCCCCTTGAAGCCTTCATGATTGAAGGTCCCTTCAAGCCCCCTTCAAGCCCCTTCAAGCCCCCTTCAAGCCCCCTTCAAGCCCCCTTCAAGCCCCCTTCAAGCCCTTCAAGCCCCCTTCAACCTCATGAAGGTGAAGCCCCCTTTGAAGCCCCCTTGAAGCCCCCTTGAAGCCCCTCTTCAAGCCACCCTTGAAGCCCCCCCTTGAAGCCCTCTTCAAGCCTTGAAGGTGTGAAGGGTAGCATTTTTTCAAGTCTTCGGATCCTTCCTGGACGGTAGTCACTTAAAGCGAATCTCTGTTGGAAAAAGCTCTTTAACAAGTTCTGCTTGCGTGGTCTTTTCAAACTGAGTGCAGAGTTTCTTGGCGTTTGTGGTTTTATTTTTTGCATGCCGTTGTTCTTACAGGTGAGTTTTACATTTCTCCGTTTTCCAAGAGCCTCTTCCATTTAAGAAAAAACAATGGTCAGAAGTACGAACGAAAAAAAAATTAAGTGATTCACTTTTGATTGTTCCATTCTGTCATGCTGTTCTTCCATTCTGCCTTGTTGTGTTGTCTCAATCTTTTCCTTCATTTCTGAAATGGGTCCTGGACCGGAGTGCCAGCGTGGTCGTGCTGAGGGATTCCTTTGTGATCTCTGTACGAAGTTGCAGGTGGGGAAGCTATTACTGACAGCTCCTCAGTTGCATTTTGCTTAATGCAAAATTGGCAGATTGAGCAATTTCAAAGATGAATGCAGACAATGATGCCTGGCTCTCTGACTTCCTGGCTCTCTGACTTCTAAGATGCGTGAGTGCGGAGTGTCACTGTTTCACCGCCAGCATAAATAGATTAATTGCAGGTAAGATGACCTTGGTCTTGTTTGCCGTTGCTGGTTGTGGTGTGTTGTGGTTTGCTTGGTTTGTTTCTGGTTTGTTTTTGTGGTTCGCTGTTTTCTTGGTTTGCTGGTTTGGTTTGTACGGTCATCTTATCTTCTAATTGGTGATCTTATGATCTCTACTGCTGCCTTCTGGACATTTAGTGATTTGCATTTCGCATGCAATAGGCGCTACGGAAAAAAAAGCGTTTGTCCTTTCATTTTTGTGTTTGTGGACTTGTGATCGCATTTGGAATTTTGAACCTTAAAGGATCACAAAAGGCTTCTGATCGCATCATTTTCTGAGTCGATGTTGGAAATCTGAAAAAAATTTTGCAGTTTTGCACGATACACGGGCAAAACTTGAAAAAACTGCGGTATAGGTTTGTTGTCGAAAATCAGATATAAAACTTGATTTTGAAATGTTTGGTAATGAAAATCTGGAATTCTCCATTTGGCTTCGCTGTAGAAAATAAAACATTGAACATATCAATTGTCAAGCTTTTGCAACCTCATCATCATCATCATCATCATCATCATCATCATCAACCAGCATCATCAACCATCATCATCATCAGCATCAGCATCATCATCATCATCATCATCATCATCATCATCATCATCATCATCATCATTCCCATCATCAGCATCATCACAATGGGGGCTGCTGCCCCCCTCTCATCTTCGGATCCTTTGATATTTTTGCTTCGCCTTGCATCGGCATATTTCCAAGACTGTTGGCTCATTGTAGTATTCACTTCTCTTTCGCTGGAGCAAACTGTGCAAAAACATTCCTAACTTCATCATGCAGTGGAACACGTTCTGCAAGCATTCTGCACTGACGGCACATGTCTTTGTGCTACATACGAAACCTGCGGTGGACAAAAGTAAGTCGGGAAGTGAGAAGATGGATCCTGATGCCTTGAAAGTCGACACGTGAGCCGAGTGAGAGCGGACGTTTCACCTAGATAATGTTATCAGTGCCCAATGTGACCTTTTGACCTTGTTGTTCTTTTTGGTTCTTTTTGGGGGTGGTTCGGTTTTTGGTGCTTGTTGGTTTTTGTCCGGTTTGGCTTGGTTCCCTTTGGTTTCTCTGGTTATGGTCAATGGCACTTCAATGGCACTTCTTTTTTCACTTCGCAGTGTGTACTTGTGACCGAGGTGCCGCGCCACAACGGCGCAACCCCACGCAAAAAAAACCATCATCAGCATCATCACATTCACCAATCACATCGCGTCACATTACCACTCGCTTGCAAAACCAGTCATTAACGTGACCAATCAACCATATCGCCAATCAATTACATGACCGATCATTAGCGTCGCCAATCAACCGCATCATCAACCAAATCCATCGCCAATCAATCGCATAACCAATCAACCACATCACTAATCCATCAAATCACCCATCAACCACATCACCAATCAATCGCATGACCAACCATTTACATCACCAATCAACCTAATCACCAACCAAATGCATTCCCAATCATTAACATCACCAATCAGCAACCAAAAACATCACCAATCAACTACATTGCCAATCATGAACATTACCGCTCAACCGCATCACCAATCAAATGCGCCACCAATCAATCGCACCAACAATGAACTGCATCACCAATCAACCACATCACCAATCAACCAAATCACCAACCAACCGCATCACCAACCAATTGCATTACCAATCATTAACATCACCAGCCAACCGCATCACCAACCAATTACGTTACCAGTCATCAACGCCACCAATCAACAGCATCACCAATGAATTATTTAACCAAGCAATCACATCACCAGTCCACTACATCACCATTCAGCCACATCACCAAACAAAGACATCACCAATCGATTACATTACCAACCATTGACACCACGAATGAACCGCATCACCAACCACATACATCACCAATCAATTACACTACCAATCATTGACGCCACCAGTCAACCGCATCACCAACCAAAACATCACCAATCAATTACATCAACAATCATTGTCACCACCAATCACCCGCATCACCAACCAAATACATCAACCAACCACATCACCAAACGATTGTATCACCAATCCATCACATCACCAATCAACCACATCACCAATCAACATCACCAATCAACCGCATCACCAATCAACCACACCACAAATCAATAAGCAATCAAATACATAAGCAATCAATTACATAACCAATCAACTACATAACCAATCAATCACACCGCCAATCAACGACATCACCGAAATAAAAATGCCAGAAACACAAAACCACCAGAAACAAAAAACACTAGAGACACAAAATTTCCAGAGACAAAAAATCCACCAGAGACAAAGAACACCAAAGACACCAAATCACCGGAAACAAAACCACCAAAGACAAAATCACCAGAGACAAAAAACACCAGAGACAAAAATCACCCGGAACAAAAAAACACCAGAAAAACGAAAACAGCATCATCATCATCATCATCATCATCATCATCATCATCATCATCATCATCATCACTTTCAACCATCATCCACACCATCACTCTTCCTATATGCTATCTTTTTTTTGAAACTTCCGCCACCGCCTTGCGCGGTCACTATGTCACTATGTAAAAAAAAGTTGGTCAGTACCGCATGCGTATGTTCTCGAGGAAAAAACAATTGGTAATAAATGAAAAAACAAAAGAAAAAAAACAACTAATGAAATTAAAAACAGTATATGGTGGCAGGTGGGTGGATCGATCAAAATATGTTTTTTTTTTAATCGTCCAGCCAATCGCGTGACCGAGGTTTTGAGCTATCCCGGCACCACCGCTCGCCAAAAAAACATTTTCTCGTTGTCTCATTTGTCAATAACCTTGATGGGGATTCAAGCGATGACAGCAATGACGGCAACAAGGCCCTTCAGCAGCGGCGACGCAATAGTGACGGTGA
Source organism: Symbiodinium kawagutii (assembly GCA_009767595.1). Taxonomy (NCBI): domain Eukaryota; class Dinophyceae; order Suessiales; family Symbiodiniaceae; genus Symbiodinium; species Symbiodinium kawagutii. Next base: position 671,788 of record VSDK01001118.1, on the reverse strand, counting down.
AAAAAATGGCGACGAAGATGCACCGATGAAGAGGATAAGGAAAGAAACGAGGAAAGAAACGATGATGAGTGGACGATGATGTGAGGACCATGATTAATTAATATGAGGACGATGAGGAAGACAAGGACGATAATGAAGATGAGGACGATGATGGAAATGATGAAGATGATAATGACGATGATGAAGATGGTGAATATGATGATGACGACGATGATGAAGGTGATGATGATGATGATGAAGAAGATGAAGATGATGATGGTGATGATGATGATGATGATGATGATGATGATGATGATGATGATGATGCAAAATCTTGACATCTCGATATTTTCAATATTTTATCTTCTACAACGAAGCGAAATGGTGAATTCTTCCAGGTTTTCATCCCCAAATATTCCAAAACCAATTTTCACATCTGATCTTCCAAAACAAACCGAAACTACAAGCGAGTGGTGATGTGCTGTGATGTGATTGGTGAGTGTGATGATGCTGATGATGGGAATGATGATGATGATGATGATGATGATGATGATGATGATGATGATGGTGCTGGTGATGATGGTGATGATGATGATGATGCTGCTGGTGATGATGGTGATGATGATGGTGGTGATGATGATGACGGCGATGATGAAGATGATGGAAATGATGAAAATGATGAAAATGATGAAGGTGGTGAAGGTGATGAAGATGATGAAGATGATGAAAATGATGAAGATGATGAAGATGATGGAGATGATGAAGATGATGATGTAGACGATGATGTAGACGATGATGATGATGATGATGATGATGATGAAGATGATGATGTAGACGATGATGAAGATGATGAAGGTGATGATGATGACGACAAGGATGACGAAGAGGATGACGACGAGGATGATGATGATGATGATGATGATGATGGTGATGATGAAGAAGATGAAGATGAAGATGAAGATCCATGCAGATGAAAAAGATGAAAAACGTGAACGCTTCAACTCTAAAGGGGAACCCTTCGCAGACACTCTTGGGAACAGTAGTCCATAAACAACCGCATTCATGCGCTTGACAATGTCTTCGAAACGTGAAAGGAATTAAACTTTTCAAATTCCGCCCAACCACGATGAAAAACTGGGATCGCGTAATTTCGGAATCGCAGGCTGGATGAAAACTTTTGGTGCAAAAATGGCGTGGTTCGGGCTGCTAAATGGAAACTGAATTGAAGTTTTTTCTTTTCTGCAAGTTTGTTCGTGGAGGCTTTCGAAATGTTTCCCTACTCGATGTGGATGGAACATTTCAAAAATTGATTAGTTTTGATTAAAAGATCTACACAATTAAAGAAAGAAAATGAAAGGTTGAAAATACTGTAGCGGTTTTGGAAAAGGTTCCCGGAACCAAGGTTCCGGGAATCCAGGGTCCGGGAACCAGGGTTCCAGGAACCAGGATTTCGTTCCGGGAATCAGGGTCCGGGGAACCCAAGGTTCCGGGAACCCAGCCGTTGAGATGTGTCTGTTGTTTTCCGAGAATCCGCCGTGGCCAGGCATGCACCGGCAACATGCAGCAGTGGTGAAACTTTGAAGCCGTTTCCTGGCTTGCAAAAAGTTTTGCAAAAACAAACAAATGGGGGTTTCTCGAACCATAGGGGCCCCCCAAAATGATTGGTTTGCTACTATAGACGGTGAATATTGGATGATTTGGGGGGTCCCCTATTTTGAGAAATTTGAAAGCTACTGCTTGCAGGTGTTATGACTGGCTCACTTGATGGGTCGCTCTAAATGGTTCTGTCTGGAACAAATCTGTTGGTATCACCGCCTCTTACAAATATCTACTCACCGAACCAAGACTAATCATTTTATTCTTTGTGGGATACCGTAGATCTCAACATGCAAAACCTTGTTTTTCGTCTCGAGAAACCGGGATAAGTCAAGGTAAGGTCGAAACTAAAATTATGGTAGTAAATATTTTATGCTACCGTATTTACTCAGGTAAAGTATTCTAAGATGATCATGAGGAATGTCCATGTATGCTGAAATCTTGATGGTTTAGCTAAAGGATTGCACTTGGAATATTTGGTTCAAGCTTTCAGATAGGTTCATGGAAAAACATGTGGCGGGCGTGCAAGAAAATCGCACGCCATGGACCATGGGTCTGGGTCAAAGCCAGCCTCCTTGAGTTTATGTTAGAGCCACTGTCAATTATCTTGTAACTTGTGTTTTGGATTCGTTCTTTGCAGATCGGACAACCACACCATTTTGCTCACAATGTCGTGGTACAACACTTTATGTTTTCGGAACTGCAAAAGTGCCACACTCCCAAACTCCGAGAATTTTCTATCAATTCGCACCCCAGAAGTGCTAGGGACTCGTGAAGCTGGAAGCCTTTCGGCTTCCCACTGTTCGTGGCTGGGTTCTGGCACGAAGAATGGGAATGTCCATGGTGGATCCGCAATAGCTTGAAGCTTCCCGGTTGATTTGCAAGAGTCATGGGATTTTTTGGGTCGTTTTGTCGTTGTGAATTGCTGGTGATTCCAGGATATTACAGGAAACCCAATCCCCTATCCTGTGAAACGATGATCTAAGCAGTGCACAACTTTTGCTTAAGCTGTTGATGAAAATGGTTGACCTATCAATGAATTTATGAATTTCTGAATCATGGTTGCCTAACCCTGACAAATGGTTTTGAACCAGTCAGCAAAGTATCTTGTGAGGTTTGGGTGGTTACCTTCTATGGTTCCTAACCTGTCAACCAAAAGATCCGTGTCCTGAAACTTGGCACCGCATCGATGGTGCATCTCCGCGCTTTGTTGCTGGCTTCTGCTGCGTGCTGCAGTTGGCAAGCGTCGCCAGGCGGGGCTGAGGTTCCCCATCTTTGGGGACGCAGGGTTGGACAGCTTGGGTTTGGCCGAGATTTTTCGAAGATATTTCTTCTTCTCCAATCTCAGAGCTTGCGGGTGCCCTCAGCATGCAAAGGCAAAATTTGTTCTCTAACAGCAGCGTTCTTTGTCTGAGCTGAGAGAATGCAAATACTCTCGCTGAAGGAACTGCGCATTTCCTTCTCAAAAGAATACTGGTATGCAATGATGGGTTGGAAATGACTCGTGGGTGGACATATTCGTGGCAAGTGGCAGATTAATTTTCCTGTCCTGAAATGATCCCAAATTTTTCTGGTTCCTAGCTCGTACTCTGCATTTTCCAAGCCAGACAAACATGGTTTTCATCTCGGCTGCGTTGCTGTTACGTAAAGGATGATTCTAAGTGGTCTCTCCATGCCTGGTCATGTCTTTGGTGATCAATCTGGAAGCAGATTTGGATGGTATACCTCCAAAGAATAAATAACAGGTCCTCCTGCACCCGCGTGGGCCTCAAGTGGGTCTGGAGTGGTTCTGTGGTTTTGTTGGCTCAGTGTCAGCTGTCGAGGAGGTCACATTCACCATGGAGATAGCTGGTGGCTTCCAAGCCATTCCATCGAGCGGACCTTGCAGTGGGATGATGAAGCATGGTGCCAGGGCAACGGGGCCGGGTGCCAGGTTCATCCTCCAAGGGTGACGAAAAATTGCTGAACTTCATAGGCAATAGAAAAGTGGATGTTGAAATATAAAATTGGTAAATTGTTAGCTGCCTTGATCTTTTAAGTCTAATTAAGGATAAGTTCCGTTGATTTTTTTCCCTCGGAAGCAAGGACCAATGCCAGATACCTGATAGGCATTGGTAGGCCAGAATATCGAAGCACTGAAAAAACCTGGGCTCGGGCTGAAGGTAAACCTCGGCCATCGTTCAACCATTGTTGATGGGTCACGATGGGGAACCAAGGGGGAGCACACCCAGAATGACCCAGAACACTAAAGTGTAAGGGAATATAGCAGCGCTATGCTTATGAAGCATAGCTTGGATGATTATGAAGTTGATGGTTGGATTTCATCGCCCAAAAAATATCCTCTTTAGAGAATCAATGACTTTGGCCAAATTACATGGAGAATGACGGGTTGATCCCTTTGCGAGCTGTGACGCGAACATGATATTGCAAACGGAAGAAATCCTGCAAGACGAGCTGGATTAAATTGATCGCTAAGAGGATATTGAGCAACGGTCACCAACACAATCACGTGGTTTATTTCCCATCATCTCCAGGTACACATAAGACCTCCCATGATTTTGGAGGTTTCATAGGATCCAGGAGGATAGAGAAAGACTTCTGTGGAATTCTGCGCAGAAGGTTTTCAAGCTAAGGAACCAACATTTTTTTCATTCAAAGCAACCAGCATTTTTTCATTGAAAACAACTCGTTAGAAACATACATTTCAAGAACGCGGAGTGCTGCTTCGAATGGACTCGACTGTTGTGGTTTTCAATGAATACCAAATGACTATCTTCATTCTCTCATGAGATTCTCTTGATTTTACTTATGATGAGCAGTATCCTCACTATGGCCCCTTAGCTGGTGCAGAACATGCAGCAGCTGATAGAGTCTGGATAGCTGCCATAAGTTGATTTGACCACAGTTGCTGGTGATGAAAATCCATTGAGTGTGCAAATGGATGTTCTCAAGTCATAGGGGACCCCTAAATCATCCGATAGTAATCATTTTTCTTAGTAAACCTTGAGAAACCACCTTAATGGGTTAATCCATTGAGTCAACGGTGAAACCTCTTTGGTGCAAAGGAACAAAAATCCCTGTTGCGAAGTGATTGGGGCCCAAACGCAGAGGAGTTGATCACTAGCCACAGTACTGATCCTGGTATTGAGCATGCAAATTGGTTTTTTCAGAATGAGACACTGTGTGGGATGGTCTACCTCCATCCATGAATAGCCAAGGCCCCTGTGTCCGCACAGGAATCGATCAGGGGTTATCTCAGTGGGAGATCCAGCACTCACCCGCTGTTCGATGGTAAATCATCGGCTACGCGGCTATGGTTAAGGATGGTATGTGATGGTAAATCACTGGCTATGGATGAGTTAAACTGATGCTGATTTCTTCACCACGGTTTTTTCGCCCCCTTGGAACACTGAGTGTATCTCGTGGGAACTCCAAAGTGGCTCAAGCTTCGCACGCCTCAGGGTGATGAGTGCTGCTTCCATGGCTATGCAGGAGCGATGTTGGGTCGGGTCGGGCAACCTGGTTCTGTGTTTCCTGTGTCATGCGATGAGAATCCTGACACACACACACACACACCCACATTGGTTATTGGAAGCCGATGTCATATTATCCTTGATGCCAATATCATTGTTTATTGGTTCATGTGCGGATGCTTTTGCGTTGGAAATAGTTTGACTTGCCATCTGCAGGGAAGACGTTCAGATTGTCAATAGTCAGATGATTTCACTTGGAAGATTTGCTGGAGCTGCGAACGTACTGGAGTGGTACCTTCGTTTCGCTACGGTTGAACTCACCCGTTGAGTGATATTCTCATTCAATCATATACTGTCGGGTGTTGTCGGGACTCATGCGGGGTCATACTCAACGACTGGGACTTTGCAGTGCAAATGAGGTCAATTTTGTCAATGTCAATGTTGGGCGTAAAGTCGATCTGCATCCTGGTCCACTGTTGGATGTCTAACCCAACACTGAGACCATGGATGTTTGGACTCACCTACATCTCATCCTGGACGTGTTTTGCCCTTGAATGGTATTTGTAAGGGCTATGATTTTTGGTCAAGCAGTTGAAGTCCAATGGCGGGATTGATTGGTAGTGAGCATGGCACAGCGCTGGTCATTTTTGGGGCTGTCCCTAGTGGCAAACCGCAGAGAAATGGCGATTTGCCCCCAATGAATGGTCCATTTCAACTTAGACGCTTGCTTCCTCCAAAACAAAGGGTAGGTTTTTATGCTGCGATCTGGTCCATGTCGGAAGCGAAGCGATAGTTTGTATTACTGGTGGAACGTTTGGTTGCCCAATATGTTCATCTTAAAGGTGGTTTGTTCCAGTTTGGTTCTTAGAGCATCTTGATTCATAACGTGGTATGCTTGCGCTTCAGGTCAGTGTTTTGCCATAGCACAGTACGGCGGTTGGGTACCCGTGACCAACCGCTTGGTTTTGTGCAGGATCGGATCCTGTTGATGCCTGCGGTGGCAGATCGAGCAGCATACCTTTGGAACAAGAAGGTGCCACGAAGGTATCAACCTGTGCATGTCGAGATAGCTCCCCATCATCCCGAAACAATGGGTACACCAATCATGGACAACCCTTTCTCATAGTTTTCCCAAACTGACAACTAGTGCCTTTTCGGACCTAGCCTGTTTGGTTTGCAAGACTGGTTTGCCCGGCCCCAGTCTTATCTGAAGTTCCTGGTGCTGTATCCGGGCTTACTGGAGCCTCTCATCCAGTTAAATTTGGCGAGTCAGGATGGACAGTGAGTCATCAAGCATGAATCATCGGTAATATTAATGATGATGATTCGGTCGGCCATGAAGGTTTCACTTCAGAGAGCCGCCAGTGAAAGTGAAAGTGTGAAAAGTGAATAGTAATTTGACTTATTCTAGTAAAAAGTGGTTTGTGAAAGCTACCAACTTTTTTGACAAGCCATGTGCAGTCCAGTTGGGCAACACGCAGCAACAATTCCACAGCTGGTTGATGCTGTTGAGGTAAGACTTTCCAGCCTGTGTGTGGTTTGACAAGGGCAAAAGTGCTGTAGATTGTGGAGTCTTGTAGACTACCAACCACTATCAAAGACTTTCAACTTTCATCAACAATCCTTGGCATATCATTGACCATCATCAACCATTAATAGCTATTTTCAACCATACATTACCAGCCATGAATTAATCATATTAAGCTATGATTACCGAAGAAATCCTTGGTGAGAAACTGAAACTGATTGGGTCACCAGGCGGTGGCGTCCACGAACTTCGAAGTGGTCTTCACCATCTCCGGTTCTTTGCCCAAGGGCACCCAGCAGGCCGCTTCGGCCGCTGCGCTGGTGCTGGGTCGTCCGGGTAGTCCAGACCTTACTGGGGAGCACCACAGGGTTGGGCCTTGCAGGATGGCATGGTAGCCTTCTGGCTGAGCTTGGATGACTGTGCGAGTCAGTACAATGAGAAGGTGCGGCACCTTGGGATGCGGCAGCGACTGGGCAGCTTGGATGGCTTCCGGATAGCTTGGTGATTGCCAAGGAACACAAATAGGTCATAGCTGTTCCTGACCAGAGAGCTAACAACAGTCGCGATGGCACAAAAATGATTGACAAGAATGGTCTACAATGCTGGACTTACCTGGACTTACAGCCACCGGAGAGCTAACAACAGTCTCAATGATTGTATTCTCATGTCCATGGAAAGCGCATGGTAATTCCAGCAACCAGTGCAAGCCATCACCTTTCTTGGGGCCAAGGAATCAACAATCTTGGGAGTACAGTCAATGTCTGGACATGATGCAAACGTTTTTCCCCAGATAGCTGACAAGCTATAAGGGGTTCTTACTTCTCAATGGTTTCTCCAGATAGCTGACAAGCTATAAGGGGTTCTTACTTCTCAATGGTTTCTCCAGATAGCTGACAAGCTATAAGGGGTTCTTACTTCTCAGTGGTAGGGCCTCGAGTCGGCGCTTCTTTTTGCCGCTGCTCTGCCGCTGCTCATGCTTGTCTCCCTTTGTTTTGCCTTTGTCTCCCCTTTGTCTTCCCTTTGTCTTTCCTTTGTTTCCCTTGTCGCTCTGGACCGGCGCTTTGTTTGCCGCTGCTCATGCTTGTTTCCCTTCATCTTTGACCTGTTGGCCTCTGTCTCCTTCATGCTTGCCTTGGCTTGGTTCCTTTTTTATTTTTATTTTTTGGTTCCTTTTGTCTCCGCTGTGTCTACCTCGTGGCTCCGGATCTGTACCACCCCTGGAAATCCTTGTGCGCAATGCGCCCGCTATCTGGGGTCTATGCTGGTGTAATTTTGGGTGGTGTTGGTTATCAAAGCCAGCAATGATCTCTTAGCATTCAATATCAACCATGCTTGAACATGTCATTATTCCTCACCCAAGATTCCATAATCTGATACTCAACCAATTATCCAATATCAACCATAGATTATTGGATAGGATTAATCTGATATCAACCATAGATATCAACCAGTAATCTGATAATCTAGGATTAAGCATGTCAGTATGCATAGAAGAAGACTTGCTGTTTACCTTCATGCCTGACCTCCTGTAACTGAACCACAGCAGATCCAAGAGAACCGGGTATGTCTGGGTAGCTACGTCCAGTGACGTTGGGACGCTGCGGCTTGAAGCCGATGAGTTCGGGGGTTGCTATGAACTAGACCCGCATGAACCCACAGTCATCCTGGAGTAGCATTGGGGATGCTTCAATTTGACATGCTATCTACTCCAGTATGATTAATGCTACCATATATTTACTACCATGGGTGATATGGTTGATACTCCAGAGGTAGTATGGTTAATGCTTATATGATCTGTCTTATGATACTACCTCTGGTCTGCAATCCCATCCCAGGCTGTCAAAGACTTAGCTTTTGATGTATCGAGAATTGCGATCATCACGTCAGCCCCAAAACGTAGAGGTGGGATTCTGATCAGCCATGCTGGGAGTACAAAAACGCATCCACTGAATTCAGTAACCTGAGCTGGTTTGATAGAACAGGCACTCCTGCTGGATTCCAGCCTTTCTTGGTTCCCACGCTCGAATTTCAAGGCTGATAAATGTTTGTAGCACCCAAATTTATAGACTGCAATAGGCTCGCTCATGTGTCGCCTATCCGTTGATGCTGGCTATCAACATGCAACCAACTTGGAGTACGATTGATAGTCACCAGCTTGAAGTTAAGGCTTTGGATAATTGGGTGATTGATGTCATTTGGCTATGCCGTGGTGGATCAAAAGTCCTGTCGCATCTAAATGGGGGGGGGTGGAGTTCCTCTGATTTTGCAGGTCGATCCACTCGTCACATGAGTCACATTGGGGCCCCCACGGATGGGTGCAAGCACCATTGATTTGCTGTATTCGAGATCTGCCTTTGGGAATGAAAGGATATAACGGAGAGCCATTTCAATTATGCGAGATGAAAACATAGGTCAAAGACATATCAAAGCGATTGAGGCGGTGAACGAAATGATGATATAAGATTCTCTGTGCATAGTGGATGTTCGAGAAGTACTAAAGCAATGTGAACACAAGTGAATATTCATGAACCGCTCAATGCTTCAAACCAGTTCGTCATGAGTCTGCCACATGTTTTTTTCAGAACGTGTGTATATGAGATCGTCCATAAAGCGGTCCCGCAAATCACGGATTTCCAGTTTAAAAGAGTAAGACTAATGGAAACAAATGGACATGTGAAATAAAGACTTTCTCTAGAAAGGGAGATGAGTGACTAGGACGTATTGGCCCAAATAGTCCCTTTTGTCTCACCCATGAATATCAGGGGACAACCGATCAAGGTCTCTCCCAAAGGACTCATAGGCGTGAAGAACATTCAGGAAATCTGTACCTGAATGATATATCAACGTGTCCACGTCACGTATATTCAGAACTGAGATCAACAAGCAGCTTCAAGCATATCGGCATTTCTCAAGATAGGGGTACCCCCAAATCATCCAATCTTAACCATTTATAGTAATAAACTAACCATTTTTGGGGTACCCCTATGGCTTGAGAAACCCCAATATCCCTGTTGGACTACGGATACCTTTTCAGCTTTACGAGTACCTCAGCTTCTCGTGGAGGCCATTGTCGAGCAAGCGTTGCGAGACAAGGGTCAAGACTGGTGCTGCACTCAGTGGCGGCCGTTCGGTGGTCCGTCTTCCTGGAACGAAAAAGGATCCTCCCAAATCTTTCCAATTTGATGTTTATTAATGCCTATCAACCATGAATATAGCCATTTCTTAAGATAATGATGGACCACTTAAACCACCAATGTTACTGGCCATTATTATACATCACTTACCACCTTATCAACTACATCAAGCACCAACTTATGAACTGTTATCACCAGCTTTTGAACTACATCAATCACCAGCTTAGTTAACCATATCATGACCGTTATTTACTTGTCCATTACTTCCATCAGTTGCGACTGCTCAGGAAGGCGGGTCTGAAGAGCCAGGGCTACTCTGTGTTGGCCAACAAGTGCGGGCCCCAGCACCAGGGCTGCGCCACGGAGTTGATGACTGAAGAATGGGTTAATGCAACAGCAAATGAAGTCGGTAGAGGTTCATAATGGCCAATCTCTGGCGAACAATGCTGAAAGGAAACGTAGTGAGGGTTTGTTAGCCAGCGATTATTGGGCTAGTGTTGGTTGCTAAGCCAATGCTAATCCCAAGAAACATGGGAGGGAGATCCAGCACCCAAAACTGTCACAATTCTACGCTGACCCTCAAGCCATGGCTAGTCAGGAAATGGAAATGCAGATTTGGATTGAACAGTTTGATACCCTGGTTGGGTCTTTGTGTTTTAAGAGTCGTAGTTGTCCACAAGGACTTCGCTGCCAAGTAGGGGGTCAATCCTTCGCTTGAAATTGGAGCAGGGTCTTAGCATCCGTATTCTCGAACAAGTTGCCTTGTCAAAACATTGCAGGTGTCAGTTGCAGATCTGCGACTTTCTGTTTGAGTCGTGATTTCTGTGTCCAGTTGAGACTCAACAGGGACGTCGGGTTGAGTTTCATCCAACAGGAAGTCCCACTAGGCCCTAGGCATCATCTGCCAGGCCGAACTTCAGGGGCCTTGCGCTGGTTTTCTTGCCCTTTGACGCGCAACGAAAGCTGAGGCGCCGTTGGAAAGTCGTCAGGCTTGTTGCAATGCGGTGTGGAAGCCTCTTCTTGGCCTCTCTTCTTCATCTTGTTCTAGTTGTGCTCGTTGTTCCTTGGTTGCTGCGAAATGGTTGCCGTTGCTTCAACAGCAACGCCCTGGTTGTTGTTGGTGGTGGCTGTGGTTGTCGTCGTTCCTACTCCAGCAGTTCCGAGGCAGACGATAGCTGCTGTCTACAGCGATGGCTCTCAGCCACTACCTGATGCAATAGAGAAAGTGTTGCAGGAGACCGAGCTGCAGCTGTTGCTGAACCATGGTGGCGAATCATGGTGAAGATGGCTATGCGTCAGAAGCATATATATATATATAGCCAAAGGTGGGCAGACTCAACATATGTGATGCACCAACTGGTGAATGGTCGATCTGGCTAAGACTTAGTGATTGGTCATGCATACATAGGTTGACCAAGCATTTACCTAGTGTTGTATGCACCAGTAGCTTGTTATCCTGGTCCAGGGACCTATTTGGGGGAGCACCTGAGAGGGCAAGGCTTATCCTAAAGCTGACGAGTTTTTTGGAGCTCCTTTTCTCTTCAACACCAAAACGCGCTTGGGAACCAGCCATTGATCAGCAAGCTTCGGGTCACCAGCTCCCATCGACCTACTTCAATTGCCCTCCCTGGTGGGAGCTCACGCGGCCGACAGGACAGTAGGGCCTCAGTGGTCACCAGCAACTGGTTGCCCAGTGATGCCACAGCCATGGCCGCCATGGCCTCCACCCAGGTGGCGCGAGGGCGGCTTTGGACCAGCTAACATGATGGGTTTTGGGGTTGCCACCGGCAATTGATTTTCCAGGAAGTCAACAGAGGTTCGTTTTGGGATTTTGCCAAGTTGATTTCTTATGATCTAATTAATGTTTTCTTGATGGAAGCAATGCAGGATCCACAGGGAAAGATGCTCATGCTTGGGAAATGTCACGGCAACGGAGAGCCCTGCACTCATCAAAACGGTTTTGTGAGCCTTAGCTACACCCCACAAGTTTTGACACTTCTGAAGCTGTTGAGTATCGGATGTTCACTAGGGGGGATGCGGTCACTAGCGAGACCTGAGAATCTCAGCTATTGAGTTTGTTCCCTTGTCAAGACCAGACTAAGGTCTGCCTAAGGTCTGCCTAAGGTCTGCAACTCTTCCATCTTTTGGTGCTCGGTTTTGTTCAGATAGCCCGGCCATGCCCGGTCCAATGGTTTTTTCTTCCCTTTTTCCTTCTTGCTATCCAGCCGGCCAGCAATCAGGGAAGTCAATAGTCATCCAGTAATCGTGATCAACGACCATCACGAGGCATCACGCATCATTTTCTATATTCATTGCTCCATTAGACCGATGAATCATGGATTCGCCGTCCATTGGTCCAAGAAACCATGCTTCATGAGTCATGGTTAACCACCTAGCACCGTGAAGTGCTCAGCATTGCACCACCACCTCAGGTGAAAGTCCGGGCTCTCGGATTGCTGAGGCAGCTGGTGAAGTAGCTGGTGGAGGTTGAGCTATCAAGAAGTAGCTGGTGATTAGCCTCCAGCTATTTGATCACCTTCATCCGAACTTCCACTAAGCGGAGATGGTTCCTGGAGGTTAAGCACCTTCGTGGAAGCCATAAGTTAGGACCACGAAGCTGCAACTCATAGTCGGTGCGAGAAGCTTTGAGCCGGTCAGCTGGGTTAAGCAGCTGCTTGATGACCTGTCGGCGTTGACGAATCTGGGGGCAGCTGTACACTGAACAGCGGGGAGTGGCCAGTGATGGCCTTGATGGAGTTGTAGCACCATAGATCTGTGAGAAGTTTGGTTATACCAAAAGATAGGGTGTATTGTATACAGTAATCATTCATCAAAGTTCGGTTACAACTCACCTCGGTAGGGTGTATGACTGATGAAATAGCTGAAGAATTCTTATTTATTATCCTCAACTCAACAAAATCACCCTACCAACTTGCTGATCAAGTTTGTCGCATGGCTTTTCTGGAGCTGGATCACTGACTAGCTGCTACCCTTGAGAACAATTCGTTGTAACTGTTGGATGGTGCTGAGGCATGGATAAAGGTCATGGTTAATAACGATGGAACAGGATGTTGTCCATGATTTGGGTACCTCAAAAATGGGAATTCTTTCTGGATTTGGATACTAAAGCACATGTTAATCAGTATTTTCTATAAATTGGTAACCGAAAGTTTGTAAAGAATTGTTGATACCGAACATGGTTCCTTTCAAATGTTTGTTCCTTATAAAACGTGTTTCTTTTTCAATAACTTTTTTTAACACCAGCGCATCGGATAACGGATTTGGCGTGTCCTCACCTTCAGATTTCCTTCCGTCACCTGCAAAGAACCCGGCGATTGTCCATCGAGGAAGGAACCGCCTGAAACAGACTCATCATCATCTTTCCAGACACAGCTCACTCATTTGGGTCCTCTGCGGTGGTTTCTCAAAACAGGGGACCCCGCAAATCATCCTAGTCACTTCTTAGTAATAAACCAACCATTTTCGGGTCCCCCTATGGCTTGAGAAACCATCTAATATGGGTTTTCGGTTTCTGTTGGTGATTGACACCTGTTTTCATTCCGAATTCTTGGTTGACCCGAAGCATTCAGAGTTTCGAGCGCTGCCTGAGGTGCGTGTCTTTCCCAAGGGCAACGTGGTGATCAGCAAGCGGGACCTGGGTGTGTCCCACATCCCCGGCTCTGAGTGGTCTTGGGCGCCCGATGGAAACGAGGCGCGACGAGTCGTCATTCAGGGCTGTTACAGTAATAGTGCTGAAGCTGTTGGTTGTGTAGGTTGGTGGACCTGTAATGATGGTGATGGTTGGTGACACTTAATAGATGAGCAGAGCCATGCTTGGTGGTGAGTAGTGGTTGGTCGGTGATGGTGAGTGATGGTTACTGTAATAATATGTGAGTGACGGTTAAGAAGAAGTTGATTAACAAAGCTTCATCGTGGCCAATGATGGTTAGTGATCGTTATTAGCAAGTTGGTTAGCAATGTTTCATGATGGTTATTGATTGTTTGTGATGGTCAAATAGCAAGTTGGTTAACAATGCTTGATGATGGTTAGTGATGGCTAACAGTAGGTTGGTTCACAATGCTGAATGATGGTTCGTGCTGGTTAGTAGCTAGTTTGTTGACAATGATGGTTAGTGAGTTGGTGACGGCAAAAAGTATAGTTGGTTGTAGTGAGTTAGTTCACAATGGTTCATCATTGTCAGCGGTGACTAGTGATGGCAAATGATACAGGGTTTGATTGCTGCTACAGCATCTTTCGCCATGAACTTCGTAGCCATTTCATTTGCAGCTAGGTAGTTCCCCCTCACTCCGCAGAATCTGATGATTGCCGTTGCAATGTGGCCATGGCTCTTGAGCATTTTCCTCGTCCTATGTCCTATGCTTGATGCTACAAGGCTGTGAAAAACAAGCAGGAAAGAAGAAGAAGAAGAAGAAGAAGAAGAAGAAGAAGAAGAAGAAGAAGAAGAAGAAGAAGAAGAGGAAGAGGAAGAAGAAGAAGAAGAAGAAGAAGAAGGAGAAGAAGAAGAAGAAGGTGAAGAAGAAGGTGAAGAAGAAGGTGTAGATGTAGCTACCTATTCGTGGGTTGCAAGCAAATTCTACCAGACAGATGCCTGCGATACTTCAGCGTTCAGCGCAGAGCATGACAGGTGAAAGGCACCTTTGTTCTGCAAGCCGATGGCACTCTCAACTGGAAGGACCCGCACAGACCTGTAGCTGGTAGGGTTGTTGGGGGGGGTGACCCCAAGGACATGCGGTTTCCCCAGCCCAGCAGCCTTTGCTCCACCATGATTTTGCTTGTCTTCTTGTGCTTCCCCATTGTCCTTGCTACCAACCTAGGCCTTCATCCCCGTTGCTGAACCCTTTAGACTGCAGGCGCAGGCACTTTGATGATTCTGTTGGATACGCCGTCCAACATCACCCAGGTCATGGGTAATGTGGCTCAAGGTTCAAGTTCTTCGAATCCACCAGGAATACCTGGCTGTTTCCAAGGTTCACTGGCTAGCGAGTCAAGGGGTTCAACAGCTGTGAGACACCTGGCTGCGTTGCTGAACCTCGAATCGCCAGGAGCATCAGAACTCCGGGAAGTGGAACTTGCTGCCAGGTGGGGCCTGGGCCACGACACTGCTGGGGTCCGTGGTTACCAGACATGGCTGTGCCTGTTGGATGGTGCTGGCAGGGACCCATTTGGTATGGCGACAGTCATGAGGCACCCATGGTTGTGGATTGTTAATGTCGACAAGCGGCAGAAACGGGGCCCTTGGTCGTCGCTGAGCCAATAAGGCCGGCCTTGGATCCTGAAGAATCGTCGTTGTCAGAGCAGATTACTATGGTTCTGGGTTCAAAAGCAACAACACCCCGAAAAAATGGTGGTCCTCAAGAGATCATTGCAAGGCGGTATCAGGAAACACTCATATCCTACTATGCACTTCTTGTTGGTTTAGAAAAAACATCCTGGCCTTTGACCGTTGCTTTCTTATGCTTAAATTTGTCTTGTTTGTTTTGTAGTTACATGCTGGCAATTCTGCAATTTCCTGGTGTACTGGACAATGTTGCGGCCTCTGGAATCTTGGCTTGTATGTAGGTCCAAAAAATAAGGGAATCTTCAACCATGCTCGTGAGTGGTCATTTTCATGGGGAAACAACCAAATCATTGAGGCTACAGGCATAGACAGTCGCACAAGAAGCCGGCCATTTGGAAAATTTCGACACTGTTCAACACAGGGGCAGTTCATGATGCTGATGAACCCTTTGGTCTATGGATTGAATGACCAAGCCATCAGTTAAACAGACAATTCACCACCTCTAAATCACCAAAAATTGTTTCCTATTGCTTCTTGACAAAGCCATCACTTCAATAGTGACATCATCATCCAACAGGTCTGCTTCCACCTGAGCACCTCATCATCCAAGCATTGCAACAGGCCCTCCCTGTTGCAGGGGGGTCCAGCCCAACAGGGCCATAGCCAAGGCGGTAAGCTGAACATCACTCTCTTCGAGGCCAACTTCATCTTGCGCCTGGAAGGTGCCCTGGGGCTGGGAGCTGGTGGAGGGTGCAGGTGGGTGCACCAATGGTGGTGGGGTGCTGCTAACAAGCAACAAGTGACAGGTTAGATGCTGCTTCAACAAGAAACATGTCACATAACTGGTTGGCTCAGATGGGTTTGAGTTCGTTTGTTTGGTGCGGTGGGTTCTGCGGCATGTGGATGGATATTAATTTCTGATGCGCGGGGAGTGCTTCAGAGTGGTGAGGGGTGCGCGCAGGAGCACCACGCCTTGATAAACCGATGATGCTCTGGGAGATGCTTCCTGTGGTACTTGGGAGGGTTTGTTTCGGAAGTCTTCACACAACCTGAGATGGCTATGAATCATAACCAACTTACCACCCAAAAGATGGATGAACACATTAACAGTAACAGTTTGACTAGTTTGACCTTCATGGTGTGTTCACCAGGGATACAGTAGTGGGTATTG
Organism: Symbiodinium kawagutii; assembly: GCA_009767595.1. Classification (NCBI taxonomy): domain Eukaryota; class Dinophyceae; order Suessiales; family Symbiodiniaceae; genus Symbiodinium; species Symbiodinium kawagutii. Next base: position 655,607 of record VSDK01001118.1, on the reverse strand, counting down.
ACGTCATATATCCATAGATAGCTTGCCATTGACCTTCCTGTATGGGTGGTCTATTTCTAAGGGCTCTCTAGGATCGCCATTTAAACCACAGGGACACAACATCTGGGGGTCATGATGAACATCCACAGCATGATCAATCGCATTGCGAACTGATCAACCTGAAGTGAGCTGAAGCATCATGAACCATCTTTTTGGGTACAGATGCATCTCGAAAAGCAACCATCAGTTTTATCATGTTTGCCATCAATGGCTTTTACCAACTTCGTGTCATGATTGCCAGACCTTTTGTACCACCTTTGGTTGATGCCAATTAGTATCAAGCGTCTCAAAAAGGATGGATCCATTCAGCTATGGTTGGATCAAAGATCACCATGACATAGGCATTTCATTTGGCAAAGTTTGAAAAACCATGCTTGGTATAGCTACAACCATGGCTACCGACCCAAGTCACCACACCCCGGTGCCGGTGACCACTACCGTGGAATCCTCCAGGATCTCGGGCGGTCCAAGAGTATCCC
>VSDK01001118.1:647589-650089 GCA_009767595.1 Symbiodinium kawagutii | reverse complement strand
CAGTGTTGGTATGTTCTTCTGTAAGATGGTTGAGTTCCATTTTCGCTCTGCTGGTAGCCCGGTAGTAAGACTTAAAGGTTGATCAACTTATTTTAATTGAATTTGAAGGTTGATCAACTTAAAGGTTAAGCACCTGGCACTGTAAACAATAGTGGGCCTAAGTTGCTTATTTCTCAGGTGCCGGTGATCAAATCAAGCAAGTTATAAGCACAAGGGTTGACCTGGATGAAGCTAAACCCTGGGTTTATTCCTGAAGGGGTGTACCATGGCTGAATGGGAAACCAGTTGGCGAACTGGTGAGATACCCCCGATTTTCACCACCCAGGGGTGGCTCGCTTCATCGGTTGGCGTTAACCAAGGCCAAGGCCCATCCATGTCTGGTGGGCCCTCGAGCGCGCCAGGATGGCTCGAGCATCGCAAAGTCAAAGGAATGGAAGGAGGCGCCGGTCATGGGTTTGTTCAGTTCGCCCGGGTGGTTACCGTGGTTTCCGCAAGTCACAACGGTGGTTATTGATAATCTAGTCTGTTCATCAATGATGCACCCCTACAACTGGTTAGTTTCCATTTGAATCATGGCGAAGTGAACTTGGATAGTACAACCATGGCGAACTGGACATAACCTCAAAACCAATTTTAACCCCAGAATGGATGGTTATCCACAGCGGGCAGACGAGTTTGATGATTTATTGGATGTTCAGGGGCACGGAGGCCATTGACCGACAACCAAACAGCTGAGCACTGTTGTTGTTGGTGTCGTTATCGTTGTCGTTGTCGTCGTCGTCGTTGTCGTCGTCGTTGCTGTTCATGGTTGGCCATGCCAGACTTCTAAGCATTCGGACATCCAGGAGTTCTTTGCTCGAAGGAGCTGTGTTCAAAGGGTCCATGATTACAGGAAGCGATGAAACAACTGAAAAGTACTAGAATCATGTTGGTAGTCATGCTTTGGGCAGTTGTGATCATTACGAAACATTTATATAGGTGTTTCCATTCATATTGGGAAACCATCAATCCTATCCATCTCTTGGGGGAAATGAAACATTAGTCAGCAATAGTGGTGAGCAGTGCTTAGGAATCACTAAGCCCTTGAACACTCATTGACCATTAATAACAGGAATGTTAAACCCTTTTTGATACCATGGTTATTCAGCACAGTTCACCATCAATGGCTAGATTGATGCAATAGTGTCTTTATTGATGGTTTATCGATGGTTATAACTATAGTTCATCGCATTCCAGTACCATTTTTGTGGTTATAACCATGCTAAATAGCATTGAAAAGCGCATTTTTGTTCATGCCATGGTTATTGCTCCGCTCAGACTGGCTAGTGAATCCATGGAGGTCGATCAAAAGGCCACCTCTGCCGAAGACCCGAGGCCCTTGCTGAGGAAGCCCGCTACGTGGATCGCGCCTCGCAACGGGAGGCGCAGCGCCAGGAGTGTGTGGAAGAATCGGCGGTAACATGGCTGATTTTGGCATAGAAAAAACGGTGGTTTCTGCAGGTTTTGCTGAAAACTCTTGGTGGAAAATAGCTCCGTAGCCATTTTGGCTCAAGTGTTTCTGTCCTAACGTCAGCTGGCTGCCATGAACGTCCCCAATGCAATCCAGGTGCGGCGCAATGTGGCGGGCTACACCCACCAGACTGTGGTGGGTCCGCGTGTGGTTGTGCATGGCAACGGCATGCCAACCCATGCCGTGGCGTACCGCTCCGCGATTCCCGGACAAGTTGCACGACTTGATCGGCGAGATACCCAGATGGAATTGCAGAGACGGAATGACGAGCTGGCCACCCTGCGTGCTGAGCTGGCGGAATTGCGCCGGAAGCAGGAAAAGACCCATGAGCAAATCTCCTTATTCAAAGAGGCGGGTGCCAAACAAGCTCAGCCGAACACAATCCAGCAAGCCGGCATTGACAAGTTAGCAGAACAGGTCCAGATCTTGAACCAGGCCATCATCGACTTTGGAAGGGACCTCCAAAAGCAGACAAGTGGTTCCTCTGCCGGTGCAGGAGGCTTGGGAGCCGCCGCTAAGTATCTCTATAACAATACTGCTTGCCGAATCTACATAATTATCGTGTCCTGGGTATCTTCGGGTATCGATTTTAACTCTAGTGTTCTTTGCGTGGTACTGCCAGGCGCCTTTGATTTCCTTCGAGGCATGGCCGGCCGCTCTTGTCGTTTCTGCCCTTAAGTTGTCAAAGGAAACATTTGGTTCTGTACTTCAGGAAATGCTCTGTATCCTTGAGTTTGGGATTACGTGGGCCACTCTTGAAGACTTGCAAGCAGCGGTTGAGGCGCTTCACATTTCAGCACTAGTGACTGATTGCGAAACATGAAACCGGGCAGAGGGGCAAGTTCATACCGCCCCCGGGCAGGTCCCCAACAAGACACTCAAGCTGAAGCAGATAATCCCCCGTGTCTGCGCCAAAGATCGACGCACCAAGGTGGCCCGCTTGAGTATGCATGTTCCGTTTTGCTGCTGCTGCTGCTGCTGCTGCTGCTG
>VSDK01001118.1:631436-647113 GCA_009767595.1 Symbiodinium kawagutii | reverse complement strand
GTTGTTGTTGTTGTTGTTGTTGTTGTTGTTGTTGTTGTTGTTGTTGTTGTTTTTGTTGTTTTTGTTGTTGTTGTTGCTGTTGCTGTTGCTGTTGTGGTTGTGGTTGTTGTTGTTGTTGTGGTGGTGGTTGTTGTTGTTGTTGTTGTTGTTGTTCAATCACACAGGCGTTCAGCGGTATCCACTGAAAGTTGACAGCGCACATTCCCCCCAGTTCTTCAAAGTTGATGTACTCAAGCAGGCTTCTTGTTTGTTGACCCAAGAGTCGCCGTTCCATTTGTTCTTTGCAGGCACCCGCCCAATTCTGCGCCACATCGCCGGTCGCGGCCAAGGACAAGGTGGTCGATTGGAGGGGCGCTGTCATAATTTGAATTTGTTTTTTGCCCGGGCTTTTTCCTTGTGTTCAAATGATATTTGCAGGTTCTGAGACATTTGATTATTCAAGCTCCATTAAACGTGCGCAGCTGCGCGATGCTTTTTCTTCATTGTAGGGAATTTGTCCGCTGTCGAGAAATGGGATGTCCTTCTGCCAGGGCTGCAATCATTGGCGCAACCAACGCGCAAAAGCAAGGACTTTGGTAGAATTTTTTTACCGCAAGAAACATTAGCGCCCTGAACCTGCGCGTACCTTGAAATGCCCCCAGGCCGCAAAGTTTCGGCCTCGTGTCCTTGCAGCGCCCGTTCACCAACAGTACCCGTGCCAGCGCACTGCGATGCCTTGCCATTCTCCGACAGTATGAGCCTCACATGTTAAGTCCGGAAGTGCATTTGTGCAGTGTGGAAATCATATGATAGGGCCACATGCACTGTTTGAGGCACTGCCTTTGGTGCGCATGATCCGAAGCCACGAGCACGTGGTCGCTCAAGGTCACCAGGCTTCGATTTGGAATCGGATTTACCTGGGCTCAGAGTGGCGGCAGCGTCGGAAATACACACATTGTATATGCATCGTATACTGGGAGTCTCTCAACCATTCATACTGGAACACGTCAGGGCCACTGATCGCTTTGTCGACGTTCCACCCCTTGAGCAACCCCTTCCCATGCGTTCTGGGTCTTTGGTCTCGGTACTCGTCTCCAAGTTGAGCCCATGGGCCGACAGACTCACCCTGTCTTTGCCCAACGGTTGCAGACGTGGTTGCAGAGCCCCGCGCTGCCGGAGGTTCTAGGTGTAGTTCGACTTTAGCCCTTCGTGGCAATTTATCCAGGACACTGGGGGCCTGCCCCCTTTCTGGTACGATGGGGCCTGGCGACTCGTTGATGACGAGCTGGCCAATTGGTTTGTTGTTCCTTCTGCGCCGGCTCCTTTCCGTGCTTGGCAGCGGGCTTGGGTGAGGTCTGGTGTGGACCGGCCCCTCTGGGCACCCTTGCCACAAGCTTGTTGGCTGGCAATGCTGTTCGGACCAATGGGACGATCGAATGTGCGAGAGGTGGAAAATAGTTGTGGTTCCCGGACAATTTTTAGCAGACAATAGCTGGTTGTGACAAGGCATTCTTGAACTATCAAGGCGAATACATGGTGTTTTGGAATGCCAGCATCCATGTTCGTGCAATTTCTGCAAAACATGGCCGGTGATTTATTTCCAAATATCGATAACAAGCATTGCTGGATCTCCCATTGTTGCTTATTGGTGCCCATTAACACGAACCACGTCATCAACCATGCATTGGTAGTAGTAGCAACTACGATTGGTTGTCATTCCCTATTCTGAAGGGGTATTGGCCCTAATTATGATGGCCCATGAACTGACCATGAAACAACCGATGACCCACCGACTAATCATCAAGACACCATTGACTGCACATCAAGTAACCATTGTTTAACCATCAAATGACCATTGACTCACCATCTCTCACCATTAACTACCCATTATGTGATCATAGAATTGACCATTGACCATTCTTAACCGCTCTCCGACTCAGCATGTGCAGGCCGTCGAGAGGATGTCCCGTTTGCTGGCGGAGCATGCGGTCACTCGATCTGTGGCTGGCGGGCCGAGGTCAGCGTGCCGAGCAGCAGAACTAGGTGATGCCAACGCCAGTGCTGCCTTGGATTATAACGAATCATTGGCTAATGGCTAATCAACCATTGGGTAACCAGGGCAGCAGAGCTTGGTTCACAACTACGACGTAATGGCCAGACCTTGGTAGTAACCAATGCCAGAGCTTGGCAATATTTGGTGTTTATATAATCAACGGTATAAAGTAACCACCCAAAAAGCAATGAAATTGGTGTGTCAAAGTATCTTGTTTCAGTCAGTGCAAAGTCTACGGCATGCTACAGAGTAGCGACGACTTGGGTGGATGTTTGGCGGACCTCGTAATGCACACCTTGGGGTTTTAGGCTTGGTGATGCATCCACGTGTGAATCTCCCATGAATTTTATTGCTGACAGGAGCAGAGGAGGTGCCTTAGAGATGGTGCATCCCTTGCTGGTGAATTCTTCACCTCAGTGGGTTGTTGTAATGAGACGCACAAGTTGACATGTCACGGGTAAGAAGAACATAGATTGGAGGATTGGCATTTGCATACGCATTTTTGGACTCCACAATCGGTGGTTCAGTTGTCCAATCGCCTAGTAGATCATTGATTTGCAAACATGTCTCTTTATGCGGACTCAAATGTTCACGTGATCGACTCTCAATATTCCTGCTCCCAATTGTCCGTATAATGTGGGCATGGTCATCCATGGGTAATTTTATGGAAACTACGACAACTTTTCTCATTGGAATCATGGTAAGGACACCATTCTCGTGCCAGAGAGCAGGATGCGACCCAACAACTTTTAGCCTGAGATAGACAAAGCCAAGGGTGGCATGATGAGGGCGTGTACCCCCGAGCGGCGAAGAATTCTCTTCACTCAAAAATCATGGTGGGATATGGTGCATGTACCCAAGGCAGATGGGAGAGTCCAGCAGTCGCACTACACGCCCAGACTGGATTGTTTCAGAATGACGCTTATTGATCAGCTATATCCTTAATACTGTTGGTATTTCTCTACATCTTTCATCAGCACTTATTCACCACCAACATAGACATCCCAGGATTCTCATGAATCGCTCAGTATGCAACGTCATCCAACGCTGGCAGCCACCTGTGAAGATTGGAGGCATTAGGCCGGTCTGCCGGCCATACTGGTGGCTGCACAACGCAACCAGGTCCATTGGTAACAGCTCACTGGCTGGACAATCCGCCAATCTGTAAGCGTTTTTTTGAATTCGAGAGCAAGGGAACCGCCATGGCTTCCAGTCCAATTCGGTTACCAGAGGCCTCCAACCTCCAAGGTACCTCCTAGTGGCGCCCTGAACTTGCTGAGGCTGATGAGGAGCTACTGAACCAGCAGATCCGTGCAGAGATCTCCACCTTGGATGGTCGCCAGGGGTCCAAGCACCGCACTGTTGTATGGTTCTGCTGCTGGTGATGGGGGGACTTGGTAACCTGGTGATGGGATGGTTGTCGTTGGTCAGGGAGGTGTGTTTGTTCCTATGAGTTTTTTGGGTCAGGATGGATGTCAGAGTTGTGTCGACGCAACTCTTGGTCATACTTAATTTTGTGATTGGCAATGGTGACTGACAATGGCGATTTTGGTTGGGAATGATTCTTAGCCTCAGTGGCCGCTACTGACCGGTAGATCAGCTGCTAGTGGGTCCTCCTATAGCTAGTGGAGAAACACTTTTCGGCGCTTGTTCCACCATCGCTACGGACATAGCCTGGACTGCCGTAATTCGAATGGGATGATTACCAAGATTCCACTTACTGTGATTGGATACTTTTATTTACATACATATTAATACGTATTTTCATTGCTAATGAACAACCCTGTATATCTCAATTTCTGGATCCACGGTTTTGCGACCCAAACTGACCGTTTCCGCCGAAGACAACTTGGTGGCACACGCAGCATATCGCAGGGATTGACGATCAGTGATACAGAATGGGAAACAGTTGCAAGCAGGTATTCGGCAAACTGGTTGCAATTGACCATTGATTATCAGCCATGATCAACCAGCCATGAACCAACCAAGTTCTCAGGAATCACCCAAGCAACTGGTGTTGAACTACCAGTAATTGGTACCTGGTACCTGGAATAACTAACTGATCAGTTTGTAGTGCAGCTGATAGCTGGCATGTCCCCCGATTGGAGTCATGACCGCTGACAGCTGGTTGTGCATCCGCCATGAGCAACGGTGGAATCTGAGGCGTGGAAAGTCTCAGTACTCGACTGGGCTCATACCTGGCGGCCACCCAGGCGCCATGGAGCTGCTGCATTGGTTACCACTGGGAGGTTCCTCAAGGGCTTGCTGTTGGCTCATGATGGTCATGGTGGGTATAATTCATGATGGTTGATGATAGGGGAGCTGTTGATGAATGGTTAATAGTGATGGTTGTTCTTGTTCCCGCTGCGATTCGAGAATCGAGCATGATGATGGGAAAGCCGACATCCATGAGGCAACATGAACAGTGTGACTAACAGCATTATTCGACTGATGAACCCACCAATAATGGACCATAGTCATGTGTGTATGATGGCTCATCGGTCTCCTGCGATTGCTGTGCCATGGCGCTTCTTATTTGCGTCCCTGGTTCATTAGACACCCCTGTCCTTGCCTGCATCCGTCCGTCCGTCCATTTGTTCCACACGAATCCATTCATATATATACATGCATTCACACACACACACACATAAAAATTCAATCGCACAGATGATGGCATCACCAATCAGCAGTCAGTGGTCACACCTAAGGTCTCAACTCTGCAGCCATTGGCTCTCGAGTGCTGCGCATGCCAAGTAGTGAACAGTGAGCGGATCTTGAGGTATTCCCAACACCGAACAGCCCGACGGTAACCACAATGAACATTGTTATATTATCAACAACGATTGACCATTAATTATTGCAAATTGTATCAACCATTTTCACCATTACTATTAGCCATTGTTCTGAACAATCATGATCTTCAACCAGGATCAACCTTGAGTAGCCGCCAATCCCCGTCAGGGTTGGCTTTTATCATTATAAGGGGTGTGGTGCTCATTTATTGTGACATGAGATCTCGTATGACCAATCACTGTCGTTTGAGATGACCAACCAGGAACAGAGACAATCGTTTAGTTGTTGTATATATTTTGTCCCCGAGTATGAGTGATCCAATGATTGTTATCCTTTTTGTCTTGATCAACCAGCAATTACCCATCAATCAATATTTTGATGGTTCACCATTCTATTTCCCAGGTCGGTGACTGATAAACCATCATTTGATTGCCAGTTCTATCCATTCTTAACCATCATGTCAATCTGGAAACAATCCCTTGATAATTCTCAACCATTCTTACGCATCAACCACCGTCATCAGCATGATTGTTGACCATTCTCAACCATCAACCATCATCAACCATCATTCGCCATGATTCCTATGTAACCATCACAAATTTACCAGTGATACTCATCAGTAACCATCCTTAACCACCTTGAACCACCACCATTAACCACCACCTTTTCCCACCATCTCCAACCATCCTCACCTCATCGCCTCCCGCGCCGTCACCGAACCTGGGAAGATCTCACTGCTTGCCGCGTCGCGTCGCGTCGCGTCATGCCGCCCAGCGACTCCAAAACTCCGGCGGTGGAACTGAACTACCAAGAGATCCAAGACTGGCCACGTGGCGGCGAAGGGGTCCTGGCACATTGGGCTTCAGACAACGGAGACCAAAGCGGATCTCCTGGGGCTTCTCTCCGCCACTTGTGATCTGATTTGATGCTCCAATCGTCAGCCGCAGATCTAAACAGGAAATCCAGGCAAGCACTATCAAAGCTGACAGGGAAAAAAGTAAATCCAAGTTGCCTGACTCGAAATGCCAATGGCTCAGCTACAAGCAACGCCACCCTCCCACTCCAGGATGGTAGCATGGTTGAACCCTTCATGCTGGCATTCATGACGTTCGAGGTGATTTTTGGATTTCAACATGGTGACCGTTCTCAGGATAGTGAGCAATGAAGGTAATGATGTTCAATTCACAATGCACGTTTGTACATGTGTACATTATGAAAAGATAGATAGGTAGGTAGATAGATAAATAGATAGAAAGAAAGAAAGGAAGGAAGGAAGGAAGAAAGAAAGAAAGAAAGAACAGACAAATAAATAGATAAATAGATAGAGCTGTGGATACGGATGAGTCCTTCTATCAACTGGACAGCTACGGCGGCGCTTGAGGCGCGATGGCCTGTCATGGGAGCAGACCTTGGATCCGCAGCGCGAACATCGAATGCTGCGAGAAGGCATCTTTTGGCACGATCCAAAGCTGGATGGGCTCAGCGATGATGACAGGTGCGGATGCGGTTGGTCAATCTGGGCCCTGGGCTGAGATCTCCTTCCATCAATAACTTGGGCTATATTAGATAGGCCCGAATTTTTTAGACTTCGTAAGTAGTGGGTGTTTCTCAAAGTAGGGAGCTCCCAAAATGGTCGGATTGTCGGTAAAAATTGTTAATTTTGGATGATTTGGGGGTACCCCTATTTTGAGAAACCACCATATAGTGGTCATAATAGACCCAAATGTTTTCTTCGTTGGTTGATCACGGACGGTTTTTTCGCTTAGACGCTGGGGCCAGCAATAGGGCTAAACACCTGGTGGAGGTAACCACTAATGATTGACAAGAACTAACGATTGACAATGGGGGGATGATAATCGACAATTGAATAGGGAATATATCAACCAGTGGTGTTTGCTCCAGCCAACCAGCTTGATACTAGTGGAGTTTTGTTTCGTTGAATCCATTTTCAAGGGCGCTGCGAAAACGGGATGCCGGAGTATCGGTGCGCTCTGCAGTTTGGTGAGGTGATGGTTGTGTTCAAATCATACAGGTGCACTGAGCATTCTGAATTTTGTGAACGCAGCCAACGGTAGCTTGGTAGTGGCACAAGATGACCTGTGTGTAAAGTTGTGACTCTCAAAAGCATGACTCGACAAAATGGCATTTGTTTGATTGCTTGTCACCTGGCTTATTCAGAGTTGTATGAGTAATATGCACACACATCCACATGATATTGGTTTGACTCCCCGCTTAATATCACACCCACAAGAAATCACATTGGTTTTACCATTCAACAAACAGTCATATCTGGTTTCAATTGGGATCAGTTCTCACTTTTTTCTTCGGTGGGGAGTGTTGGAGTCAATTCTAGGAATCCTGAGGAAAGAAGCATCAGAAATCATTGCCATCAGTGGGTTCTATCTCATCCCGTAGTTGGACATATTGTTGAGATGATGAATGCCAGGCATAGGATTCGGCCAAAGGAAATATCCAGGAAAGTAGCTGATTCGTCATCATTTGTAGTAGTTGAGCTTGGCATTCCAGGATTCCTGTAGCAGAATTCAACGCAGAGTTCGCTATTATCTCTCCAACGATGGCTGTGTACACCTATGATCATTTGCTGTTGTTGCTGATTTTGGGTTGATGATCCTCATTGTAAATTGTAACACAACAATGGAATCCTTGGAAAATTGCTTCGGAATCCTTTTGGGATTGATGGTACAAACCAGGTTGCCAGGTTTCCTGCAGATGTTCCCAGCAACCAATCCTGTTGCATGGTGATAAGTCTCTTCTCCGCTGTTGTTGGATCAACTCCTTACGCCTTGGTTTGTTTTCTCAAGCAAGCTGAGCCATCATCAGTGCCCAGTAAACCAGCACGCCCTCCATTTGAGGGCGGCGGTTGTGTCAGGATGTGGGAGATCATCAAGATGAGCTTCCGACAAGTTGCCAAAGTTCTTGATAGCGCCTCGGAACCCCTGCGGCTGTTGTTGCTGGGCTACAAGAGGGGACCTTAAGCGAAGGCTTTGCAGTAGAAGAGCGAGGAGCGAGGTTGAGGGGATGGGATGATTTGGTTCAAACAGGTCGTTTTCAACAGTTTATTAGTGGAAGTGGGTGCAGCCAATTTCTGTTTGGCTTGAATACGATGGGGTAGTCCTCCTTCACCAGGTGGGACATGCAAAAAGTACGGTGAACAGTTCTCATTCAAAAAGTATATAACTGAATCGCTGATAAACATGGTCATACGTACGTACCACAACTTTTTGTGAGCCTAGGTAGGTTCACCAACTTAGCTCACTAGTAGCTGGAATCCAAGCTTCGGGTACCCCAAGATCCACCCTCCATGGCAATTTGAGCCTCTCGAAGTGGTCAGAGCTGCTGGTACTGGTAGCCCTGCAGGGTACCCACCAGTCACTTCAGGGTTTGTGGACACTTCCATGTACCAACAAGCCAGTCTTAAAGCTACCATGATTCAACCAAGAAGCCAGCTGACATGTCTGTCGTTTGGGCGCGTGTGCACCACAAGCCAAGTCAGGTGGCCCAAGTGTGTACGATCCATGTGTTGACCCGCGTGAAGACTGTTGGTTTTGTAGGCCTGATCCCCCAGCAGGTGTTGGGCTGGTGCACTTCTTCGAGTATTTCCTGCAGCGGGGGATTCTGGGATCCAAGCATTTGAGATTGTTGACCTTGCAACTTGGTCAAAAGGCGTGCTGAGGCATCCTGATAAGCAGCTGCTAGTTTGAGCGGTGGGTCATAGCCCTGCTGTGGGCGGATTATTTACATGTACATCTATATGATAATGCTTACCTGAGCTGCTAACATCCCTAGCACTCTGAGGCCCCCGTTGATTGCTTGAGGTCCTGGGGTGCCAAGCAGCTTCACAAGCTGGTTATCCAGCATAAATGGTAGCTACTCTAGTGATAGCCTGACAAACTGGGGGGTATGACTTTGTAATAATAGTCAACAATGGTCAAGAATGGCTAATGATAGGAAAGAATGGCCAGCGGTTGATCAAAGTTGGGTAAACCCGTGCTATTTGTGCCTTCAGGCCTTCCTAAAATGTATAGATCCTGTGCGAACGCAGGGCATTGGTGGTGGGATCTGACATAGGGTTACGAAGATACGCTTTCGACTGTGGCATTTGGTGACGTTCCGCGATGATTCAATTGCAGTTCGTCTCCATGAGGCGCAGTTGGATGTTAACCGTCAAAAAGCATCGTCAATCAGAATCGACTATCAACCATGATGAACTATATAGTCCTATTAACCATCACCGAACAAGAGTGCAGCTGCAGACTCAGAGAAGTTTGGTCTCTCAAAGTTCATATATCGTACTGTAGCCCTAAACCAACCAACAAAACTGTTTCTATTTACAGGTAAATTGACATTTTTCCGCACAGCTGCAGGGAGGATCTGAATCTATGGACGATCAAAACCAATAGGAGCTGGTTATATTCCTATGCCAATTGGAGCTGGTTATTCCCATTGCTTATTCCTAGTGGTTGTTCCAAACCAACAACTTCAATAGGAGTTATCAGCTCCCTGACTGGTTATCATTGCCGGAGTGATCCTATTTGGTTGACCCGCCTTGAGCTGAGGCAATACGTGGAGACCAAGATGCCATTGATCAGAGACCCTGAGGATCGTCGAGCCATCGTGCAAGCAGCCGCCAGCTGCATGCAAGATGAGGACGCCCCTGGATGAGAAGGGCACAGGGGCCTCCGGTTTCATGGTCAATACCAGCAGATCATCAGCCATCAGTCATTGATGAAGCAACTATAATTGTAAAAGGCTGATGTATATCAGATTGTTCATTGTAAACGTCTATCTAATAACAATTATATAGATGAGTGAATGGCGAATTCATGACAGTCGCTCGACAACACGCCCAACAAAGGCGAACCTTCATGATGTTGCTTGACTTCCATACCATCATATTACCCATGGATTGACCATAGATAATCCACCGCAGTTCATGGAGTCAGTGATTCATCACCAGTGGCTTGGGCATGAGTTGGCCCCTCAGTCGAGCCGTTCATTCCCAGAGGAGCTGCGCTATTTCGAAGCCAGATACGGTGACATCGACAGGTGCGAGTTGCAGCTGATGGATCGAGGACAGCCCCGATGACAGGAGCCCTGTCATGACCAATGACCCGCTACGAACTAGTGCTCCTAGTGCTCCTAGATGGTGGTTACTACTCACTTTTTATAGTCAACTATGGTTACTTCTGCTAGGGAGCAGTCATTTATGACCAAAGGATTACTGTTCAACCATTACTCATTAATACTAATCATACTACAAGAAGCTGTTTGGAACACAATATGAGCAGCTATTGACTAGTAGTGATTGATATCTCAACTAGTCAATCAGATACTAGTCAAAACACTTCGCAACTTTGACCCATCAATCAGTACTAATCATACTGGTGTATGTGTCATCTATCAATCGCTGCTAGTTAAACTAGTCATTCCCAACCACATAACCAACTATGAATCAAGTATCACCAATCAACTCAACTTTGATCAACTAATCATCACTAATAAAGTCATCAGCAATTACTATCCGAACTTACCAGATAGTTGAGACATTGGACCAGCCACTTAGTTAGGTCTTGTCTCAACTTATGATTCATTGATCAACTCATCAGCTACTACTGATGATTGCTAATCCAACATGGTCAATCATTATTAACCATGTTGTTTTAGCAATGAATCATTACTAATGAATAGCTATGATTAACTGTGATTCACTGCTAATTCAACATGGTTAATCCATGAATCATTACCAATGACTACTAACGATTGGTGATGCATGATAATGAGCCATGAATAATGAAAAGCATCATTTTTATCATTTTCAGTCATAGCTATGATTAGTCGTGGTTGGTCATTCTACCAGAGACGAGTTCGAGGTCCCAAGCACCGCTGCCAGACTGGTCTTGGACTGCCACTATGCCCGACGCTTTTTGTCCGAGAAGCTGCTGCATGTGCCCCGAAGCACCAGCCCGGGGTTGGTTGAACCGGCGGAAGGCAACAAGTCCTCAGTTATGATGATGATGGCGAGGATGATGAAGCTACAGAAGAGAGCTGAAACAGGACAAGACGAGGATGATGATTTAACCAGTATGAAACATGGATATCATAAAAACGTGAGAGCATGGGGACCCAGGTGGCCCCGGTTGATCGGGATAGGACTTCGCTACCTAATTTTTAGGAGACAAACTGGTGATTTCGAGCAATAGAACCTGTCGACGATGCTCAAATGTTTGGATGCGAAGCTCCAGAACAGCGCGGTGGACAGCTGAGCAAGAGATGAACAGATGAAAAACTCTGAAAAACGGGTAGAAACCAAGAATTATGACCACCTTTGACATCCCCTCCAGTGTATTGCTCCAACCCGGCAGCAATGAGTAGTTTGCAAACAAAATTGATCACTATCATTGACATCATCAAGCATGGTTGGCTATTATGAGTCATTGTCAACGCTCATTGCCAAGCATCAAAACCAAGGATAATTAGCGAGCATTGACCATTGATTAGCCATTGTCAACCACTGAATAACCATGAATGAACCATCAACCATTTTAGTGCTCAATGGTGTATGTTTTAACCACGTTTTCGCCGTGTTTGCATGGTTTCAGTCCATCCCTTTGGGTTGGCGTGACCCACGAGCCATTGATTCTTCATGGATTTCCGCCTAACCAACAACGACTCTGTTGATTTGGCTGTTGGCTGTGGGCTTTTTGCTGTTGGCTTCCCAACGATTACTGAACGGTGCACCGTGTCTGAGGAGCAGTGGATGATCGATCAATACGACCTCACCGCTCCTCTGCACTCCGAGACCAGCAGCATCTGGGCGGAGCTTGGGGAGGATGGGATCCAAGTGACATGTCGTGGCTCCTAGCAGGGATTGAAATCTTCCTCAATGGAGAATCTCTTGGGATTCTCGCGGCATAAGTTGTGAATGCATACATATACCAAATCATATTACATACTATGGTATAATAATTATATCACGTGCAAATTGAATGGAGTAACTATCCCATATCATCTACAATGATTTCCGTTTGTTATATCTACGTATGTCCCATTCTTATTGATGATATACCCGAGCGGAAAACACCTGAGCTATCAAAGATGGTCTCGCTGGTTGGTTGATAGTTTCGTGGTGATGAACTTGCATATCTGATCTATCCTTGCTGCCAAAACCATAGCACTGGCTGGTGTACACTGTATGCACTCAAGAGTCAAGCATCACTGCTAGGTACAAACATCAGAAATGAAAATGATCTGCTGAATCACCATCTGGGTGATTATGATCATCCATGAAAATCCCAATATCCACTCAGCAGCACATCCAAATGACACAAGGCTTCTTGGCAACAGTTCATATGGAATTCACCATAAGCCACCAAGGATGATTGACCATCGTGAACCATCAGAATGAAATGTTATCAACAAGTTGATTAGCCATCAATGAGCTTTTCTCGAGCACTAATTCAACATTACTCGTCACTATATTTATGATCATTTGATCATTATCAACAAGTTTGATCAACAATTATTGACCATTAATTAACCATCATCAAACCATTAAAGACCATCATGAACCATTCTGAACCGTTGATGAGCCATCCATTACAACAGTTGACCACCCCCAAAAGAATGGCTGGTGCGCGACGGTACACAGCCTTGATCTACATGGCTGAAGGGAAGCGGTCAAGTGATGGTTGATGAATGCTTAGTGAATGGTTAGTGTTGATTAATGGTTCATGATGGCTTGATAATGTGAGTGTTCATGGTTGATTGTGTTCAATCATGGGTAATGATGCTACAATGCTTCATCAATAGTTAGCGGTCAATGGCCAATCAATGGCTCATCAACTGTTCATAATGGTAAATCATGGTCTTGAATGCTTAGATGGTCAATGCCTAGTTCGTTGTTAATCACCATTGATACTCAATTGTGAATGTTTTATCAATGGTAGTTGACAAAAGTTAATGGTCACTTAGTGGTAAACTATGGCCAATCCATGGTTAATAAGTGCTTAATTGATGGCTAAGTGGTCAACTATTGATTAGAAATGGCTTCTGGACTTGGCCATGATACTTGACAATGGTTGTTGATCGTGATCGCAAATGGTCAATGATGACAAGCAACAAACTACAGTCCAGAAATACGACACACACACACACACAAACTTTTTGCCCTGGACCAAGCAATCTGATTGTTCTATTTTCTTCTTTTTTCAGCAGCTGATACCACAGACAAAGACATGACTTCGAGTGACTTTGTCTTTTACCTGAAACTTGCTCCCGAAAGGGTCGAGATTCTGTAGCCCAAGGTAGCCAGAGAGTCCAGAGAGTAGATCTTCCCCCACTTGTTGTGTTCTCATTGATTGACTGTACACAGATTCAGAATAACCAGAGGTGCAGACGGAACAAAAAGACGTTTTCAACGCCAGTGGCACGCCCAAATCAATCATCCATGAATCAATCATTCATGAATATCAATCGATTTTGCTGGCAACCTTCACGTTTGGATCTCTGACCCGCCGCCGTCTCAAAGGCTTCTGGACCAAGTGGACGGTCCCTCCGGCAGATGCAGAGTCCTTTGATCGATACGAAGCTCAGCTCGTTGGCGTCGCCCTGGGTGGGCTTTGCGTAGGCTCACCATTGATGTGGGTCAAGCAGTTCACCAACCAACTAATGGGGGATAATGACCAATCATAGGGAAAATCATGGTGAATGATGTGGAACCAGGGGGACTAAGGGTTATGACCCATAGACCTGAGAAAGTGAGAGATGCCCAGGTAACGGCTAAAACCAGTGGTTGGAGAGGCTAGTACAAACGAAGATGGCCAGGGCCGGAAAATCAGTGGGACATCCAGGACATTCACCGTGGATGTGCTTATCGCCTACTCACAATGGACAAAAAATCTGCTCTGCACCCAAGCACACATATTGGTGGTCCTTGTTCGTTAAACCATCAATACTTGTGGTGGTTTTCAGTGATAAAGAGCACGGTTGTGAACAAGTAGGAAGCCATCAGGAAAACCAACCATCAGAACCAGTGAAGGACATGGTTTCATCATGTTCAGAATCTGAGAAATTTCTGCTCGGGGTGTTGCCAGCTGTGGATTGGCAAGTCTGAAGCTTGCAAACAAACACAGCAATGGTGTAATGGTGTAACGCATTGGGGTGCCGGAGTCTTGCTGATGTTTGCTGCGGATGAATCACGATTAGCCACCATAGATCGCAGTTGTAACATCTTGTAACTATCTTCAAATACAGCGTGACTCATTAAGGCTTGTTACTTTCAGTGTGAATCATTGACCATTGCAATGACCATCAGCATCTGCTGCAGCAACCATCGTTAGTCATACCTATAGCCAAGCGGCCAAGCGCTATACTTGCCATTACATTCATCATTACGAACAAGTACAATAATAATGTGTAGTCCCAACCCTTCATAACCATGATGCTAACGATAGATCAACCATCATACGAACAATAGCTATCGGGAGCTCACAAGAGTCTCAAAAGAGTTTGGTCGAGATCGCAAGTGGTTGCTGCTGCTGGCGGTTAGTGTGCTGTTTGTACCGTGTGTACAGTTCCATTTTCGAGATATGTGACGCCTATGCCACACATGTCTCTAGCCTAGTCGACGGCTGACAGACGCAAGATCGGCAAAATCCATAGTTGGAACCATCACTACCCATAATTGACCATATCATTTACCATTACATTGACAACTGCATCAATCATGGTCATAGTTATCAGCAGTCTGAACCAGTATTAATGATGGTCGTTAGTTTAAGTATGTGCATTAATCGCTCATTTATCAACCATTATCATTCAACCATTACTATAGCATAGTTGCAGCCGCTTTACTGACCACTACATTCCATTCTTCTACTAACCACTACAGTAACCAACCACGCAACAGTCTTATCAACCATTGTTGACCATCACCAGCCATTGTCCACAGTGACAATCAATATATACTTAGATTTGCAAGGGCATAAACCCAAGAACCATCGTTACAAATATGGTGGTTTTTCAAAACAGGGGTACCGCTAAATTATGCAATATGATTCATTTATAGTAATAAATCAAGCATTTTGTGGGGTTCCCTATGGCGTGAAAAACCACCATATCGGTTTGGGTATGGGTCACGACCATCCTCAAAAATTACTTTACTTCGAGTGATCCCCACCATGTCATGTCATCACCGCTTGTTGACTCCACTTTTGTCTGACATTCTCTCCGACATACCTTCTGACATTCTTTCTGACAAATCTTCTGACATTCTCTTTGGCACATCTTCTGACGTTCTTTCTGACAACTTTCTACTCGGACATTCTTTTTGGCAAATCTTTTGACACTCTCTGACATCTCTTCTGACATTCTTTCTGACATATCTTCTGACATTCTCTCTGACATTCTTTCTGGCAGATCTTTTGGCATTCTTTCTGACATCTCTTCTGACATTCTTGCTGACATTCTTTCTGACATTCTCTCTGACATATCTTCTGACATTCTTTCTGACATGTCTTCTGACATATCTTCTGACATTCTCTCTGACATTCTTTCTGGCATATCTTTTGACATTCTTTTTGACATATATTCTGACATCTCTTCTGACATTCTTTCTGACATATCTTCTGACATATCTTCTGACATTCTTTCTGGCATATCTTTTGACATTCTTTTTGACATATATTCTGAGATATCTTTTGACATTCTCTCTGACATTCTGTCTGACATCTCTTCTGACATTTTTTCTGAGATATCTTTTGACATTCTCTCTGGCATTCTTTCTGGCATATCTTTTGACATTCTCTCTGACATATCTTCTGACATATCTTCT
>VSDK01001118.1:616626-630934 GCA_009767595.1 Symbiodinium kawagutii | reverse complement strand
TCGGGGTTGAGGTCCGGCAGCGACCACTGGTCGTGCATGGTCGTGGTTGAGGTCCGGCAGCGACCAGTAGGCATACATGCTCGTGGTTGAGGTCCGGCAGCGACCAGTAGGCATACATGATCGTGGTTGAGGTCCGGCAGCGACCACTAGTCGCGCTTGGTCGTGGTTGAGGTCCGGGGAGGAGAGGACAGGAGAGGAGAGGAGGAGGAGGAGGCGAAGTCAGCTCAGATAAAATCTAACAACCCTCACCTGACAGGTGGGGAAAAAAAGGCAAACACCTCGGCAGTCGGACTAGTCTGGTCATAGCTTTGAGATGTGGTTCACAGTTACTGTGATTTTGACAAGAAGCCACCATCGTGGTTGAATGTATAATGATCAGATATCATTATGACAAGATTGTAGTGTATATATAATCAGTATAACTTGTTTATATATATATATATATATATATATATTAGTATTACCAGTATTCTGAATTATCATAGATACTATTATATATTACTATCAACATGTTAACTTGTTGATATTTCACAACCAGTATCACCACAATTATCATTACCATCATGGTTGCTCAGTACAGAAATCATTGGATCACCACAATCACTTGGTTGTACGTAACCATCACTACTACATTTGGCTGTATACGTATGATCACCACCGTGAATTTGGGGTTTCTCAAAATATGGGACCCCACAAATGGTTGGTTTATTTCTATAAATGATTAAAATTGGATGATTTGGGGGTACCCCTATTTTGAGAAACCACCGAGTAGCCATGAATCACCGCATTCATCACCGCTGCCCCCTCTAGGACGACTGGGTCGTTGCCAGCAGCTGTGACGGGCTGCTCTTTCTCTGGCCTGTCGTCGAGGGCGATCGTACACCGCCTGTGGTGAGGCTGTGGGTGGTGTCCTTGGAATGGCTATGGTTCGACGGTTCACATTGGATAAGAGTGGTTCATGATGAGCTTGATATGAGGTCAATGATGACCTTAAGAATGGGGTTAATGAGGAAGTTAATGATGAGGTAAGAATGAGGTTCATAATTGGCTTAACAATGAGGTGAAAATGAGATTGATAATGGGGTTGATGATGGGGTTAGTGATGCTTAATGAGTGGTTCATTAATGCTTAATTGAGTGGTTCATAAAAGGTTTTTAGCGGTTTGCAGTGGCGAATAATATACGGTAACTATCATAGCCACTGGTCAATAAGGGTAGTATTTCACCAACTGACAATGATCGCCTACTGACTGATGGTTACTAATAGATTAGTTAACCATTACTTACCAATCATGCAATGGTTTTCGTAGCTACGGCTTGTTGATATGTTGATTGCTGATCATATGGACACTATTTGGCTGATGACCATGGTTCCGGAGCTGCTCCAGTACTGATTATTAAGCTGCGAGAGAATTGGTTCATAGGCTGCGTAATAGGCTGATGAATGATGATACGTTTAGTTGATGATAATGATTGAGAAACGTTGATCAATGGTTGATAAGCTGGTTTGGAATGATACTTCATAATGGTTGATGATGTCAATGTCGTACTTGATGCTGGTTATAACCATGGATGATGGTGAATCATTGCTAGTGGTTAGGTTACTTGTTGTTGATGATGGGTAGACATGATAACTGGTGGTTGGGAGGGAGCGAGGCCAGGAGCCCTGGGTATCCCATTCTATCCCTTGAAAAAGAGAGCGATCTCGAGCTACGAGGAGTGGTGCAACGAGATGGTAGAAGGTGTTGAACGGCAGGTGTGGGTCAAGAGCATTGTTTTCCTTCAATGTTTCTTTGATGACGGGTCACGCACGGTCAACCATGGACGACAAGGGCTATGACATGTTCAGTGATGGTTGGTCATGGATAACAATGGTTGCTCACGTGCATCAAGTCGGGCGATGGTTGATAGTGGCTGCTCAAGTTCAGTCATGTTAGAGGATCACACTAGTTGATACTGGTGCATCATGTTCAGAAACGATTGATATTGGATTCCAACGGTTCCTGATGTTCAAGGACGGTTCTGAGCACTACACCCTGGCAATCTGACATAGCTGGCTAGAAATTTACCATGGTCTGTAGAAAAACCGCTCGGAAACCATTAATCATTGGTGGATTTTCCAGCCATTTATGTTAGATTGCCAGAGGGTAGCTGTCGATAAGTTGATAACGGCCTAGCGCACCAACGATTTTCAGGTGTCGCATGCTGCATTCCGCACCCTGCGTGGACTTCGCGGTGGACTGGCATCTTGGACCTTGGCACTGGGGTGGGTCACGATGGCCACTTTTGGGTCCGGCATTCAGACATTTGGAAGACATCATAACCCTCCAACAGCGCAAGCTAATGATAATGAATGGGTCTTCTTCCCAGGCTCCAGTATGTTCCGGTGCATGTGCCAGGTCCAGGTTCCACAAAGTTCCGGAGGGTTCCGGCAGGTTCTGGTGTGGCAGGCCAAGGGTCTGGAAAGTTGCTGGAAGTTCTGGAGCAGTCCTGGGGTCAAGGTTTCGGAGGGTTCCGTGGTGATTGAGGTTCAGGTTCCTACCAGGTCCCAAGAGTTCCAGAAGTTGTGGTGCAAGTTAAATCAGCTCAACGGCCCTTGCTGTTGGGATACCATCGCAGCTCATTTATCTTTTTTATTCCATCGAAACCCGTGGAGGGAGATTGTTTTTTTCAACATAGGAAGCCCAAAAATGGATCGTTGCTGATTTGGGGGGCAGCATAGCATAGCTTTGGGCACTGGGGGTCTGGCAATGAACTTTCAAGTTGGAGGATTCTGAAATCAGGATAGCCACCTGTTTGTTTGCTTGTTGGCTTTGCGTGTACATCATATATCAAGCTGTTGGCGAACATGAAGCACCGATCAATCTCAGCCGATCAAAGAGGCCTGGCTTGTTTAGTTTGGGGGGGTACCCTTTGAATAGAAAAACATCGTGAGAATCTTCCACCTTTGAAGTTGCAGCAGAGTGGTACCCCCACAGATCGCTCAGCCGGTGTAGAACTGGGGGTATTGTATTTCCGGGGGGAAACTTTTTCCGGATGTCCGGGGGATTTTTTTCCCGTTTCTAGTTTTCCAGAAAGTTAGTAAGTAGGTAAGTAAGGAAGTAAGGAAGTAAGTAAGCCAGCAAGCAAGTAAGTAAGTCAGGAAGCAAGCAAGAAAGTAAGGAAGCAAGCAAGCAAGCAAGAAAATCAGGAAGCAAGCAAGAAAGTAAGGAAAAAAGCAAGCCAGCCAGCAAGCAAGTAAGTCAGGAAGCAAGCAAGAAAGTAAGGAAGCAAGCAAGAAAGTAAGGAAGCAAGCAAGAAAGTAAGCAAGCCAGCAAGCAAGGAAGTCAGGAAGCAAGCAAGCAAGCAAGCAAGCCAGCAAACAAGCAAGTCAGGAAGCAAGCAAGAAGTATGATACAACTTGGGTTACTGAGAAACATCACAGAACCCGCAGCTGAAGCCCCAACAGCGCAGAACATCTTCAAGGACATTCAACAACATCCATGTCTTCAACCAACAGAATTTTCGAACACCGGCAACAACGTCACTTCCTGGTCAGAAACATCATGATATCAGTTTTGCAGGCAATTCCGCAACAACAGTGGCACCAGCACACAGTGAACAACAACAACAACAACAACAACAACAGAGACCAGAAGAACACGCACAATACAGACGTGCAGTAGGCAAACTACAATGGATGACCTACACCAGGCCAGACATCAGCTACGCCCTCCGCAACAAAAGAGTTACACCAGAGCAGACGTCAGCTACGCCTACAAATCACCCTTGGAAGGGTGCTGTAGGGTAGGAAAACAAAACAAAGCATAGCTAAACACGGACGAAATGTCAGGAAAAAAATATCACAAGGAGGTCAGCATGACTGTGAGAAAGTACGAGTCCAGATGCACCGCTACTAGTTCCATGGTAGGGAGACTACTGAGCCCACATGCCCCGCAGTGGCGTAATTTGTTTTCCTAGCTTGACCTTGCTTGGCCGAGAAATAGGGAGAAAAATGGTCCACGCTGTCATGGAGCTGGCCGGTCCGCCTGTCTCTAGCCAGCTCAGCAGAGAGGATGTGAAAGGTGTGCTCTGCGCTTTACACCGGCTTCACTCTGCCCACGTCGTCCACCTCGACGTCAAACCCGCCAACCTCCTGCGGCGTTCCAACGGGGCGATCTGCCTCATAGACTTCGGGGTCGCCATGCCCCTGGGTATCTCGGCGTTTGCGGTTGTGTTTTGGGGGTTGTTTGTTTTGGGGTCCGTTGGTTGTGGTGTTTCTTTTGTTTGTTTTCCTTCCTTTTGTCTGCGAGCCAAGGACACAGGTGCAGCGGGTTCCTGGGCACCCCAACCTACTCCTCGCCGCTGGTGGTGCGCGGCGGGGAGTGGGAGGCGACCTCTTTGCTGGACTACCGCAGCCTTTTTTTGTGGCTTGGTTGTTTTCGGTCCTTTTTTTCGTTGGTGTCGGTGTGTTTTTGTTGTCTTTGTTTTCTTTGTTGGTGGGCGTTGTGTTTGTTTTCGTTTTCCTTTGTTGTTTTCTTGGTCGCTCCAACCAGGCTGTGAAAAGCTTGAGAGGGCTTCTCCCGTGGTGGGAAGACCCGCTCTCCGCCACCGCGGTGACGCAGAAGCTGGCATGCCTCCGAGATCCCCGGTTTGGTGCCATGCAGCTCGGCAATATCAGAGCAACTCTTTTCATGTGACCCCACGTCAGGGTGTTGGCTAAGAGTTCTATCGCATGTTGGCTGAGAAAACTAGTAGTGACTACTCAGGTGTATGGCACACAATCACATTCATTTTGGTGGGGGAAAAACACCCACTATATCTCATTCACTAACTTATATATATGTGTTTCTCGAAATAAGAGGACCCCCAAATCATCAATTATTAATCATTTATGGTGATAAACCGTCCCCATTTGTTAACCATTTTGTCTGCTACCCATTGTTTGGCTTGTCTGTTGCGAGAAAAACAACGAAAAATAAACGGAAGCGACCCAAACGTTCAGCCAACTATTACATTGGATTCTCGTGAGTAAGTTTCACTGTTTCATTACCTCAAGCATGGAATAAGAAAGAATGATTTGGCGAAGGTATCATTGCCCGGTTTTGAGAAACCATCATGTGTTGAATAGTTCATTTCATAAGGGCCGGCCTCTCAGCAACGGTTTTCAGATTGACAAGCCATTCCCCTTTTTTGCAGTTTTTGTAATATTCACTGTGCTCATAAATCATAGTTTGCACTAGTTTGCACTGTTCAGTCAATGTTCAGAGCAGTGGCGGCGATTGCAATGAAAGTAACCATTGCACATATTCCATGTGCATGCAATGTCACTCATTGCCAAATTGTTTCGGAGTTTGCTTAATTGTTTCTATATATTTTTCATTCTACAAGCAGGAAGCTGCAAGTGCCTAGCAGAAAATTGCATGATTTGTCAAACGCACCCCAGCGCAAGGCCGACAACAAGGAATGGCGCGAGGAGTATAAGGGTGTCAGACGGGAACGCCGGAAAAGAAACAGGGCAGAAGAAGCCAGGCAGACTGCGGCCAAACAAAAGGCTGAAGACGAAGCCGAAACACAAGTACCTGGAAAGCATATTTGGCAAACATACCTGGGCATCATCAAAGATTGCTGCCGACGTGGCTACTTAGTTGTAATCCCGCCCCGTGGTGTTGAATTTGTTTCGCGATTGAATTTTACTGGCTGTGAAACATGGCTCATGAACCAAAAATTGTGCATGCTTAAATGTGAGTCCCTGTTTACAAATTGCATTGCAAGGCTGGTGCTGCCAGTCCAGCCAAGAATGGTCAACTGATGAAACGAGATTCACAACGCACCTTGCCTGCACAAAACTACAAATTGTTTTTTCTAGAGGATCTTGCGAGAATGTCAAGAGACAAAACTACTTCATTGTCCATCTTTTCTGGGACGCTTGTTGTGGTTTAGCCGTCCAGCATGATTCAACAGTAGTTGCTGTGAGGTATTTCCAAAAGCAGGAGCTGAACTGAATCAACCAAAAAAGCCCGGAAGAGCTGGAAAAGAACGAAGGTCAAAGAACCAAGCGCAATCTTAAATGTGCAGCAGACCGGCTCCAACGTAGGTCTTCCTGGCCCTGTGATTTGGGAGGCCTTCCCCTTGGCGTCGCCTACAAGAGGGGTGAGAGGAGAGAGCTGTCCTATGGGAAGAGCCCAGAGGATGCTTTGATAGCGGCCAGGGAAGTCGTTTGTCGGCTCTAACATCGAATTTCATTGTGTTGTCAAACATTTGGCTCCAAGGATGCAACGTTTGTGTCGCCTTAGTGTTTGCAACTGCTGGCTAGTTGTTGCCAATGTTGATTGAACCTAAGGCTTACGCGCAGATGATGGGCTGAGGGGCACGTCGGTTCATTTGTCTGGTGTTAATGAGCCGACTGATTTCTTGTCGGGGTTTGGGGCGGTTTCTGCTTCAGCAAGCGGATCCAGCCTAAGAACGTGCGCCCAAATCATTGGCATTGATCACATTCGGCAAGAAGAACTACAATGCATCCGCGTTGCTTAACTTTGACATGTGAAAATTGTCCTTGTCAAAGCAGAGAGAGTGCTGACATGGCTCCATGTTTTTTGTTTGTTGTTGTTCCCCAGAGAGCCTGCGAAGGGTTCTTCGTAAAAAAGCAGCCGTACATAAACATCTTCACATCATCACCCCTGCGCATCAACATCTTCACATCATCACATCTGCGCATCAACGACTTCACATCGTCGCATCAACACATCAACATCTTCACATCATCACATCAGCGCATCAACATCTTCACATCATCACATCTGCAGATCTACATCTTCACATCATCCCATCTGCAGATCTACATCTTTACATCATCACATCTGCAGATCTACAAATTCACACCTTCACATCTGCAGATCTAGATCTTCACACCCTCACATCTGCAGATCTAGATCTTCACACTTTCACATCCGCCGATCTAGATCTTCGCATCCTCAACTCTGCAGATCTAGATCTTTACACCCTCACATCTGCAGATCTAGATCTTCAACCCTCACGTCTGCAGATCTAGATCGTTATGCCCTCACATCTGCAGATGGAGATCTTCTTCTGGACGCAGCAAAATCACAATTTTACTTCAATTTTTGACGTTTGATGTCCACAAAACGCAAATCGGTCGCCGCCGACGCAGACAAACCGCAATTTTACTTCAGCTTTTGACGTTCGATGTCGGCAAAACGCGAAACCGTCGCCGCAGACAACTCAAAATCGCAATTTTACATCAGTTTTTTCACGTTCGATGTCCACAAAAAGCGAGACAGTCGCGGCCCGCAACTCAAAATCGCAATTCTACCCAGGCTTTGGACGTCCAATGAGCACGAAACGGCGCACTTGTCAGGTTTCGTGGCGGTCCGTACTCTTTTGGTACATTTTGTTCTGGTACACTTGGCTTTGGTACGTTTGGCTCTGCTAAGTTGAAGTCTGATACGTTTTGCTGTGGTAGGTTGTTATTTTTTAGCTATGGTGCGTTGTGTCATGGTACGTTTCGCTCTGGTACGCTTTGTCTTGGTACGTTTAATCTTGGCGCATTTTGCTCTGGTAGGTTTTGTTTTGGTATGTTTTGTTTGGGCGTGTTTTGTCATGGTATGTTTTGGGCTGGTACGTCGTGTTCCGGTAACTTTTGATTTGGTACGTTTTCTCTTGGTGGGGTTTGCTTTTTGTGTCTTCGTACGTGTTGCTCCGGTACGCTTTGTCTTGGTATGTTTGGTCTTGGTGCGTTTGGCTCTGGCACGTTGCGTCTTGGTACGTTTTGTCTTGGTAAGGTTTGGTTTTTGTGTCTTGGTACGTGTTGCTCTGGTACGTTTTGTCTTGGTGCGTTTGGCTCTGTTACGTGTTGCCCTGGTACGTTTTGCTCTGGTACGTTTTGCCTTGCTACGTTTGCCTCTGTTACATGTTGCTCTGGTATCTTTTGCTTTGGTGCGTTTTGCTGTGGTACGTTTGGTCTTGGTACGGTGTGTCTTGGTACGTTTTGCCTTGGTACGTTTTGCTGTGGTACGTTTTGTCTTGGTACGTTTTGTTTTGGTGCGTTGTGTCTTGGTAGGTTTTGCAGTGGTAGGTTTTGTCATGGTGCGTTTGGTCTTGGTACGTTTTGTCTTTGCGCATTTTGTTCTGGTAGGTTTTGCTTTGGTGCATTGTGTCTTGGTACGCTTTGCTCTGGTACGTTTGTCTTTGGTGCGTTTTGTCTTGGTACGTTTTGCAGTGGTACGTTTTGCTCTGTACGTTTTGTCTTGGTACGTTCTGTCTTGGCACGCTTTTTTTGGTACGTTTGGGTTTGGTACGGTTTGCCTTGGTGCGTTTTGCTCTGGTACGTTTTGCTCTGAAAAACTTTTTAATCTGGCGGGTATGATCTTGGTACCTTTTGCTCTGGTACGTCTGGCGCGTCTTGTCTTGGTACGTTTTGCTGTGTTGCGTTTTGCCGTGGTACTTTTTGTCACGGCGCCTTTTGCTCTGGTACGTTTGGTTTTTTGATGTTGTGCTGTGGTAGGTTTTGTCTTGGTACATTTTGCTGTGGTACGTTTGGTAGGTTTTGCTCTGATAGGTTTTAGTTGGTAGGTTTTGTCTTGGTAGGTTTTGTCTTGGTACGCTGTGTCTTGGTACGTGCTGCTGTGGCGCGTTTTGTCTTGGTACGTTTTGTCTTGGTACGTTTTGTCTTGGTACGTTCTGTGTTGGTACGTTTTGCTGTGGTACGTTTTGTCTGGTACGTTTTGCTCTGGTAGGTTTTAGTTTGGTACGTTCTGTGTTGGTACGTTTTGCTGTGGTGCGTTTTGTCTTGGTACGTTTGGTCTTGGTACGTTTTTCTGTGGTGCATGTTGTTCCGGGACGTTTTGCTTTGGTTCATTGTGTCTTGGTAAGCTTTGACCTGGTACGTTTGCCTTTGGTACCTTTTACGTTTTTGCTCTAGAGCGTTTTGCCTTTGTACGTTTTGTCTCGGTAGGTTTTGCTCTGGGAAGGTTTTGTCTTGGTACGTTTTGCTGGGATACGTTATGTTGTGGTCAACACCTTGTTTTTTCTATTTTCTTCATTAGCTTTCTCCCTATCATTGTGGTTTTCATCATCATCATCATCATCATCATCGTCATCATCATCGTCATCATCATCATCATCATCATCATCATCATCATCATCAGCATCGCATCCTCTTTTTCATTTGTGAAGTTTTGACTATCATACTTGACGCTGCCATAACATCTCCTTTCTGGCTCTCGGGCCACCCGTCGTCTAGTTTCATGTATTGTGTGATTTGTGAATGTCCCGATCCGCAGAAGGGTTCCGCTTGAATCTTAGTCAGGCTACCCGGATGCTATGGCAACACGACTGGAAGGTTGGAGGAATTTGCAGCTGTTGGAATGGACCCACGTCCACGTTTATTTGTTTTGGTATCTGTGATGATGCCTTTGCGTTGGCAAACTGTTCCCAACAACATCATCATCTAGGTCGTACGCCGTACGCAATTTGCGCGGTATATCAAATGTGAAATAATCTTGGTTTTTATAACTTAGGAATGTAGAACTACACCAGCATAGACCCCAGATAGCGAGCGCATTCCGCGCAAGGATTTCCAGGGTGTGTGTGTGTGTGTGCCATTCACCGGCGTTTTGAATTGCATGGTTGTTTTACAGTAATATTTTCATAGATCTTAGGTTGTGTATTGGAATCCCGCCCTGCGCAATATTTTTTCGAAGATCGGGGAGACACAGGGGAGACAAAAGGGAGACAAAGGCGAGACAAAGGGAGACGAGCATGAGCAGCGGCAGAGCAGCGGCGAACAAAGCGCCGATCTGGAGCCACAAGGGCGACAAAGGAAAGACAAAGGGCAGACAAAGGGGAGACAAAGGGGAGACAAAGGGGAGACAACGGGGAGACAAAGGGGAGACAAGCATGAGCACAGCAAACAAAGCGCCGATCCAGAGCCACAAGGGAGACAAAGGAAGACAAAAAGGGAGACAAAGGGAAGACAAAGGGGAGACAAAGGCGAGACAAAGGCGAGACAAAGGGGAGACAAAGGGGAGACAAAGGGAGACAAAGCGAGACAAGCACGAGCAGCGGCAGAGCAGTGGCAAACAAAGCGCCGATCCAGAGCCACAAAGGAGACAAAGGGGAGACAAAGGGAGACAAGCGTGAGCAGTGGCAGAGCAGCGGCAAAAAAAGCGCCGATTCGAGGCCCTACCATAGAGAGGTAAGAACCCCTTATAGCCTGTCAGCTATCTGGGAAAAAGCAAAAAACAAACCTGGAAAACGTAGATAACAAGGAAACAATGAAATCAAGCAAATTACATAACGCGCAAATTTTTTTTGAAGTTTTCATTGTTTTCATGTTTTTGAATGTTTTGGTTCAACCTTTTCGTGTTCTGCTTGTGTTTGCTGATTTTGCATTGTGAGAAATTCACTTTGCGTGTGCAAGTTCTCGTGTTTTTCTTGCGTTTTTAGTGTTGCAGTTCTTATGTTTTCACAGGCAGCAGTCCAACATGTTCCAACGCTAGGCTTGAAATTTCTGTGAAGATTCATCCAGCTTTACCATTTCTATATTGTAGGGAGAACTTCTAGTGGAAATTTGCTTTCCTGCGTTATCTCCACCCTTTGGAAATGCAACGTGCCAAGCGCAGAAGGACTTCTGGAGCAGAAGCAGCAGCCACGCTTTGTATGTGCTCGTTGTATGTGCGGGCCCTGAAAGCAACAGACTCAACATCCAGAGTTGCACGTCTGTTTTTCTCCTGACATCTCGCTTTGTGCTGTTTCACAGTGCTCCACTGGGTTGCATCTTGGTTGAACCCGAGTTGTTTCCTGGTGGTGGTCACCAATTTATCGCGTTGAAAGCTGTTTAATGACTCTAGCGCAATGAATCCTTTTGTGGCAGTGTTGTATCAAAGCGTTTTTGTCTGGTTAGGGTGTCGCGGAACAACGTTGCGAGCGAGACCTATTCAAAGACTTGGGACACAGGAGGAGGGAACGGCTATGAGCTCTACCAGATAGAGTGGGACAAGCAGGATGGCAACGTCGTCGAGACATGAGCCCCTTGCCCTTCAAACAAGGGAGTGTCTCCCTCTTTTCCATGGCGGTGGAAATCGCAGTGGAAGGGCTTCACGCTGATTGATGTCATTTGGGACTTGAGAAAGGAGGAGGCTATAGAGATTTGGCGCAGGGATCCAGTGCCAAAAGGGCCCAAACTTGCGGCGGTGAAGCGTAGCAAGGAGAAGCCGAGACGATGAAGCTTGGTGTTCTTTGCCTCGGTTCATTGTTGTGTGATTATTCCATTTTATTCATCCACGTGTGTTTTCCAAATGGTTTTCAAATGCAATCTTTGTGAGGCAATGGGATGCTCAAAGGTTGGCTCCTGAGGTGTGATACTCACCAGCGAGCTGTGCAAATCAGAGGATTCAGATGCAGTGAATCCAATTTCAAACCATCGCGCAAGTGTTGCTTACCTTGCTGATTTCGAATACATTGTGTTTCAAAAACCAATCTGGTGTACGACCCAATGGCTGCCATGGCTGATTCGAAAATAACGCCGCTATGCTTGGCGCCGAACGAATCGGTTGGAGGCCAGGAGTGCAGCAATGACCATTCTTCCAGTTTGCATTGTAGCGTTAATTCATATCAATTAAGTGGCAGCAATTTACCCAGTTTCGCCTCCGTCTACTGGTGAACAGGACTCGGAATTCCGCTCCTGTCACCGCCCCTTAGATAAATTTTGTTACCAGTGCCCATATAATTGTAAAAATATTTAGACCGTCCTGAAGTTATGGAGTGTATAGGCAGGAACAATTATTTGAACAAGGAAACAATCAGGAAAATTTTGCTATTGGCAAGAAGCAATGGGTGCGGTATTTCCGGGGAAAAGTTTTTCCGGATGTCCGGCGGAATGTTTTCTCCAGTCTCTAGTTTGCCAAGAAGTAAAAAAGTAAGTAAATAAATAAGAAATAACGACGTAAACGAGCCAGCCAGGCAGTAAATAAGTAAGTAAGTAAGTAAGTGAGTGAGTGAGTGAGTGAGTGAGTGAGTAAGTGAATAAGTAAGCAAATAAGTACGTAAGTAAATAAGTACTTAAGTAAATAAGTAAGTAAGTACGGAAGCCAGCAGGGGAGAAGGTGAGGAAGTAAGTAGGCCAGCAAGCCAGTAAGTCAGGAAGCAAGCAAGAAAGTAAGAAAGTCAGGAAGCAAGCAAGAAAGTCAGGAAGCAAGCAAGAAAGTCAGGAAGCAAGCAAGAAAGTAAGGAAGCAAGCAAGCAAGCAAGTAAACAAGTAAGCAAGCAAGCAAGCAAGGCAGAAAGTAATTAAGTAAGCAAGCAAGTAAGTAGGCAAGGAAGCAAGCAAGTAAGCAAGCAAGCACGCAAAAGCAAGGCAAAAAGTAAGTAAGAAAATAAACAAACAAGCAAGCAAGCAAGCAAGTAAGTAAGTGAGTAAGTGAGCAAGCAAGCCAGCAAGTAAGCAAGCAAACAGCAATCAACCTAAAACTAGAACCCCAGCTGGCGACAAACCTACCTTAAACCTGAGCCAATCCTAAGATCAGGAAACTTAAAGCCAGTCATAGCCCCTCAAATCAACCCAAAAAAACAAAAAACCAAACCTAAAACCAAGACTCAAGTTCAACATCAACTTAAAACTAGAAAAATAACCCCTAAATTCCGTCAAGCCATGGACCTCAAACCCAACAATAAGACCAGAAACCTTGGCAGCCTGACAGCGCCCCTAAGACCGGAAACTCTAAAACCAACAACCCTGCACTCAACCCCAAACTACAAATTCTAAAACCAACCCTGAAACCACAAAGGTTAAGATCAACCCTAAAAGAATAAACCCAAAAGACAGCTTAAAAAACAGAAACCTTAACATCAACCGTAAAACCAGACACCTCAACATCAACTGTAAAACCAGAAACCCTAAAATCAACCTCAAACCATAACACTGAAACCATCAAACGTAAAGAATCCTAAGACCACACAATCCTCAAAATCCAAGCTATAACACCGTAACCCTTAAAACCATACAAATCTTAAAATCATTTTATAATCACCCTAAAATCACCCTAAAAGCAAAAATTTTCAGGCCCAAAAACAATCATAGCATGAACCGTAAAACCATAACCCCCAGATTCAAACCTAAAACTATCATCCCTAAGCCCGGCCCTAAAACGAGAAATCCCAAAAGCAACCAGAAGACCACCAATCCAAAAACCATAAACCCCAAATTAAGCCCTAAAACCATAAATTGTAAAATCAACCTTGAAACCATAAAGCCTAAAATGAACCCTAAAAGAACAGACCCTAAAACCAACCTCAAAACCAAACATCGTAAAGCCAACTTTGCAACCAGAAAACCAAAAATCAACCCAAAAACCAGAAATTCCATAACCAGAAACCTTAACTTAAACCAATCCTACAACCAGAAAAAGATAACATCAATCCTGAAGAGGGAAAGTTGCCCAAAAACGTTGTAATGGCCATTCCCAGACCACTCGGAAAAAACACACAAAAGTTTGAACAAAACCGAACTGAAAACAATGAACCATAAAAATAAACACCCTAAATTCAACCCCACAACCAAAAACTAAAAAAAACAACCCTAAGATCAGAAAACTTCAAGTCAACCCTAAAACCTGGAACCCTAAAACCAACCCTGACACCGAAACTTTGAAATCATCCATTAAATCATCAGCAATAATCAACCCTAAGCCTAGAACCCAAACTAGCAACAACCCTAAAACCAAAATCCCTAAAATCAAACGTAAAGCCATAGCGCTCAAAACATTTCACCTAAGCCGATGCTAAGACCAGGAACCCTAAAGTCATAATCCCTCAAATCGACCCAACAAAACGTAAACCCTAACATCAGCCCTAAAGCAAAAAAATCGATCTTAAGATCAACAGACTAAAACCAAAACCTTAAATTCAACCAAACCCAACCTTAAAACCAGAAATCCTGACAGCAACCCTGAGACCATAAACTCTACAACCACAAACCCTGAACTCAACCCTAAATCATAAATTAAGAAATCAACCCGAAACCAAGAATTCCACAACACCTAAAGAGGTACAACCGCCCCACCACATTGGATTCGCTATTTCAAAAGCAGAAATGGAAAATAATTGCAAAAACAAAACGGAGAAAAAGAAAACAAACCCGAAAACAACCCTTTCATAGCCATTCAAGACATCAGCCAACAAATATGTTTTTACTGGCCCCCAGTATGAACAAAGGTGTGTCCTAGCAGTGTCGATCGGAACAGGGCATTCACGCCAAGGGTTACCACCACCAGCAGCACCACCAGCAGCACCAGCAGCACCACTAGCAGCAC
>VSDK01001118.1:598896-616565 GCA_009767595.1 Symbiodinium kawagutii | reverse complement strand
AGCAGCACCACCACCACCACCACCACCACCACCACCACCACCACCACCACCACCACCACCACCACCATTACCACCACCACTGGCACCACCAGCACCACCACCAGAAGCAGGGCCACCATCACCAAATGCTGCAAATACCGCATGAAATCGATGCAGACGAGAAAGTGGAAAAAAACATCCCAGGGGGAAGGTGGAAAAAAAATGCCCAGGAAAACCCTAGAACTGGGGTAAGTCCCAGCTATGGGTAGATGTATAGCTACAGTCAGATGGGTTATTGACCAAGGCAGATGTGACAGCAGGCCTTCTAAATTGCGAAGCAACATAGCATTTGGGACCACGGTGCCCCCTTGGTGAATCCGCAAGGCAAGTTGTTGAAAGAACTTCGGGATCAGCAACAAACACCACAAGATGGATACCAACAAGGGTTAACAATTTTTGGGATGCAGATAAGCAACGACCAACACAACGGGTGTTTCCGCAAATGACTGTACTCAAACTGTATTGCAAAATCAGGAATTTGTTACCAAAATGCAAGCATGACTTTGTTTTGCCAGTTGGGGCACTATCTTTTTGGACATATCCAAATGGCCGTGCTCCTGACTACGATCTCGATTCTCCTCACAATTTGTTGATGCGAACTTAAACCCACCCATATCTCATCTATTGTTTGAAATGCAGTTCCTTGTAAAGAACCACTCATAGACCCATTGCCTCAATCTGTACTTCATGTTTGTTTCCTCCGAGCAAATTTGGATGATTCATGTAGAATTTGCATCCTCAGACTTGCAACCTTGTCCGTACCAACATCATGATAACCATGAATGGGCAGCATAAACATAAGCATCAATGTGAACATCATAATTCCAATCCTCATCCTCATGAAAAAGAAAGCTCAACTGAGGGAATCGGACTCCCAAAATCCGCAACCATGAAAAGTCACTCATAATCCTTCCTTATATCAATCCCGTTGATTTCCACCCTAAGATGTATAGATTCCGAACATGATTCCCTACCAAACCAGCCACAGGAATCGGATGGAGGCGGTGACATGCGGCCTCGATAACAAGGCACCACTGGGATGCTGGTGGACCACTTCGTGGTTGACCATGATGGCGACTCTGAAGTTCAGTATACCAAGTTGTAGTGTGGTTCCGCCAAGCCTACCCTTTCTGTGGAAAGGCCCACCTCCGGAAGGACCAGTTGAACGAACTCTGAAAAATTGAACGGAAAAGTGTCTTGGAATGCGCCAGCGACTTGAGACACGGATATTTTGTTCTTCTTACACTCCCGCGATCTAACATAGCAACGGAACATCACAATGTTTTACCATCAAAAATTGGTGGACTATTCATTGCTAGGTTGGATTGTTCGCCAGCACCATTATAAGCACTAATCCTGGTTGACTTTCTTTGGCGGCTGATCAAACAGCTCAACCATTCTTTTGACCGCAAACAGCTCATGAAACAGCTGATTGAATAGCTCACTGATTAAACAGCTTCTTAGCTCATCAACTCACCATGATCAACCGGGACCCTCTGGAACCAAAGTTCCGCCAGGTGAGTCTCTACAACTTCAAGGACCGACGGGTGAAGTGACTGGTGAATTGATTGGTTGCTGATGGCTACCGTTGATAACGCCCCCTATTTGATGGTCAATCACCGGCCATTGGTGGTTAAACCTAAGGTGTTGTGTTGATACGTACATACCATTCATAAGGGTAAGCTGGTTGATGAGTTCGTTGATTGGTGGTCGATTTTTGGTTGGTTGATAGGCTGGTTCATGTGGCTTAGCCCTTGGTTGATAGGCTGGTTCCGCTTAGGGCCAAGTAATGTAACTGTAGTGGTTAGTCAGCAGATCGATGAGGTCGAACGCCAAGCCCGTTGCGGGAAAGCCATAGCCAATGCAAGCTATGCCCATGACTCGAGTCGAGCGGTGAATTGTGGGACATGAACAGCAATCGCTGAAGAAATTGGTGCCCGAGTCGAGGTACAAGTCGTGAGATCCAGCTGTACTGTGCTGGATTAAGCTGATCAACTATGGCTATATCTACCAGAACCGGTAGTTAATTCACTAGTTTATAAGTTTATAACCTAGCTGGTTGTTATAGCGGCTTGTTATACTGGTTGGCATACTGATTTGTTCACTTGGTCAGAATTGGTAGTTGCCGGAATTATACTCTTTGGCAAACTGACCTGCAAATGGAAAATCCACCGTTCATAGCTGGTTTCCCGCTCCAAACCTGTGATTTTTAGCGGAACTTGGTGAGTTCCTAGCCATTAGACTGGGTAAAAACCATGGATCCGCCATGACCAGTCATGCTGGAACCACCAGCCATTCTTACTTGCCATGAGGAACTAATTATGAACCCAAGTTAAGAAGTTACGTCACCTTGTAACACCTCCATGTGATAGCTCCTGACATCAGCCGTAGCTCCATAGCTGGCAAACCGGCAACGATGATAGAAACTGGGGTACAATTGCCACAGGGATATCGCCCACCGAATCATTTTACTAGGGGTACCTTCCAGTAAGTTAACTAGTTCGGGTTGATTAGATAGATTCACTACCAATGAGTTTAGTACAGTGTTGGATAGTTGCGAGTCAACCATTCAAGTTGGCACTCGATGCCAGGGAGTATCACCATCCATTGTGGCACTGGTCACCGCTCGCTATTGCTGGCTCGCCATCATGCTTGGTTTCTATTGCCACCATCAGGTAAGAGAGGATTTCAGGGTGTAGTAAGTAGCTCATCTGAAGTCATGCTACCAAACGGGGCGTTTTTGAAATGGGGAACCCCCAAAAATTGCTGGTTTATTACTGTAAATAGTTCATAAACTGGATGATAACGGGACCCCTGTGACTTGAGAAACACCCAAGGCTATCGAATCCACCATGCTCAGGACGACAAGGTGAAGGCGTCCGTTCGCGATGTTGCGAAGGATGGCAACGACAGCCAGGTCTTTCTGTGCGTTGACGCCCGGTCGGAATGGGGCATCGTTGGCAGCCACAGCCGCTATCTTTGAGACGTTTGTCACTGGGAAACCGTGGCTTAATCGACTGATGGATCAACCACGAGCATTGATTTGGACCAACCAACATTTCTAAGGATGGCTTTGGTGTTGATAGATACCTTTAACAAATATGCATACTCACATGTCTGTCCACATCTGCCCCGGGAAATCTTGGATGCTGAGCTTGAGATGCTTTGTATTCGCCAAGGATGCAGAGATCGAGACAGGTCGAGCCGCGTTGGGCACGAACTTTGGGCACATCAAAGTGCTGGATTTGCAACGGACGCAATTCGTCACGTGCGGGACACCCAGGAGGGATGACAGCAGACGAAAAGTGGCGAGGGCAGGGTGATATGGTGGATGAGTTCCTTGGGTTCGTTTGCTGGGTTCTGGAAACACGGGATGACAGTTTGAGGGTGCGCATCTTGGTGCAATGAAACTTGGCCACGTACTGGGAATAGTGGTAGTTTTTCAGAGGGAATGATGGTTTTTGAGCCCCCGACTTACTAGTGCTTGGTGCATTTCTCGAATGAATAGGGGTTGATGATGTGCCAAATTTCAAAAGAATTGCATAATGTGTTGTTTGAATTGTTTCTACATGAGCAGTGGCCAATAATTATTCGTGATCATGCCACATGACTTTTTGGGTTTATCATCGTTAAAACCCAGGATGAACCCCCATAAAAATTGGGGAGGGGGGAAGTTGATGATAAGCCTCAAGATAAAGACCAAGATGTTGGAAGAAGAACTTACTGGTCAACACCTAGTCGACTGTCTTCGAAAAAACGTCGGCTGAAACCATTTTTTTTGACGCCCGATGAATCCACCGGGGTTTCACATCGCCCTCGGGGAAAAACCACAGTGACGACATCCACTGGGGCTCAGGTCTCTTTTGGGCCATCAAGATCACTGCAGGGCAGCTCGTTTGGAGGGGTAACCACTGCAGGATCTGGCTGGTGATGGTTAGCATTCTATGGATCAACCACATGGTAACCATGGTGGCTACTAGGGTTCAAGCAAAACATTTCTTGGCTTGCCCATTGTTGTAAGCCACTACTTCTAGTGGAAGCTGAATACTCAGAAGCCATCCATTCATCACATTTTTGGGATAAAACGCTCATCCCAACTGATGTGATTTCTTCCCTCTTTATGGTGCTCAGAATCCCAACCACAGTGCACTAGAAGCCGTTAGCTACTGGGTCCTTGACATGGTTGGCAAGCAAGCTGGCTCTGGTCACGCTCACCGAAAGTAGATCACAAAAGTGAACAGCCAATAGGTCCCTTGGCATAGGACAACTAACCTTCCCAGACGGGAACGTTGCATTTCAATCGAAGTAGTTGTGAAACATTACCATTTGGGGACCCACCACGTACGATCTACCCGAATAGGTGTTGGCCTATGGCCACCCAAACGCCACGAAAGGTCAGATGCTAAAGACTGCACATGTAAAAAGGAGTACCAAATGAATAGACAGGCGATGAGAGCTCTAATCCTACTATAGCTCATTGTCATAACCCGCCGTGGCCAATTTTCTTAGATCAACCGGTAGCACGTGGGATGGCGCTTTTGATGAACATCGAATGCTAGCCAGTTGGAATGTGTTGGCAGTTTTTGGCCTGTACTGTTGTACCAGGATTAGACACTACTTGGATATCTCACTCCCACGGATGTATCCAACCAAAGGCACTCAACGGCTGTGGAA
The DNA here is from genome assembly GCA_009767595.1 of Symbiodinium kawagutii. Lineage (NCBI taxonomy): Eukaryota > Dinophyceae > Suessiales > Symbiodiniaceae > Symbiodinium > Symbiodinium kawagutii. The sequence continues at coordinate 611,852 of VSDK01001118.1, read as the reverse complement.
CAAGGCCCCCCCGTAGCCCTGGCTCGCCTGTTCACGTCCATGACCAGACGAGCTGTCGGGATGGGTTCACTACACGGTCAACCGGAGGTTTGGTCAACGATGACAGGAAACGGTTGTAGCTAAATCCTTAAGAAGGCTTAGGTCAGAAGTAATGGCAAGAGCACCATGCTGAATCATGTCAGGAGTCCGAATTCGGTTTTCGAGTTCCGGGACATGGGAATTCATGGAAGCCAGGTACCCCGCGGTTGATGAGCTTGGGAGTTTTACCAATTGCTGGAGTTTGTTGGAACTTGTTCTCATCTATAGAATTTGCATACCTCTCAACCAGCACATCCCACTGAACAACCTGGTAGCTGCGTTCTTAGCCAAGCTGAATCATGGTTCAATCTGCATCACTCACCATTTATGAGTGTTGTCGCGAAGCAACATATACCGCTCATATACCATCATTTGACCATAATTAAATATCCATTCTGATTAAACGATTAATCATCTAAGTACCAACAGGCATGGCTCTCAAGTATGGACCACTTTTGCCAACAATTTTTATCTAACAACCTTATCAAGCCCTCTGAGCCATTGATTAAGTTTTATCCTCATCCAACCATAGTGACCTACATGGTGGTTTCTCAAAATAGGGGTACCCCCAGATCATCCAACATTCACCATTTATAGTAACAAACCTAACATTTTTTGGGTTCCCCAAACTGGCCTGAGAAACACCCTCCTGTTCGTCAGGTCCCTAGGCCACTTGCGGCTCTGCTTCAAGGCCCTTGCGGTGGATTGGGACCATCAGATGGTGGTGTCCTGCTCCTGGGACAGCTTCGTGCACATCTATGAGACTTGGTGCGGCCTGGTGAATGAGAGCAGGTTTCCTCTCGCAGGTTTGTCTGCTGTTGGGAGCGATTCGGAGTACCCAGATGTGCCTTGGTTCGAACCAACTGGTAGCTTGGCTGATGATTAGTGGTTAACGGTGAAGTGGTGAATCAATGATGGTCAATCGATACGGGTTGATAATGGTTAACTATTGATTAACAGTTTCCTGGTGGTTGACGATTGTTATATTGTGATCAAGAGTGTCAGTATGCTTAGTGGTTAAGCTTAAGTCCAGCGATGGTTTAATGATCGGCTGATTGATGATTGGTAGTGGTTGATGGCTAGTAATAGGACCAGTCATGGTTAAGACTGGTCAATGAAACGATGGTCAATGCTGATTCAGGACGATTGAACACACAGGTGGCTCTTGGCCAGTAATCCCATTGTTGGGTATAGGTATAGGTATGGGTCAACAATGGTTCCATAACCACTGGTGAATTGGGGACGGTCAGCAACAACCAGTCATGATGGGCATTCCTACCAATAATCCAACGTATATGGATAGATGAACATCTCAACAGCTCAACGAATTGTTTGGTCATTGATGGCTTCGGTTCACAGCCGCTTGCGGTACATATGCAGCCCTTGACAGCAAACATGGGTGGCGCTATCGCTCACTCTAGATGACAAATGGGGATACCAAGTGAAGCAGATTGTGCTTGGTGTGCATGATATGTATATACCCATCAAACGATGGGTTGATTTTTTGAAATATACAAGGATCCATATATCTAAACATGTCTTTGTATGAACATGAACATTCCACAGAATTCAGATAGTTCTATTTGGATGTTCACCAGGACGAGGTTGCGGCTCACAGCTGTAAGGCTTGCTGGTTGATGTATAGATAGGTTGGAGTCAACGATGGGCTTGATGTTTTGAATTTGCCCTGGGATCTGGGGGGTTGAGAGTGACACAGCCACGCATGTGAATATGTATGTATTGATATATATATATATATATATATGTACACACACTGAGAGAGAGAAAGAGATATATATATATCTCAATAGAATATTTATACACAGATATTCTTTCACATTACATACGCACTCGCATACGTATTGTTTGGTATGACAACGCAATGCATGAAAGATATAGCTATACATGGGGCTTAGACTAGGCCTCATTATGCTTGATCCACAGCCATGAGGCCGCCCCGCACCACAAGTTACTTGCTCCATTTGAGGGCACGAGGGTGAACCGTGGGTACGGAACGAAAGGAAACATCAATGTTGCTGGTTGGTTACGCCCTTGTCTACTGCTGGTTCTGTTGGTACGTAGTTTGTGATATCCACCAGTGGCTATTTCCACCATCAATGTTGCTGGTTCCCTCTATTTTCTTCGGAAATTGTTGGCTACACCCATCTCTGCCTATCTGCTGCTAGTTCTGTTGTACCCCTCTGCTTGTGATATCAACCACCGTTGGACGACAGCCTGTAAATCGCATTTGTTGGATATAGTGAAGGTTGTTGGTCAACAACCAGCTAAGGTTGATAATGGTTGATATTGTTGGTTGTTGTTGGATATCAACCATTGTCAATCAACCGATCGTTAACCAATACTATCAATTACTAACCACTACTACCATGACTTTCCAGTACTGATCATCCCCAACCATCACCTTTTTTCCCGTTTAGCCCGTAGTGCAACTCGAAGGGATTGCTGTACACCGTTCCGACGAAGTGTGAACGATGAACGGATGGGTAAAATGATCCAAACATCACTCACCATCAACATTCGCCATCCTGAACCCCAGCTGCCTCGCCAGTACGAAACATGTTCCATGATTTCGGGTCCCCTTTGCAATCCCTTGGAACCGCTCAGGATATCCGTTCTCCCAAAGTGGTCCACCGCTTTGAAGGCCACAACAGCAACTGCTCCTCGGCAAGTCCGGAACTGGCAATGTTGGCGGGACCCACTTGGTATTTATCGTGGGTATTGGTAAGGGGAGTTGTATACCAATCTAGTTGCATATCAAACTAGTTACATATCAAACTAGTTGTATACCAAACTAGTCGATCATTTTGTATGTGATTTAGCTAGTTGTTTGTTTGTTGGCATAGCAACAATACCCAACAAGAATATACAGGATGTTAGGGGTAGTGGTCACATTGCTTTGTTTACACTCATCAAATCGAGATGCTGATGTCCCGATCAGGGAGGAATCCAAGCCCGGAACCTTTTACGATTTCACCCGGAAGACTAAAAACTGCAAGCACCATGAAACAACCGAACCCCGCAATGCGAAAGAGTGCGTGAATTGTTTGCTGTTGGTCTGTCACCAATGATCATTCGAAAATTTCAGTGAATGTCCGGAGCAACTCTGGCCAACCATGATCCAAAATTGTTAGGATTCGCTAGTATGATCAAACAACTATGATCACCAACTATTTGGTGCTTGGCTTTCATCATCGTCACTGGGGCGTCATTTCTTTCATCATCACGGAGCATCGTTTCGCTGTTCGCCAAGTTCATAGGATTTGGTGGAAGATATCCAGGAAAGCGGCTCATCTACCATCATACCACCAGTAACCATTCAGCACTACTTCACCAATAATTATTGACGGCTAGAAGCGCCAACCATCATGCCAACGGTGGTTTCCTGGTATTTTTCCTGGTTGACAACTATTAGGTGGTGCCCTGGAAGTAGACTTTGACACCATGCTGGCCGTGTCTTCTGCCTCCGACTACCGCTTCATTGTCTGGGACTTGGCGTGCCTTGGATAGCTATTGGTGGGTGGCGAATGTTGGTGAATGGGAACCAGGATCAACCAAGAGTGGAAACGAGTGTTTGCCCATAAGGAAGGGCACCGTTGTTGGCCCTTCATATGTGTATCACTGGTGAATGTGCTTGCTTACTGAACCAGATTTATGTTTCAGGTAGTCTTGCGTTATCAACATCCAATGTCAATGAAGATAACGGGAAATTGTCCAGACTAAGCGACAACACTGATATAACCACTGCAACTGGTTTGTTAGTTTGTTGGTTTTGACTCTTATAATCAAAGGAACCCCCCCCCCAGACTGCCAAAATGTGGATTGGTTATGAATAAAAATCCATGATGTGTTGGAGCTACATGGTGGTAGCACGTGGTGGCACCACCATTACCAGCCATCGAGAACCAGTACTAGCTATTTTTAGGTTCGCCATTTCACTATAGTCATATCTACCATAACCTGGTTGGTAGTTATCCTAGTGAACCGTAGTGACTAACTATCATTGAGCATCGATACACTATTGCCATTTTGTGAAACGTGGTCGACCATCTTCGGAAAGGGAATTAGACGATTTCGGCACAGGGATTTCCTTCCGGACTTGGAGGTGCAGCTGGCGATGTCAATTGGATATGACGAACCAACGGTTGCAACTGGGATAGCCATGGTTGATATAGCCGGTTGCAATAGGTTGATATAGCCAACGGTTGCAACTACCCTCTGGTGAACTAACACTGGCAATGGAAAATCCACCATAAACGGATGATTCCCTAGGTTTTTCCTAACAACATTGTGCATTTTACATTGCCATGTTAGTTTACCAGAGGGTGACCATTGACTTCACCAGAATGAACCATCATCAATCAGCATCACCACTATCAAGCACCATCACTAGTAACGATTGAATACAACAAATAGGGGACGCATGAATCTACTGTTTACCCATAAATCTATTGTGAATTCAACCATGATCAATCTATACTGTTTACCCACGGTTGACCACAAACTGGGGACGTAGATCTCTCTTCAGAGACCGAGGTCCAGGAAAATGCATCAGACCTATGACTCGCCAGGGCACAATGTCAATTGCCGCTTGGCGAGACCTCCCAGGTCTGCGAAACTCACCTGGCAAGGGAGACTCACCACATTTTGTAGGCAAAGATGCTTGGAAATCAGCTATTTCTATGATGGATTTTCCACTGCCAGGTTGGTTTACCAGAGGCCAGACCAGCAAGATCACTGATGAATAAACCACTGCTGGCAACAGTGGGCAGGTTCCATTTCACAGTTGTCATGTCAACCACTAAACTGGTAGTTGCCCAACGGTTATGTTCACCAACAAGCTCCGCCGCCGAACCAACCGAATTGCCAGCGGAGATAGGTATACATGTTCACCTGTATGTACAAACGCCCCCGTGTTTAAAGGTGACCAAGGTATCCTCTTTCTCTTGCATAGTTTTGGCTGAAGGTTATACACACATGTGCACGTATATGTGTAGATATACGCGTGCGTACATGTTCTTTCATTTCATAGTAAGAGTTTTTATTAACACATACAAGAAAACAATCAGGGTACATTTCCATCACATACTCACCTTCATCAATTATCCTTATACTATGATTGAACATTTACCGCCATTAATCATTAAATGATTAACCACTATCAAGCATTGATTATCTATGCTATAACTACCACTAGCCATCAATGAACCATGAACCAGTCATCAAGTTACCATTCATTGGCCATCTTCCCAAACAGTCATTAACAATTCTTAAATCAAATCATCGAGTATATGTAACCATTATACCATCAATTCACCAGTGATTAATCATCATTATTGATTATCCATCGGTATTACTCATCATGAACCATTGTACAAATCACATGAAGCATCAATTAACCATCAACGATGACTTCAGCATCACTTAGAATCCACATACTTATCATTGACCACTAGTGAACCACCATCATTAACCAAGATCATTAACCACCCGTTAGCCAAGATCATTAATCAACCATTAACCAACTATTAGCCAACCATGGTTGACCGCCCATGAGCCACCATCATTAGCCAACATGAACCCCTCCCAACATCAACCCCTTGGCGGGGCCAACCCCTTGGGGCCGAGGCCTTAGCTTCCATGCCCAGAGAGCCAAGTTGGCGACGGGTGCCTGGCTCGTTGCTGTGAAGGCTGATGCGAAGGAACAAGTGGCTATGGGTCAAGCTCTTACCCAACCAACCAATGGTTAACTAGCTGGTTGATGGTTAATAATAGGGAATAATAAGCAACAATAGTAGGCGATATACCAGTTATATGTGGCTATGGGTCAAGCTCTTAACCAACCAATGATACGGGAACATTGCCAACAACCTATAGGGAAAACAATGGTCAATGATAGGGGAACCAGGGGTACAGGGTTTTGACCCACAGCCAATTGTTCATGAATGCTTGACGAATGGTGAGTTGATGGTTAACTGAGATCCATGAAATGGTTGATAGTGTTAGATAATTGATTGATTAAAGGTCAGTTGAAATTAACCAATGGTCCATAATGGTTAATTCATGTCTGATAATGGCCAATTCATGGTTAATCAAAGGGTTAGTTAATGGTTATCAACCATGTTGGTTAATGATATCTTTGATGAACGGTTATCATACTAACACTAGGATGCTTAATGAATGGTTGATAATGGTCAGTTAAACGGTCAATTTGTGAACCATTCCCGTTGCATCTATTGACTTTTTAACTACTGTCACCTGTAGTTGGTTAATGTTTGTTTTTGCTAACGCCGCCGCCGTTAGTGGCACGGCAGATAACGTGTGTTTTTGGAGAATGTGGTTTGTGGAATCCATCAGGATGTGCGTTTGGTACATCGTGCCTATGTTCATTTTCGCTGGCATTTGCATCATGACGTGCGTGCAATGCAGCTGACGTTCACTTGCGCTGTCTTTGGACGTTGATCGTACGTTGGGGCTGGGGTGGGTGGGTGGGCAGGGGTAGGAGGGGCATAATCACATTCGCTGCCGCTGTGAAACCATGATGATGCTACGCGGAGGAGGTCTTGGATGTGGTAAGCCGTGCAAAACTTTGACTTTGAAGATGACGACGATGACGGTGATGATGTTGATGATGACGATGATAAAGTTGATGGCGATGATGATGCTAATGATCATGATGACCATGATGATGTTGATGACGGTGATGATGATGATGATGATGATGATGATGGTGATGAAGGCATTGCTTGTGTGAGCAGAGCTCGGCAGCCTACTCGGCCCCATCTCAGTCGACCCAATATTTTTTCAAATGCACCGGAACTCAGTTTTTGAGACATTTCGCCTGTGAAAAACGCGCCGCTCCCTGGAAACCGTTCAATGCGGTGATTTGCGCCCACGAAGATGCCCCGCTGGGGGCAAGCAATAGCTGAAAAATACATTCTAATAGTTTTAGGCCCGGTGGTGTTGTAGGCGGATGGAGATGCCGTTGCTTAGCCAAGGAAGTGAGGGCGATGCAGATGGTGCGGGGCCACCCAAACTTTTTGCAGCTTTTGCACTCCTGGTCGCAGGGCGACCAGTTGTGCGCTGCCATGGAGCTGGGGGGGCCCGACCCTTCAGACCTACCCCACGGCTCCGCAATTAAGCGGGATCTTGTCCGGGATTTCCTACTTGCGCAGTCTCGGCGTTGTGCACTTGGACCTCAAGCCTTCCAGCCTGGTCCTCGGACTGGGGAAGGCTGAGGTCCACATCATAGACATGGGCTGCGCCTCCCCTGTTGGCATCTTGGCGTTTGTTTGTTCGAATTTTTTGTTAGTTGGTTAGTTGGTTACTTAGTTAGTTACTTAGTTAGTTAGTTAGTTAGTTAGTTAGTTAGTTGGTTAGTTGGTTACTTAGTTAGTTAGTTAGTTAGTTAGTTAGTTAGTTAGTTAGTTAGTGGGTTAGTTAGTTAGTTAGTGGGTTAGTTAGTTAGTTAATTAGTTAGTCAGTTAGTTAGTTTGTTAGTTACTTAGTTACTTAGTTAGTTAGTTAGTGAGTTTGTTTGTTTGTTTGCTTGTTAGTTAGTTAGTTAGTTAGTTAGTTAGTTTGTTAGTTTGTTAGTTTGTTAGTTTGTTAGTTTGTTAGTTTGTTAGTTTGTTAGTTAGTTAGTTTGTTTGTTTGTTTGTTAGTTAGTTAGTTTGTTTGTTTGTTTGTTTGTTTGCTTTTGCGTTTGCTTTTGTTTCTGTTTCTTATCCAAGGCTCCGTCTTCAACTGCTTCATCGGCACGCCGTCCTTCGCCTCCCCGGTGGTTGCCAGGGCTGGTCCCTGGGAGGCACAGCCCCTCCTGGACTGGCACAATTTGCTGTTCGTGTCTTGGCTGTTTTTAGTTATTTCTGGACGCATCCAGTTTTGTTTTGTTTTTGTTTTTTTCCCCGCCTGCCAGGTGAGGGCCCTTAGATTTTATCAGAGCCAGTCGTCCTCCTTCTCATCCTCCTTCCCTTTGCCTCTTCCCAGAAGATCTGCCAAATAAAAGGTCAGAAAATCTGCCAGATAAAATCAATGAGCACTGCTGGGTTGGGCTCTCCGCAGCCCCTCATGGCCTTTGTCGAGCACGCCCCAAGCTGCGAGCAGCTGCCTGAGTTCCGGGCGTCCAAGCAGGAAGCCACAGTGAAGCCGCGCTATGGCATGTTTGCACAGCGACAAGAAAACTAGACGACCATCAAATAATGGAAGCCCCTAATAATGATCCCATTGTTGTTGTTGTTGTTGTTGTTGTTGTTGTTGTTGTTGTTGTTGTTGTTGTTGTTGTTGTTGTTTCACCACAGCATCGCGCTCGCGAGGTCGACGTGGGGATGAACATCATCACTAACAGTGGCGCCAAACAGTGCTGAGATTGCCAGCGGATAAGTGCTGTTCAAACATGGTCTTGACGGCTGTTGACCATGGCTAGTTCATGGTTACTCGTTGATGTCACTGGCTTTACTTGCCAATTGAACAAGTAACCATTTACTATCAGTTACTTGTACTAATTCACATTTTTATTTTCAATTGTCACTTTAGCCAACCAGCTGCTCATTGAGCCTCAGCGATCTGCGGACCAACAATCAGCGCCCAGCTCTGGAGCCAAAGCCGGGGCCGCGCATGATGTTTAACTCAGGCCCGGTGGTGGTGCATGGAAGATTTTGGAGAGCCATCAGTAAGAGAGCTAGTTCGTCGCCGTTGGCAGGCCTTGGCTTGGGCTTACGGCATGGCGCAAGGTCCATCGATCTCCTGGGCAATATCGGTACTCAGTTGCCGATGCCAGTTGATGGTCAAGGCCTTGTTTCAGTACCAAAGATGGACCGACTTCGATGGACTCATCCAAGCCGTCGCGCCAAGCTTAGATACCGTAGCTTGAGCCATGCGATGAGTACAACGCCCAGGCTTTGGCGTTACAAGTTGCCCCTTCCGTGTTAGATCCGCACCTCAACCGGATCGCAGCGTGGGTGACTCTGAAAGAGAGCCCGACCAAACCCACAGCCCAGGCACAGTCCCTCAGTTGTGCTCTCGCCAGTCTCTGGGGCAGCTCCTGTCTCCTCAACTGGCCGTCGCCTCAGACGCCTCGTCACGGCCCGCCATGTCTCATCTTGTCATCAACAAAAAATTCGAAACCAATACGGGTATCTTTCAACCACAACAAAACATGACTGACTGTCTTCGTTGAAGCTTTCTGATCGGAAAGCCATGGCATAAGCACCTAAACTGCCCCTGCAGGCAATGAAGGAAAAAGCTGCCAAAGAGGCCAAAGAACAAAAAGAGCGGGAAAAAGCCCGCAAGAAATTGGAGGCGGCAACCTGCCCTCAGAAGCCAAATTCCATCTTGGACTCCGGCAGGCCGCCGAGAATGCTTGTTGCTAGTTGGCTACGTTGGGCAACGTGGATAAAGATCAGAATAACAACCAGTTGCCAGGTGGTTCCCAAGTTCAAATCATGAGCAGCAAGTGACGATTGTGGACGTCAGTGACTGGCTAGGGCTATTTTCTGATGGGGAGATGGTGCCAATCAGGGAGCTTTTGACCTGCCCCGATGAAATTTCACACAATGAAGGTAAACTGTATAATAGATGTGATTTATTCTTTAATGCGCCCGCATATAGCGTATTACCATACATCCCCACATACAATATCCGATTGAACGCGCAATGGCGGATTTTTTGAGTTCAGCCACTCAGCCACTCAGCCACGTGGCTGTGTGGCTGACTGGCTGAGTGTGAGTGGCTGAGTGGCTGAGTGGCTGAGTGGCTGACTGGCTGACTGAGTGGCTGAGTGGCTGAGTGGCTGACTGGCTGAGTCCATTTGGAGCTTGTGTTGAGTAAAAAAAGTCAGCTCTATCTGATATAGCTGGTGCTTTGTCTTTATAAGGTCACATGAACACAGACAAGTTTAACTCCCTGGAATTCAAAACTTACCGTGCGCGTGACAGACATCGTTTCTTCGAGGCCGCTTTGCGCCAACATCAAAATCCAACCCGAAGTAAAGTAGTAGAGAATATCTATAGTGACATAAGCTTTAGATTTGCCCAACATAGTCCTGTCACAAACTCCAGATCGTCCTACACATAGAGTTCCACGATCCTGCCTAATCAGTTTCAGCAACAAAGAGAAAGCACAAAACAGCTATATCAGATAGACTTGGTTTTCAAATGCAACCCAAGCTTCAAGCTGACTCAACATAGCCTTGTAACAAGCTCCAGGTCGCCCCACATAGAATTCCACAATGCTTTCTAGCCACTGTTGGTGAAACACAAGATAGCAAGAAACCAGCTCTATTAGATAGATCTACATTTTTAAGTAAAAAAGAAATTGAGACATGCCCCAAATAGTTTTATAGCAGGCTCCAGGTCACCCAAAATATAGAGTCCATGATGCTTTCTAAACCATTTTTACGAACCGCTAAAGAACACAAAACCGGCTATATCAGATAGAGCTGGCTTTCAAATACAACAAAAACATCAATCTAGCCCAAAGTAGTCAGATAACGCGCTAGATTTTGCTCTACGTAGAGCTCCGTGATACCTAGCAAACTATTTTTATGGGACGTTAAGAAGACAAAACACCAGCTATATCAGATAGAGCTGGACATACAATATAAACATCAAGCTGGCCCAAAGTAGTCAGATAACACGCAAGACTTTGTTCTACGTAGAGCTCCGTGATACCTAGCAAACTACTTTTATGGGACGTTAAGAAGAAATGTTTAATGATGATTAATGGTTATGATAGTTGATAATGGCTACTGATGGTTAGTAGTGGTCGATGGGACGCACGACTCACCCGGGCTACCAACGACTGTGGCACCGAGCTGGACCAGGGAATTGAACATGGATGCCATGGGGGGGACAGGCTTTAGCCTTTCACATTTCCCCCAACGCGATTCTTCAAGGTGATTATCACTGTGAAAAGGTCAGCTCGGATTGGTTTGACTTGTTCAGTAACGAGTTGGGACAAATTTATGTTTCGGGGTTCCACTTCACGGCAAGGGATAAGGTGATGCCCTTGGCATTATCAACCATCAATTAACCATTGGTGTGCCATTTGTTGACCATTGATTCACTATTAACTGACCGTCATTAACTCATTGGAACCATTCACTTTCTCATCAATCAATAATCAACCATTGACAAACCATTCATTGACAACTTTGATGACTTGTCCATCAACCATTGATCGTCATGCGGCCATTTACCAAACACTGACTAATCATTCTCAACCATTGATCATTTGCAACCAACCGCTGGTTAGCCACTACCTAACCATCAAAAACAAGGTTTTGCCGCCGATAAGGAGTTTTCAGTGAAAAGTACTCACGGCAACAACAACAACAACAACAACAAAAAGAACAACAACAACAAAAAGAACAACAACAACAAAAAAGGAACAACTGTTCCAGGGAGCGGCGCTATTTTTAACAAGCAAAATGTCTGAAAAAAAAGTGAGTTTGGGGGCATTTAATCATATTTTAGGTCAAACAAGAAGTCGTCAGAAAAGTTGCCGAGCTCTACTCACATCAGCATCGCCATCATCACCATCATCATCATCATCATCATCATCACCGTCATCAACATCATCATCGTCAGCATCATCATCAACATCATCCTCATCCTCATCCTCATCATCATCATCATCATCATCATCATCCTCAATATCATCAGCCGCATCATTTTCAAAGTCATCGTCATCAAAGTTTTGCAGGGCTTACCCACGGCTACGAACACTCACGAACAACCACGCCCGAGACCTCCTCCACATGGCATCATCATGGCTTAACAGCGGCAACGAATCCTATTACGCACCATCAATGTCCAAAGGCAGCGCAAGTGAACGTCAGCTGCGTTGCACGCACGTCATGCTGCAAGCTCCAACGAAAGTGAACACACGCACGATTGCTGATGGATCCCACACACCACATTATCAAAAAACACGCGTTTTCTACCGTGCCCCGAACGGCGGCGTTAGCACAAACACCTAGAATGACATTGTTGCCTGTCATTATCTTCCAATCATCAATGACCAGGATTTGCCATCGTGAAAGACTTTACCTGTGTAGTTCAAAAATAATCCCAAGCCTGTAGATCTACTCCGCCATCCCGACGCTCTAGCGTTCACTCAATCTTTTTCCGAGTTGGGGCATTGCCGCCACTTTGTGTGGCACGCCTCCCGGTCGTTGGCAACAGCCAGAGCGGCGCCCAAAACCGAAGAAGACCCCATAATTACGCATCTTTCTGGAAAAAAAAAAGAAATGGTTGGTTGATTGGTTGGTGAACGGGCAACACCTCACGAAGGTCCACCTTGGCATGTCCTCCGCGGCCAGCTGACCATCATCATGGCGATGCGCATAATGTAGGCTACGAACTGGGGCCAACTGGCCCGGTCCATTTCGCCGAGGAAGATGCTAGAGCTCAAACCTTGGCAGGGGGGTAAGAAATCAGAATCAAGAACAGGCACTCCCCAGTCACACTGCAATCACCATTAGTTGGTCATAGTTTGTACCAACATGAGCATCAACCATTGACAACTCGTACTACAAACCATTACCAGCAAATTGCGCGATTGGAAAGCCCGAGCGGTTGACCTGCGAAAGTTCCACACAGCGATGAAGGTCAACTGTATATTTTGTTTGATGGATGCATCAACATGCAATACCGCATTTACATCCGTATTGCGTCATATGTGCCTGTATTTCCTTCTGGTCGGCTGCTGGGAAAAATGCCTCTTTTGGCGAAAGAAAAGAAATACAAGTACGGATATTGGAGTGTATGTGGAATCCGGCTCGAATTTCGCGCCAACCACTCAGCCACTCAGCCACGTGGCTGACTGGCTGCGCCAGCCACCCAACCCACCCGCCCCGG
>VSDK01001118.1:584421-598795 GCA_009767595.1 Symbiodinium kawagutii | reverse complement strand
GCCACTCAGACACGTGGCTGAGTGGCTGAGCGTCTGAATAATTTGGAAACAAATCTTCTCATAGCTTTATTTGAAGCACTAGATGACTATTAGTTCATTAGTAGCAAACAATTTATTGTAGATTTTTATAGCTTTGCTAAACGCAAGGACCAGTCAGCATTAAGTTAACTCTTTTTTTGCCATCATTGACGGCTCGTATTAGTCGTCTTTGTTTGATTTCTTGTGAACCTGGAAAATTTTTCGGGCTTAGACCCCTAAGTTAAATTAGGTGTTATGGGTTCATACGACTGGCGCCATTTTGGAATTTATGTTGGCTTAAAAGTTAGCTCTATCTGATTTAGCTGGCGCTTTGTCTTCTTGAGGTTCCATAAAAGTGGCCTAGAAAATATCATGGAGCTCTATGTAGGGCGATGTCTAGCGCGGTATCCGACTATATTGGGCCAAATTGAAATTTTTGTTGTATTTTTAGAGCAGGTCTATCTGATATAGCTGGTTTTTTGCTCTCTCTCTCTCTCTCTCTCTCTCTCTGTTCCCAAACGTGGTCTGGAAAGCATGATGGAACTATATTTTGGGTGACGTGGAGCCTGTTATAAGACTGCGTTGGGTATGTCTGATTTTTTCCCCAACAGCGTAAGCTTATGGGGTCTTCAGCCCAGTTTAAGCTCCGGTGTGAGCCGGTGCAGCTTCCAGGCTCAGGTTCCAGGGGAGTTCCGGTGCAGTTGCCGGACAAGGTTCCGGAGGGTTCCGGAAGGTTCCGGGAAGTTGCGGTGCAGCTTCCATGAGAGCTAGTCCTTGCAGAGATGTCTGTAATGTGGGGCTCAAGTTCCGGCGGTTCCGAAAGGTTGCGGGGAGTTCCGGTGCAGTTACAAGGCAAGGTTCTGGAAGGTTCAGGAACGTTCTGGGAGTAAAACATGAAATTGCAGAAGCAGCCTGGGTGATATTTACACAAGCTAAATGAATGCTTCCTTGGACATGCCCTGGTGATCATGCCTCAGATGTCTTTGTTCAGCAAAAAAAACGTGCGGAATCATTCAGATCTGTGGCTCTTGCTGTTGGGGATACCACCTTAGCTTTTTTCTTGTTTTTGAAAACTAGATCTATCCAATAGCGCTGGTTTTTTGCCCTCTTCTTGTTCATTACTAATGGCCAGAAAACACTGGGGAGCTCTACGCGCTGCCACCTGGAACCTGTTACAAAGCTATGTCAAGGTGGTTTGAAGCCTATGTTTTATTTGAAAACCAGGTCTATCTATATAATATAATGTGTTTTTTGCTCTCTTTCGGTTTCCCAAAGTGGCCAAACAGTATCGTAGAGCAAAGTCTAGCGCGTTATCTGACGACTTTGGGCTAGTTTGATGTTTATGTTGTATGTGAAAGCCAGCTCTATCTGATATAGCTGGTGTTTTGTTTTCTTAAGGTCCTATTAAAGTAGTTTGCTAGGTATCACGGAGCTCTACGTAGAACAAAGTCTTGCGTGTTATCTGACTACTTTGGGCCAATTTGATGTTTATGTCGTATTGAAAGCCAGCTCTATCTGATATAGCTGGTGTTTTGTCTTCTTGAGCTTCTATTATAGTAGTTTGCTAGGTATCACGGAGCTCCACCTATTGCAAAATCTAGCGTGTTAGGTGACTACTTTGGGCTAGATTGATGTTTATGTCGTATTTGAAAGCCAGCTTTATCTGATGTAGCTGGTGTTTTGCCTTCTTACATCCCATAAAAGTAGTTTGCTAGGTATCACGGAGCTCTACGTAGAGCAAAATGTGGCGTGTTATCTGACTACTTTGGGCTAGTTTGATGTTTATGTCATATTTGAAAGCCAGCTCTATCTGATATAGCTGGTGTTTTGTCCTCTGAAGGTCCCAGAAAAGTAGTTTGCCAGGTATCACGGAGATCCACCTATTGCAAAGTCTCGCGTGTCAGCTGATTACTTTGGGCTAGATTGATGTTTATGCCGTATTTGAAAGCCAGCTCTATCTGATATAGCTGGTGTTTTGCCTTCTTACATCCCATAAAAATAGTTTGCTAGGTATCACGGAGCTCTACGTAGAGCAAAGTCTAGCGCGTTAGCTGACTACTTTGGGCCAATTTGATGTTTATATTGTATGTGAAAGCCAGCTCTATCTGATATAGCTGGTGTTTTGTCTTCTTAACGTCCGATAAAAGTAGTTTGCTAGGTATCACGGAGCTCTACGTAGAGCAAAGTGTAGCGTGTTATCTGACTATTTTTGGTCATTTTGATGTTTTTGTTGCATGTGAAAGCCAGCTCTATCTGATGTAGCTGGTATCAATCATGTTTCACAGTGAGTATTCAATCATTGTCAACTGTTACCACTGTTGGCCCCGTGCAAACAATGGCAACCACGATTTTCACGGACCAGGGTTAGCTTCGCTGGAGGTTCCGATGATGGTCTGGTGAAGATTTGGACCCTGGATGGGGATGACAGCCGTTGGGAGGAATACTGGGATCCTTGGCGCTGTGGGGTCTGGGGTACGGGCTACGTTCTGGAGAGGCTCCGAGTATGTGTTTTCAGTGGATACACGGGGTTGGCAACAACAGGGGGACTAGTGCAAGAGTAGCTCAACCTGACACACACACACACTAAGCAGTCTGTGGGTCTTGTTGGTGAGAGAAAGATAGGGCCAACGACTCGATGACCATGAATATAATTCGCCATTATTAGTTGCAACCATTATTGTAGGTTTTCATTTTTTCCTTTGAACTTTGGGTGTCCTGTATTTCACTGCTGAAGTTGCGGCACCAAGAGTCCTTGGGACGAGCACCTCGCGAGGTAGGCGTCCTACCCGTCGTCCCTGTTGTAATACGGTCTTTTTAGAAGGGAATCCCTGTTTAATGGTCAATGATATGGGATTATAACCAACAATCATAATTAGTGGATAAACCAGCTATAAATGGTTGTGGGTCCATCAAATTCGTCGAGTTATCTCCCTTTTTGACCCCACCGGATATCCAGATGAAACGATCACTTCGAGCAACTACAGGTCACAAATCCGGCACCCAAGATTCATCCAAGCCTAGCCACGTACGAACTAAGGAGACGTCCATTGACTGCAAGCACAACATGACCTTGGCCATGGACGTTGACTGGGAGCGGAATCGCCTGGTGACGGCCTCCTGGGACTACAACGTGGACATGTGGGACCTGGAAAGTGGTCACTGGGCCATGATGGGTTCCACGTCGTGGGACGGCGCGGGGAGCTGCAAGGGTCGACCTTTCTCCATGTCTTGGTTGCCGTGGGCGATCATCCATGTGGTGGTTTCTCAAGCCATATGGGACCCGCAACATGGTCGGTTTTCTACTATACATGGTTAAAATATGTTAAGATGGGAGGATTTTGCTGTTGATCCGGCTGTTGGCTGTTGCTTATGTGCATTTTTGAGTTTGTTGATCTATGGCTGGTTCATATCCAGCTTTTAGATTTTCTGGTGAACTGGGATAAGGGCAACAAGGCCTGGAGCAGCTGGGGGTGAACTGCTGGTTGGGGCCAACCAGTTCCACTGGCACCCAATTTGTTGACGTAAGGGGAGATGAAGAGGATGATGATGATGATGATGATGATGATGATGATGATGATGATGATGAGGAGAAGGATGAGAACGATTCCTCCTGAAGGCCAAGTTGAGGTTGATTCCTTACATGCACGCGGTCCGGCTCGGTGAATAGGTAGGTTCGCGGGCGCCCAGGTGAAATGGTAGGGCAAAGGTGTAAGGGTTTTTTCTGTAGGGAATCGGTGCCGAGCTCAGCTTAGCTCCCGGCGGTGTCCTTGTCGCAACGATCCGTCGGGCCGCCCAGGCGATCATTTGCATCACTTCTTCAAGCCCAGAAGGTGCATGACACAGGTGCGCTTGAAGATGCTTGGCAGGTTGTGAAGGGCTTGCGAGACGTTGATGATCAGTGGCTGTCCATAAGAGACAACCAGATCTTGTGATTCTCTGTGAAACAAGCGAGAAGTTTGATGGCCAGATTTTGTTTGAAGTGATCTGTGAGAAGAAAGATCAGAGCCTTGAGAGAACTAGCATGAAGGGCTTTTTGTTTCCTTTTCCCGAGATATGAGAACCGGAGTGTTTGTAATTGAATGGCGATTGATTCATAGTCTGTTGGTGCATGTCCTTTTGATGACCGATTCATTGCTAGCTGGTTATTAAGCAAATAGATGAATAGAGAAACAAATAGATCATTAAACAACAATATAGATAGATAAATGAATGAATGAATGAATAGATACAAAAATGAATGCACATGATGACTCATGAGAAACTGCTGGCTCCAAGATCTTAGCTGCACACCAGGGACCCTCTCTATTCCTGTTCCGTTCGAAGCCCGTCCAACCAACAGTGGAGGCATCCTTTTCCCCGTGGCGGCATCACAAGCACGGGATGCTTGGGGGTGCCACGACTGTCATGCCATGAGCTGCACAAGTTGGATGCAGAAAGGGATGCAGAAAGACACACGATTTACCAAGAGCGTTGTGTCAATATATTTATACATGTATATTTATAAATAGATAAATAAATATATGTATATATATATATATAGATATATAGAATTACATACACACATGTATTTCGCTGAACATACATTATGTTAGTATGTTTGACTATGTGTATAACATATTCTGTATATATGATCATATGCGCACCTTGTACCCAGAGGCATACTCGTGGAACTGGATGTGCTGTGGGCCAAAACCATCCCCAAAACAGCCCCACATGCGTTCAGCAGCTTGGGCCACTACAAGGGCGGTTGTCAATTACAACCGAGCGAATGGATGGATCTATTAGTGGACAGCTGCTGGTCGATAGTGGTTGATACCGCAATTGATAATAGTTGATAATGTTTATTGATAATAGTTGATAATGTTTATTGATAATAGTTGATAATGGTCCTTATCGATTTCTTTCTTCTCATCAGCGGGTTGATCTGACCTCCTTGGCAAGTAGCGAGGGACCAATAGCACAGTCGCAATTCTTGATAGTAGTTTAGTTATACTTCAACTAAGCTAATGAAGTAAATACTACTGTATCTACCATACATGAAAACACATCACCGTCCTTTTGGAATCCCTTTTGACTGTGCCGGGCCTCAGACAATCGTTCTGAAAACAACTCACGTCATTTCTCGGATAAGCAAGCATTCGCTGGCCACGAAAGCATTAAGTTGGATTGTGCATAGTGAATAGTGATATGCCACAGCCTGTCCAAGGAAAACGGAGGAGATTTAGCATCACCGCGGTTGAATTGAGCATGGCCAAAGTTGCCAATTGTCTGGGTGAGCTTCGTAGAACAGGTGTACAAAGTGGCGGGTCAAAAACAGATGGCGCAGAAAGATCATCCCAGAGCATCCCAAGAAGGTAAACATGCCCAAACGGACCATGCTGATGCTGTCAATCTTGGGATGTTCACATATGTTTTGACCTACCTCGGTCCATCAAAGATCGTGGGCTGTGAAATTTTTGGTGAAAAAGCTGGGTGCCGGTGACACATCTTGCAGTATCTGCATATGGTTGTGCCCAAGCATCAACCAAGAATTGTTCACAAGCTGGTTAATAAGCCGAGTAGTAAGCTGGTTCATCCGCTTTTTATTCGCTGGTCAATAGGCCGGTTGACATGCTGGTAAATTGCCAGCAATTGGGAATATACCAGCTGTTAGTCTGATGTTTGGGAATCCACCAGCTGTTCATAGCCAACCTGGCTGTAGGTCCCCTGTAGCCCTGGCTTTTCATATCCCCCAAATGGTTCAAAGAGTCTAGCTGTAGGGGTGGTCATCTACCCCTTTTCACCATGAATGATATTGACCCACAACCACATGCTGCTTATATCAATGGGACTCTTGATCCCCTGGTGACGAGCTGGAACCGAAAGGGCTGATTGAGTTCCTGGTTGGGTTTGGGGATCCTCCGTTGGATCACCGGAGTTGGTGGAACTGAACTTGTAACACTGCGTAGCCCAAAACGAACCGCCGGACCCATTTCCAGGCTATATGCCTTCTGGCGGAAACTGATCGAAAGTGACCCTCATCTGGAGTTCAAAGAAAGTGGTTTAGCAAGCAGTGGGGATCTCTCAGAACCATTCCAAAGGTTTTCGCTCAAATTTTCAGGCATGTATTTATGCGCAAAGCTTAGTTCCCCCCATTTCAGTGGAGCCCCGGGAGCCTCCAGGAACATCCAACTTGAGGGGGAACCCGCATGAAATGTTAGGACGATCATCTACCAGTCTGTCGGTAGCTAAATATTCACCCACAGCTATTTTTATAGTTGGTATATCATATCTCTTATATTCTTGCTGATTTTTAACCCCCATCAGTATCCACAACCATAACTAGCTAGTTGACCATTGGTTGGTTGGCAAATATCTGCCCACAACCATGTGTCATCATCAGGCACCGTCTCGTCACGATGGTTGGTGTTGGTGCCACCTGTTGGGAAGGCTTGGTCTTCGGAAGACGGCCAAGTGCATGCGGAGGCGCCGAGGGATCAGCTGCCGCTGTTGACTCCTGGTGTGACTTGAACCGCGTGTGCCATGGTGGGATGGTAGGTAAAGAATGCGTGGAGATGCTTGATGATACTTCATGATGATCTAAGTGATTGTAACTAATGGTTGCTTCACGATTGCCAACTCCGGGATGATCTAACGATGGTAATCAAGATCTTTTTCAATTATGATCGATGACCACATCATGATGATCTTCAAAAAAGATGATACTTCATGATGGCCACGGTAGATTTTTTCATGTGCTGGTTGAAGTGCACTGCAGCTGGCAATGGTGGTATGCGGACAGCTGTTTGTTCATGAAGCATCATGGAACCCATGGAACCCTGAGAATGGCCATACCCCTTTGGCAAGCCATCTTTGAAAAACAATCTTGCGGTTGCTAACCAGTGACTAGGTGGGATGATCATCCAAACAGGTCTCATATCGATAGGTAAGCCGGTAAGCCATTTGTTCATGAAACATGGGGAACCATCAGCATGGAAAATCTTTCAGGTGAAACATGTTTGGTGAAGCCAGTGTGTGCCGAACGTTTCTTGCCAGTTTCACCAACCAAGCATGCCCAACAAGCATGATACAACAGTCAACGGTTGATGGGAATGTCAGAAGCAATAAATAGATACGGTTCAAAACTACATGTCAGCACAACGAGGCGAGTGAACATCCGAAGAAAGGTAGCCTTTCGGTTTATTTCTGGAATGTGAATGGTCACAAGAGCCGGGTGCCCGAAAATAGTAGTAATGTGGTGTTTTTGAATCGTAATCCTGAATTTGTTTGCGGAAATCAATTGACACATACATTTGTGTCTATCTAAAAAGGCATATGTACTATGAACATATGTTTGCAAGGCATTAGTCAACCAGTAGCCATTGAAGCCGATTTGTTGATTAAGGGTGAGTGCTGGGCGATGAATGGCTACTGAATGGTCTATCCCCTCTGAATTAGTGATGGTCTGTGTTGTAAGTTCACTCACTAGTACGAACTTCATCAAAAATACACCATTGTTTCATGGTTAATAATTGAAAATCGGTATCAACACGATTGTTTCACAGCTACTCATTGCTCCATCAATACGATTTTTAAATGCTTATGAATTGCTCAATGATCAGCAACGGATCACTGAGCGGCTATTGATTGATGGTTTCCTTGCCCTTTGCCCAGTGCCCAGGCGATCATGATGCATGTGGGGAAGGTAAAGACTCTGTTGACCATGGGCAAGGACCTCCCGGTGCAGCTGGCAGCGCTGGGGCAGTGAACATGGTGCAGCTGGGCATGGTCATGGTCTGCCCGCAAGATGGGAGCTGTGGCAAACAGCGACTGTACAAGGAATCTTCGCATGTTGTGGCCACTTTTGCAGGGAAACAGCCAGCTATTAATGGTGGATTTTCGGTTGAGAAGTTAGAGTACCAGAGGATACAATAGATGGTTCCAAGCTAGTAGATCATCCCATGAGGATTATCATCATGTTTGTCATTTTAGTGGGCGCAACATGAAGACAATACTCAGAATAATCCTCATTATCCTCCTTATCATCTAATCTTCAACTCTTAGACTTGTTGGATGTTGGGATATTATCATTATCTCGGAGGGATCATCATAATGCTCAATTATCCTCAAGATTGTCGCAAATGGATTACGACCTGAACTTGTTGTTGGTAGCCACATCAATAGCTGGTTTCCCCTATTCAGCTGTTGGTTGTTCGTCCTTATGTGTTGGTGAGCCATCAACCATCAGCACTGCTCACAGCTGTGGCTCTGAACATCTCTCGTGTCACGTTGTTCCGCTCCTGGCAATGAGCGTTGGAGGCGCGGCGATTCCGCTCGTTTCCGACGAACAATGGGAACGCATGCGCCAGGCTTGGTTCAAAGTCTGCAACGAAGAAAAGTTCCGGCCAAACAGCATTATCCAGTTCTTGTGCAAGCAGACAAAGGAATTGAAGTATGGAGAGGTGGATCGGATTGAAGGCGAAGAAGCCTTTGTGAAGATTGCAGATGGTGTTTTCATGGTCTTGACCAGAGCAAACGCCATTTGGTCCTTTGTCCCCAACGACTACATGGCCAAAGCTAAAGCGACAATTGCTGTGTGCATTAAGGTCGAAAGGACCTGGGCAGCCGCGGTTTCCCGAACTCCATCCAACCCTCCTAGAGATGTTCAAGCGGCGGAATGAGAAACCAGTGTGAACAGTGGAATGGACACCTGAGTTGATAGGAGCTGGTTTGGTAGCTAGGCACAAGAAGTTGTGACTCGGCTTATGCAGGGCACGTGCGGTGCTGACTTCTTAGGACTTGACTTCACCCCTGAATTGCCCACTTCCCAAACTCTTTGCTTTGTAGCTTGCTTCCCTGATCATGTTTTCACACCAGCTCCCAAACTTCCTTGCCCCTTGCCAGGATGGCTTTCCTGACATCCATTGAGGGTGTGAAGCTGGTTGTTACTGCTGCTTCAGCTCAAGGGGCTTTTGGTGCTGCTTCTGTCACCAGCGGCTTAGCTCAACAAATGTGTTGCCTCTACTTCAAGCCCTGAATGTTGCAGCCAACAAGATTTCACAAACGGATTGAAATCCGATAGATTCGTACAATTGTATAAGTCAGAATTCACCTGCAGTTTCTGGGATTGCACATGGACCTGCTGATAGGGGTACTGTAGCCTAAGTAGGGCTGATTCCTGCAAAAGATCATCATTGGATTGCTGGAGAGCAACGTTGTATCGCCGGAGAGTACTGTCGGATCCACCACAATAAGCCATCCCATATATGGAGGGAAAACACTAGCCATACTAGATTTCTTGAGTCCTGTGACACCTTAAGGGGGGTCTTTCAATAGAGTTTCTGCTTCCCAGGTGGTCTGGCAACACTTGGCGGAGGTTCTGTAGCCACTGGCGGCTTCGGCATGGTGGGAGGTATCTTCGTGGTTGCAGCAGCGCGATCCCTACTTACTGCTCACGCCATGTACAACCTATGCAACGCGATGGAAAACAATTGTTTCACACCGACAGCAGTTGCCATCGGTGGTGTGGGAGGTGCGTTTGGAGGTGCCACACTGGGAGTTGTTCTGGTGGCAGAAAATGGAGTTGTGGCAGGGCTGTCAGCCTCAGGAATCACCAGTGGTTTGGCAGCTCTTGGTGGTGGCAGTATCGCTTCTGGGGGCCTTGGAATGCTGGGTGGACTGGCGGCAGTTGCGTCTGGCGCCGCAGTGGTCGCAGTTGCTGTAGGTGGCACTGTTTGGGCTGTATCACATGTTCTTGTGCAAGACAAGCTAAAGACGCAAAGGATCAAGATGTTGGACCTGGCTGTGAAGCACGGATTCAGCATCCTTCTCGGCTAGCATGTTCGGAGAGTACTGCGAACGTGAGGGGCAATAGCATTTCGATGGTTACTTTAGACTTTAGAGGCAAGAAGGCTCACAAGAAGCCTGCCAGATTCTCGATTTCCAGGCATGTAGGAAGACCGAACGTGATATGTGGGAAAAGATCTTGAATAGCTGCCATTTGCATGGTTGAGGACTCAAGGTCTTGGGACTCTGCATGGCGCATCCGCGCGGTATGATCGGCCGAATGCACTAACCCATGGGCAATCTAACATGGGACTGGAAAATCACAATATTTTATAGAGAAACCCTGAGAAGCTAGCTAATAAATGGTGGATTTTCCAAGGCTATGTTAGATTACCAGAGGGTACAGTCGATGGTTTGCCAAGCTTCCCCTGAGGATTATCATCATGTTTTGTCATATTGGCATTTTTAGTGGGTGCCTTCATCAGTTTTTTCACCATTCTCACTTGTTGGGATGCTTGCAGGGACCATCATCTCTTTGCGCATCAAAGCTGTCGGTGACCACCTGGCAATGCCACGTAGCACTTCCCAGAAGAGCAGTTGCAAGGAGGTGCACGAAGTGGTGCTGGAACAGGCTCAGCAGGCTGCTCTGAAGCTCAAGGCCGCCTGCCTGGGCCACCGTGGTGGGTGGGGCCAAGGAGGGCTGAGGAAACCTCAGTAGTTTGTGGTGAGGTCATGATTGATGTTGGTTAGTGATTGTCAAGGGTGGAGTTGATAAGGATGGAACATGCTTTATGATGGTTGATGGTAGTTGATAATCGTTGACAATGATTGACAGTGATGAATGATGATTGGAGATCACCAATGCAGGACATAGCAGGGTATGTTCACCTTGACGATAGTGGTAGGGGTCGGGTCACTTGACCTGGGGAACAGTGACCACTGTGACATTGCTGAATTTGCTGTTTTTGCGCACCGAAGCCCTACGGTTGAACCCTACAGCCAGGTTTCCCCATCAAAAAATCTGCTGAAAGCCTTGTCTAAAACTCCAAGACTCCTTGGACTAATTTGAATGAGTTTAGGTCTTTTGTTTCTCTGGTTTTAGTTGGCTTTAGATGGGCTTAGCATCTCTTTCCCGCTCTCTCTCTCTCTCTATACATCTAAGTCTAAATTCTAAGCAATTTGAACATGTGCTGCTGCTTGGTTGGTTCAGTAGGGCGACCTGGCAGGACTCCAGCAAGCTGTTTGCCTCGGGGGAAGGGAGCAAGCAGAAGGCACCGTGGCATGGAGTCAGACAGGCTGCTGGTTAGCTGGTTGCTTGGTTGGCAGGTCGGTCGCTTGGCTGGTTGGTTGTTCGCACTTGGGGGTTTGATGATGTATCTTGACCCTGTTGCATAGCTGATAGCTACCTTCATGGAAGCTTAGCCAAGGAACCCATCGATGTCTTCCCTTGACATAGTCTTCATTCCATAAGTCTTTGTCAGATGTGACAATCCCAACTACAAACTAAGCTGAAAACTGAAAACCAAGCCCTTGTTGACCAGTCAAATTCCGGTCGGATCATTCTTTCTCGTTTCTTACTGCTTGGGCCTTCGAATGTCGATCTTACTCAGTCATCCCCATGAATCAGTTGGTTAAGCTGATGAAACTCGAGTCGTCTGCCATCGACCCCTTGTCCCCTAATAACTTGAGAAAACACCATATGATCAACCAACAGACATTGCGCCTTGCAGCTCGTTTCTGCTCGGATTCTTTGGAGTCGCAGGCCCTGTTCCAGTCTCAAAGGTGGTTGTAACCGGTGGGAAGCAGGGGCCCTAAGGCCTTCATTTGGTAAGCCAGGTTCACAGGTACCTAGATAATTGATGCTCAATTTGTTACTAATATGGCCGTGGGTCACTATAAACCAAGCAACAAATGGATGAACATTCCACCAAATAAGAATATGTTCATTTGGGAGATGCTTACTGGGGGTTACCCGCAGACATATCAAGATTAAAGTCACTAATGGTAGTTACTACGAATAGTTCATTATAGTACCATCTATAGCCATTAGCAACTGAGACTAGTAGCTATTAACAGGCCTTGGCACTACAACAGTTAGAAGTTCTGAAAGAACCCCCTATAATTGGTAGGAGCCCCGACTAACTTGGGTGAATAAATCAAGGTATGGCTGGTAGAACTCGGACCCTCCAATGAGCAATCTGCCACTCAACCGGTAGTTGCCTCAGTGATAAGCTAACTTAGCTAACGACTGGGCTAAGGACGACCCCGGTGTAGCCACCACTGGCCCCACATCGTGACAGGTCCAGGACGTCCAACAGAAGGCGCAAAGCGTGAAGGAGACGGCCACTGCGGGTGGGGGACCTGGCCATGTTTTTTGTGATGGCGGCACCGCCCATGGCAACCATCTTTTAGAGGTTGACAAGGGTTGATGGTAGTTAGGTGGTGGTTGATTGACGGTGACTGTGAAAGGATGGTTGATGATTATCAAATGATGGTTGATACTGACGGTTAGTGATTTTGTGAGCGGTTTATACGGGCTGATTGTGGTGGATGATGCTATAGTTACTTCATAATGATAGTCACAATTTGTTAGACTGAGTAGTGGAAAATTGCCGGCTTATCCAGAGGTAAATCAACACGGGTCCCAGGGCCGAATGTCAACCATGATCGCAGATGTCGCACTGCCAGGACAGTCACCTCCCAGGTCCCCCATTTTTTTTGGATACCTGTGGGCCTCTGGTTTAGAAAGGAATCTATGCATTGTTGAGGTTCCCAATGGGCTTGAATGTAGGGGGAAAGGACTGCGAGCAAGTGTGGTTTAACTCTTAATAACAGTTGAGTTTGCTGTGTCGCTAGCGGGCACTGCCCCCTGATAGCATGCAATGGCAAAAAAAATAAGTTTGCTGTGCGAGCAAGACCTGTTGAGACTTGTTATTTGGCAAATTCTTTCCTTGCTATCAACACATTTTGTTTGAGTTGATCCCCTGTCATGACAGTTGACACTTGGTACTTGGTGAGTACTGAAAATAGTTCATCACAGAGGACCAACATTTCCAAGTACCGATGTGCAGGTGAACAAACAATCAGCAAAGAAAGGGGCGATAAATAATTGTTCGGCAAAACAATCATCAAGAATGGGTAGAAGTTAGAAGTGGAAGAGTAGAACAAATCATTCAACCACAAAGATTGATTTTGAGCAAAGTTATAATACGGCTGTGGTCACTGCACCTTTGGTGAACATCCAGAAATGACCAAGTAGTCTAATTGTTGGGATGATGGTATGTTACCCATTTTTTGGATGGTTGGCACCGACCCATAGCCATACTTGGTATATCCTGTATCGTCGTATTGCTTATTTTTTCCCTATCTGTAACTATTTGGTTGGTGTATCTTCAAGTTGGTACATCTTGTAATTGGTATATCCCTTACATTGTATTGGTATCACAAGCCAGTGAACCATTTGGCAACCATGAGTTTGCTACAGGCACCAAGCAACCGACCAACTCACCCACCAACCAGTTGTAGTCGGTATATCCTTATCATTGATGTACATCAACCATTGACTAACCAACCTTAAGTACTATGAACCATTAATTAAGCAACCTTGAACATTAGGATCCATTCCTCAACCAACGTTGACCAACCTTGACCAACCAACTTCTTGGGCAACATTCGCCATAGTCTCTGGCTCAGTTCTGCCCAGGTTCATCTCAGAGCCAGTTTTTGTTCTTCTTCATCGCCCGCCTATGGCATGTTGACGGCACAACCTACAGTCGCCAGTTGCGATTGTGGGTCTTGGGGCAGCTTCTGGGTGGGGCAGCTTCTGGGTGTGGCAATGAGGTACAGTTTTAACCACTTGCAATGACAAAACACATATAACGCACGCAGATAGCAGAAAGGCCTTCAGCGTCAAGTTTCTTGTTGTGCTTGTTGTTTTTCATCAGCATTTCCACAACATTTTCGATGCCAGGTAATTTGCGCTTCGATCTTGGGAATGCTGTTCTTCAATCGAATGCAATATTACGAGAAGAAGCACTTTATTTAGAAAAAAACATGCTTAGATCAACATTATTTAGAAAAACTAATTAAATTAAGGAATTAATTTCAGAATTCCAACCTATGGGTAATCATTGCAACCTTGGGCCACATAAACTTTTATTTTTAGATAATTTTTAACTATAATTAAAAATTAATGAACAATAACACAATGACCGCGCAAGGCGGTGGCGGAAGTTTCCAAAAAAGGGATAGCATATAGGAAGAGTAATGGTGTGGATCATAGTTAAAAATAATGATGATGGTGTTTTTGCTCTTTTGGTGTTTTTATCTCTGGTAATTTTTATCTCTGGTGATTTTTATTTCTGGTTATTTTTTATCTCTGGTAATTTTATTTTTGAAATTTTTTATTTTTGGTAATTTTTTATTAATAATAATTATAAATTTCTGATATTTTTATTTTTAATAATTTTATTTCCGGGGGTTTTTATTTTTAATAAATATTATTTAAAAAAAAATTATATTTTTAATTATTTTTATTTTTAATAATTATATTTTTTATATTTTTAATTTAAAAAAAAAAAATTCTTATTTT
>VSDK01001118.1:537219-568652 GCA_009767595.1 Symbiodinium kawagutii | reverse complement strand
AAAAAACACAAGCGGGAATCCAGAAAACGTAAGGGAACTGAATTTTGGGGATTCAAAAAACACAAGCGGGGATCCAAAAAACGTAAGGGAACTCAAAATTCGGGGATTTCAAAAAACACAAGCGGGGATCCAAAAAACGTAAGGGAACTGAATTTCGGGGATTCAAAAAACACAAGCGGGGATCCAGAAAACGTAAGGGAACTGAATTTCGGGGATTCAAAAAACACAAGCGGGGATCCAGAAAACCTAAGGGAACTGAATTTCGGGGATTCAAAAAACACTGACTAGCGGGGATCCAGAAAACCTAAGGGAACTGAATTTCGGGGATTCCAAAAACACAAGCGGGGATCCAGAAAACATATGAAAACGTAAGGGAACTGAATTTCGGGGATTTCAAAAAACACAAGCGGGGATCCAGAAAACGGAAAGGAACTGAATTTCGGGGATTCAAAAAACACTGACTAGCGGGGATCCAGAAAACGGAAAGGAACTGAATTTCGGGGATTCAAAAAACACTGACTAGCGGGGATCCAGAAAACGGAAAGGAACTGAATTTCGGGGATTCAAAAAACACTGACTAGCGGGGATCCAGAAAACGGAAAGGAACTGAATTTCGGGGATTCAAAAAACACAAGCGGGGATCCAGAAAACGGAAAGGAACTGAATTTCGGGGATTCAAAAACAAAAGCGAGGGTCGCAGGGTTGCAAGGTATAGAAATGTACATAGATGCAATCGTATCAATGTTTTGAACATCGAAATTTATCGATTTATGTCAATATTGATATGCAAGTACTATGCATGCACATTTTCAAATGCATATCGATCCACGTGCATTGAATGATTTTCGTTAGCACACATCGATATGCGCTATATACATGCATGTGCACAGGTTTAGGTGAAAACCTTTTGCAACAATCACCAAGCCATCCAACTGAAGAAACTTTCACCACGTGGACATCGCATGGCACTGCTGGGGGCGCCACCTGCAGTGCAGCCTTCTGCTTGGCTTGCAAGGCTTCCACCCTCGGCCACGGTCAGTGCTCCAGAACCATGTGAGGGCACGGTGCTCCCCAAAAATAAGTGGTTGACCGGTTGACCAGTTTGTGACCCAACGAAACAAACACAATAATATGCAACCACATATTTCCATTTTCAATTCACAGATTTCCATGAAACAATCACATAAACATACATAAATCACACATGTTCCACTGGATCTATCCATCTTCAGCCTGCCTTCCCCCGGCTCCCCGGAGCATTGCTGAGCTTCCCCGCTCCCATGGCGACAGCGGTGCCGGGATGGGGTCCGAAGACTCGGCGCACGCCACAAGGATTGGGATGGATGGCTAGTAATGGTGAATTATATCATGGTTCCTGGATGGAGTTCTAAATGCCCAGTCTTCTGGGCTACTCATGGTCAGTACTGGCTAATGATGGCTAGTTCTTCTCGATTCTTCTTCTCCATCGCCATGTCCAGTGTCATTATAGGTGAGGTTTTTCGAAATACAGTGCTGTAATGGTATGGTTCGCAATGGTTAAGAATGATGGAGTTCAAAATTTCAAGTAGTATGAAGGTTAGTACTGGTTATTACCGGTTAATAATGGCCATTAATGGTTGATTAATGGAGGTCAAAATGCCAAGCATTATGGGCTACTATAGTTCAAAAGCCCCAGTTTCATGGCTTAATGTTGCATAATTCCCAACAACAGGATGCTTTTGGGTTTCAATCTCTAGCAGCAGGGGGTGGTGGCACCATCTTCCTAGAAAATTCTCGCGGGACACGAGTTCCGGGAACCTTGGAACCTTGGTTCCCAAAGTTTGTTGCTGCTGTTGGGTTGCAAAGCTGGGTTAATGGTAATAATTTAGGGATGGCTAATGATATCCAATGACAATGTGGGGATGGAGTTGGTAATAATGTGGGGATGGAGTCAATTAGTGGTACCTGTGGCGAATAATACCAGTAAGGATGGTTCATGATCCGATATACCGTGCAAAGGATACAACCGGTCAGGATGATGGGTTCTGGTCAGTTTCTTCTTTCTCGCTCTTTTTGGGATTCCTGGTCTGTTTTTCAGGGAAATAGCCTTCGAGAATCACCAAGCCCAAAGAATCATAGGGACCACATCTTGGATAGTCATGATGGATATGAATGGATGGTTGATAACAATCCTGGTCAATTAACGGTAAATGGTTCAACCTGGGCGTTTGCAGGTGTACCATCGCCAAATGAATCTTAAGGAGCCAGGGGAGCCGGCCTCTTGGGTGAGTTCCCCATCATTTTTTTGCAGGGAATCCTCCGCAATTTGCAGCTAGTTCTTGAGATCGCTGGGGCAGCAACTTCAACCAATGGTATATCCATCCATTGGCTGAAGAAAACGGCCTTCTTATGAGAGGAAAACGAGTATTTTCGAGGGAACACAGGGCATACCATTCACGGACACATGTATACATGTGTGCATTTTCGTCCATGCCAAATGGTGGGCTGGATCTCTCTGTCTGATCATTACTGTCTGCGTCAATGCCTGAGCCCGTGTGCTATGCATATGTCGGTGCATGCGCAAATGCTTACGCAATCAGTCGAGTCCGATGAAAAGCAATGCATGCACGGGCTCACAGGGTAGCTTTGTATGGGCACCGGTGGGTATATCTGAGCATGAGAAAGAAAAGATTGCAAACATAGCGGGTGCTTCACCAGCAAAAGAGCAACAAGAACAACATGACAAATAATTGTAGCCAGCAGAACATGTGACCAAGAGCTCCCTGCAGTCGAAAGCAACTTCAAGCTTTGAGTTTCATAAGCCATTCTTGATGTTTGCTATTCCCGATTATCAACCAAATTCATGCTGAGGAAACTTACAGGAAACACCAGCACTCAAAAGCCAAGCAAATGCGGTCCACTCGTGTCTCCGGACGCATGCGTGCTTCCAGCCTAGTAAGGGCTCCTACAGCGAGAGCAGTCAGGACAGGAAGGGGTTACCGTCACAAGCATGATGATAAAGACTAAGGTTGTAGTCATGACCTATGGACACCTATGGGATATTTGGGATGATCGTGATCATGAGGGATAAACTAAACATATATGACCTGCACGCTGATGAGCATCTCTGAACATCCAACTGGTGATTCATGGGCACATGATATCAATATGGATTACCCGGCAGGTGGCATCATTGCCCTCCGTTGAAGTACTTTCTGGTTTTCTGATCGGCTCGTAGACTCGATTTCTCCATCGCCCAGGGTGCACCATGGCCAGCTTGGAATCGGCGCTGGTTGACCACCAGGCTATGTGGTGCTCGCTATGACCAGGGCTGTTCCACAGCCATGTTAACTCGGGGATGCTTGGGGTTCATGAGCTTATGACCCTCATTTTTTTGGTCCCATGAAACCACCCAGAAATTCAGCTTCATCCTGGCTTGGAATCATGGCTTGGGTGGTCCTGGCAGCCACCTACAGATGATATTCTTTAGCGACATGGGTCCGATGAACTGACAACACCCATACAAATGACAACTTTTCAACCAAAGAGGAATGCGACCAACACATCAAAGGCACATCTTCGCCACTACTGCTCGCTCGGTGCCTATGCTTTTCTTGCTGCAGCACAGGAGGTAGCCCATCACTCCATCCCTCTCCTCCAAGGTTGGTGGGTCCAGCTTGACGGCCTTCTGGCAATCCTGAACCGCCTTGTCGTGCTTTTCCATCTTGGAGTAGCTCTGTCCACCTGAAGGCGTCCAGTCCAGGAGACCAGGTCCAAAGAACATCTCAGGTAACCAGTCATCGGTGGCGAACCACGACCACCACCAGCCTGAAGCAGATCCACCAACCAGTCTGAACTTCCCAACCCTCAGCATCTTCCACCCAAGCCATGGTTGGTCAAGCCGAGCCACGGATCGAGAAGGCTGCAGCACACTCAGGCCGATGCCTTTGAAGAGCCGAAGGCTTGGACTTTGCCAGTGCTTCAGGGGTGCCAAGCATCAAACAACCATGGTTGATTGGATGGTTGGATGATGTTGGATGATTGATGTTGATGGATGATTGATGTTGATTGAATCCTATCACTGTTGGATGGTTGGATGATCCTTGGTCAACCAGTGATAGGCCGGATTCAATCAAACGGTAATTGAGGGCAAACAATGCCAGCCAGCCTTCGTAAGAGCCACAACAACAAAAACAAGAACATTATTTCGATACAGCAGAGATGTGCGAAGAGTAGCGTTGGGTGAATGAAAACCTGATGGGTTGCTTGGACAGGAGGGGAGTATTTTCATGTATTTTTGATCAAGTCGGCGCATCCAAGGATACCAGGAGGGGTGGCACCCGAAGCGTTCTTTTTGTTGAAGATTGCTACCCAAAGGCAGCGACAACAGCAGCAGCATCAACATCTTCGAGAGATAGAGCAGGACTTTTTGCTGTCGTCAGTGACCGCCAAAAATAGAACAAATCAATTGTACTTCGCTGGCGCATGCTGGCGCGTTCATGCCATCGACCTAGTCAGGTGGGGAGCCAAGCAAGTACACACGGCACAATGTCATAGGTCATCTTGGATGCCAAAATCCTTTGGAGAAAAAAATGCTAACCACATCTAATCACACAGTGTCACTGGAGCACCGAAAGTCACTCATCCTGGTTGAACATGAATCTGGGGCATTGACAAGTGGACGAAGATGCTATCCCTCCTTGATCCTAGTTGTTGGTAGTCAACACCCACTACCACAGCTCAACACAAACAGCAGCTTAGTATACGAATTCTTCCTCAGCGGTGCTTTCAGCAAACAACAATCAACAACAATCAACCACAATCATCAAAGTCACACGGTTCCAATCACCTGCACAACAACAAGCGACCAAATGCGGCCGGCTTATGGGCTACACAGCAACCAACAGCAGCAGGCTCCGCCCTCTGACCCTCCCCTGACCTCAAAGCCAACGTAGCGTCTGTGACAGCGCCTTGCCCGCAGACAAGGAGAACGCCACGGCAAATCCCACGGGTGGCGAACTATGAAGTCACTGGTGAAACTGGTGGAGAACCAATGAGCTCATGGGGTGTCCGTATTCATAGGATACTCCTCTTTGATAGTGAATTGCCAGATCTTTCTGGCACAAACACGGATGGTTTGATGATGTGGATCTACCATTGGATTGCCCCAGGAATTTCTGGGAATAGCCAGTGAATGGAATGACGAGTTGATAGATGGGATGATGAGTCAATCAATGAGTAATGAACAATGATAATGGGAATCAATATGGGTCATCACTTGTCATGATTCATGAGCATGTAGGTAATTCATGGGATTAACTATCCGGGTCAATGAAAAAAAGGTGAACTGTCATCAAAGGCTTCATGATGGCTAACCAATAGTGCTTAACATGAAGCACGACAGAAAAACAGTGAAAATTGGGAGCCCCACTTTTTCTGGGGTGCCAAGAGGCTAGGAGAAGGGATTGAAACGTTGTAAAGAATTGTGAAAACAGTGAAAATCATGGATAGGGGGCTAATAAAGGGGGGAAGGGGGGAAGGGATTAAACATGTTGGACAAATATAATAAGTTAGACGGAATTAGGCGAAGTTCAGCCAGCACAGAAAACTGTAGGCAATCAGTATTGGTGTGGCAACATGAGCTTGTCACCCAAGAGCGCGGTTGTCTGGCTTCATGTGGTCGTGACGGCTAGCTGTGGCCCTGCAAGCTGGCCCTGCAAGCTTTCGCCAGCGGTCTGCGATCCGGATTTGGCACTTCTGCATCCTCCACCTTCCTTTCTTCAGCTTTGATCCACAAGATTTGAACAAATCTATCAAGGCGAATGCACGAAGACGCCAGCAACTAGCACTTTTGTTGTCATAAGCCTTGCAGATTTGGCCGGTGTAAAAAGGCCTCTGAAAGCCAGTCAGTGAGCCGTCCCTGCTCCCGCTTTTCAGCGGCGATGAGTTTCAAGGACACCGCCGCTGCTGGACATCCCCACGAGCAGTTGGATGTTGGAAGACCGTGCTCGAATGGTCGCACAGCCTACCTGGTTGGTGCTTCCAACCCATCCCCAAAAACCCTGCTTGTCAATTGGAGAAGCCATCGAAAATACCACATGTTTGAAACCACGAAGTCTCTCACACATTGGTGGTGGCTGTATGCTTGAAAGCACCAACCAGTTCTCTCTCAACCATTCATCGTCAATAACAATCATTAACGATCGATAGTTATCATGACTGATCACAATCAATGCTTCATTACGTGGCATCCTAAGCATCAAACTACTAGTTCAGCATTTGGAATTTTGAACTGCTAATGTTCAAAATAAAACTCTGTGAGCAGCAAACCATGAACAGAATTAACCTCTGACTAGCCATTCATAACACAATTTCATAGAAATTGCAAGTGAGAAATCAGCAAATTTCATCATTGATGAGCCATCCTTAACCACTTATCGAACACAAACCGCAGAAATTTATCGCAATTCTGCCCAAACATTATTTACTGCCGAACATAAACCACAGAATTCCAACGAAATTCCATGGTTTTCCATAGAAATTCCAGGTTGCCCCAGCGGTTGATCCACCGAACCATCTCCGCTCCGGGACCCGGCCGTTTTGCGCCTTTGAGGTCGCCGGTGCTGCGCTTCACATCTGCTTGGATGCACATGGCTTCCACCAAGCGAGGGTCCAACTTCAGAGCCTGCCGCTGCGAGCTGGCCGCAAGTGATAGCTGGCCAGAGATATGGGTGATGGAGTGGGTACTGTAGATACCGTACGACCTCGAAAATAATGAAACCATTTGCCATATAAATAAAGAAGTGTATACTTTTAAATGCATATATGATACATATTTAAATAAATACATATATGTATAGTGTAGTTCTTGGCTTGCGGCTTGTGATATCTGAAAAGTGAGACCCTGGTTAGATCCACTTGCAAACAATTTTTATGGTACTGCTACTGACGCGACTGCTACTGGTGCTACCATTTTTTGAGATGTGACAATCTTGTTGTTGAGGAGATTGGTACACCTCAGCTACAAACAAGCCACTGATATCTCCTTTTTCGTAAGCTGGGGTACCATCAATTTGCAAGCCACGCTGTTGTTGGCATCTTCTGGGGGATTGCTGTTGATAGTTTGGCTTTTTTGCCCAAATCAAGCATCACCAAAGTAGGGCTTCAAATTGTTCAAGAAGAACCAACCATTGTTAATCAAATGGTGATCTTCATCACCCAGAGTGCTTGTCATCAGGAGTATCCACCACTATTACTGTGACAAGAGTTCATGCAAACGCAGGTCATATCGTTTGATCTGAATGTTGTTGATGATTACCAATGGTTGATTATGATGAGCCATAAGTGGTGTTTACTAGTTTGCCGCGTTATGGAGTTCTTTCAACACCAGAGCAGGCAGGCAGGATTGAGGCTTGGTGGATATTTAGGACGGCGGCCATACTACTTGGGCAGAACTACGCCAAAAAACCTTCAACACTGTGGCATTTTCAGGCGTGACTAACAGCATGAGCATAGTGCTATATGATATATATATATATTTTCATTATCAAATCATTCTCACTCACTATTGTCTTTCTGCCCACTCTTCTGCTCCTCTTCCCATTTTTAAAAAGCTGGCTTTTGTCAGATGGCCCGCAAATGTCGCACCCACCTCCATCCGAATTCCAAACAAGTACACGTACATTGAAACACACGCATTACCTTGCATTAAGTTACATCAAATCACATGCAAAATCATTTAAACACGTGTAACTTGTCCCATGGATGGGTTTGATGCTCCACACGCTGTGCTGCGCCTGCTCGCAGTCGGAAAGAGCACCTGAGGGACGCGGTCCGCAGGAGGATTCCCCGGTGACCACCATGGATACCACGAGTTGGTTTCAGCTGATGTACCCGGAGGATGGTGACCTGTCAAGCACGGTAGCACACATTGAACCAGCTAAATTGAATGCACTCAAGATTCGTCGAGTCTGTTATATGGTACATGTTCATATAATCCAGCATTGAAGTGTAGTGAGCATGTTATCTATCTCAGTCACACACTGGACATGAATCATCAAGTGGCTTGCCGATTGAGATAGTACCGTACATGCTAACAGAAACTAGCTCCGTAGAATGTTTGCTTTGTGCTTAAGTGACTGCCATATCATAGTGTACCATCTCGGCCTGTGAGTTAAGACATTAATCAATCAAATCAAATGCCTCGCCTTCACAGTGTGAAGCAGTGACTATGACGGCTACTCCAGGCTGGTTTCCTCATCTTCCAAACCGGCTGAACATTCAGTGGGATTTTCACGCAAAAAATGACAAACCCAACCGTCTCATGTAGCAAAACGCCACCACCCATAACATGGTACATGATGGCCATTGACCATTAATCTCAATGTTTTCAGTGCCATCAGTTCAAGACCTTCTGATAACAGCTCGCTAGATGATCCACCATGCAAGCCACTGATACCCTCTAAGCTCACATGGAAATGGTGATTGTCACCATATGGTGGTTTCTTAAAGTAGGGGTACCCCCAAATCCTGTAGTTATAAACCATGTAAATATAATAAAACCAAACCTTTGGGGTTCCCTCTTGGACCACTACATATGTGATTGGTATTTTTCCTATTTTTGCTGTTTTTTAAAACCCTATGATAAACTGTTAGCCAGCTTATCACAGGCACACCTTGGGAAACCGCTACCAGGCCTTCAAGATCTCCCCGCTTCAGCCGGACGTGCGCGCCTGCGTTACCGCGTTGGCGTGAAGGGCAACGGCGAAGTTTGGTGCACTTAAACTACCAGGTGTTCTGGTTATAACCATTGGCTTGTTTGTGGTTTATTAGTGGTTGATATAAAGGGATTATCACCAATGATAATGGTTCAGCAACTACTATATGGTGGTTTCTCAAGCCATCGGAGTACCCCCAAAATAGTTGGTGTAGAAGTGTAATGATTGACATGGGATAATTTGGAGGTCCCGCTATTTGGAGGAACCTTTACTTCAATGTGTTTATATGTCTCTCTCTCTCTATCCAGGGGTGACGGCGAGTAGGTGGCCCAGCCACTGAAACACATGTATCTGGTTGTATCCAAGTAAGATGAAAAAACATATAGCAAATTTTGCACACCTATTTGGCATTCACGCAAAAATATGAAACAGTCATTTTCTATCTCGCTATTTACTTCTATCATTTGCTTATCTAGATATTGCTTTCCAGCCGAGTAGTTACTAGCATGTTACCAGTTCGGAACAGGTTGCCTATAGCCAGGCCATGGGTCCCAAGAACGTTGTCGGAGGTTGGGGGCCTCAGTCGCACCATCAACTGGTTACGTTGCTATGCTGCTAGCTGTGCCAATTACAAATGGCTACAGCTGTAGTTTTCCCACTGCATCATTGTAGCTACGCAGTAGTTTCTCACTCGATACTAGTTGATTACTGTTTGTACCACTCTCGGCTATACCAAAAAGTACAATGTACAATTAATGACTGCTGACCATATATTTAGTAGCTATACTCATGTAACTAGGAACAGCCAGCCACCAGTAATGAACCAACTAACCGTGGTTGGTTCCTAGTGTCAACGGCAATCACTGGGCATAGCTACTGATTCTGCCTGGCCCTCAGCCCTCGGCCGCCCTTGGCCCCCGAACGTCGTGCGAAGGCCATGAAGCTCTCCCTAAGATGAGCTTAGGGAGTGCCACACGGGCTGGCCGAAATGCTTGCATAATCATGGTAGCGCATATCAGTTAGTACTCATACATGGATAGATCATGGATTTATCATAGCAACTGCTAGCAATATCATTATCGTCACCGTGATGGATATTTGGATATATCAAGCAATTTTTCTTGGATTTATGGGTGATGATCATCAATGTCATGGTTGATCGTATAGTAGCATCGTTCTGGATGACCATGTATCACTCTCACACGGTGAGCATTGGGATAGTCACATGTATGTATAGAAAAAAGCCAATACAAATACATATAACTACACAAATTTGAACAATGATCATTGATGACAGTCCCGGATGATAAGTAACCTCAGAAAACTCAACCGCTAATGTACATTAATCCCGCAACATTGCCACACATATATGTGCAGCATGTCTGTATGCCTGTCTGCCTGTCTGCCTGTCTGCCTGTCTGCCTGCCTGCCTGCCTGTCTGCGTGTCTGCGTGTCTGCGTGTCTGCGTGTCTGCATGTCTGCATGTCTGCATGCCTGCATGTCTGCATGTCTGCATGTAAGCATGTCTGCCTGTCTGCATGTCTGGCTGTCTGTCTGTCTGTCTCTCTGTCTGCATGTCTGCGTGTCTGAATGTCTGCGTGTCTGCGTGTCTGCGTGTCTGCGTCTCTGAGTGTCTGTCTGTCTGTCTGTCTGTCCGTCCGTCCGTCCGTCCGTCTGTCTGCATGTCTGTCTGTCTGGATGCATGTATGTACATATGCAGATATTTGAAACATATAAACGCACACGCCCATGATTACTCATGTACATTCACGTGCACAAAAGTGTACAATGACAATAGTCGTTGAATGTCGTTGAATGTCGTAGACATCTGATATGGGATCGCAACCAGAGGGGGACAGGAAAAGAACGGCATTATCCAATACTAAGATGACACCCTTTTACTATCCGTCATTGGTGTCGATTACCGCGATCACCAATGGTAACATTTGTGGATAGTGACATGGGAAAAGGGCAAAATGTGGTGTTCAATTGTGATGAGGGCTGGCCATCAATGATATCAAAGAACAATGTTTGAGAATTGTAAATTCTGGTTAATAACAGCCGCAAGTAAGGATTCGCAACAGCCACCGTCAACCATGGAGAAAGGCTCGAGCCATGGTCAGTTTCACAGGTACGGGTCATCTGCAAAAAGTAGGTCATCACAACAGTTACCACCCAAAAGCCCCTATGAATCAATCTCAATGCGATCTTTTTTCGCAAAGCCGCCGAGGTCAGTCCGTCGCATTCAACCCTCAAAGATCTAAGAGTTCTGCGAGTTTCAAAAAGTGTCCAAGTGTTGAAAGCCTTTGACACTGAGCGTTCTTTTAAAGCTCAATGAATTGGCTCATTGAATTCCCGGGCTCAAGATTATGTCACCTCATTTGAGCAGCTCAGCCTTTCATCTCTGCCAGTTTCTTGAGGCAGCCAACTTTGGGAAAGAGGCTCAGGAAGCAAATGCTGAACATCATTGGCACCTCAGGTTTGAAATCACAGCCCATTCTTGAGGTCTAAGCATGTCTGAATAGATTAGGGCTTCTCCCGCCCTCACTCTGGTGCAGGGCAGCTTCAAACATGCTTCATATGTTTTGCTTTTTTGGGTGTACAAATAAATATACATAGTCAAATGCATGTACATACATCTAAAAACATGCACA
Organism: Symbiodinium kawagutii; assembly: GCA_009767595.1. NCBI lineage: Eukaryota > Dinophyceae > Suessiales > Symbiodiniaceae > Symbiodinium > Symbiodinium kawagutii. The sequence continues at coordinate 557,302 of VSDK01001118.1, read as the reverse complement.
TCGATATTGTGGGGACTCTGGAGGTGTTTAAAAATAAGGGAGGGGCTTGTTGTGAGCGCCACACAGGACACTTTTTGACACAAGTTTGCTGCAGCTTGAGTGTTTGCATCTGGATTAATCTGGATTAGTCCAGGAGGCAAAAAAACTCAAAACACCAAAAAGACTCAAATTGTTTTAGCAATTTTGAGGTTGCTTGAATGTGTTCCATTCAGTTGTTACCAGTTGTTTTAGCAAGCTGGGGTCATATCATGATGTATTAGTTTCCTTTTACTGAGGGCATAACTAGTATTTAGCACATATTTTCTTTGCCATGAATTGGATTTATTGGTATGGCATTGTCCATTGAAATGGTTCCCTGCTAGTGAAATAATTGGGTTGGCAACATTATGCTATCCAATACATGGCAGTGAATATGTAAAATAGCTCAGAGATTTGAGTTTTGTCCTCCATCCTGTGGGTAGAATTCCTAAAGGACTTACGCAATGATTTGCAGAAACTGCTACATTCATAATTACCATGAATCAAGGGGCTTCTGCGCAAATCATGATTGCTATGCTTTGCATCATGAATTTGATTTTTATTATGGCTAGTTTTGATTACAAAGGTTACTTATGGTCACTGTCATCCATAGGGTGACTAGTGGCATATTATAGTTATTCTGATAGTGGTATTTGTCCTGGTGTTCATTGATATGTGTGGTACTTATGTTTGCATGTATATTTAGTATGGTATATAGGGCAAATTATACCCTGCTTATTTGTAATTGGTCATATTTTCTTATCCCTAATGATTACAATTTATTATGGCTAATCCTGGCCAATATTCTTACAATTGCAATGACAGCACGAAGGCCCACACCTAAAGAATTCCCAAGGTGTCAACGTTTAGAGTGGTGAGTATTTATGCAGCCCTTGTGTATTACATGGAAATCATTGGCTCCTGCACCACATTTGTAAGTTTACAACTTTCTCAAAATTTCTTGATACTGGGTACCTGTATATGAAATTGTTTTTCAATACTATCAGGTTTTGTATCAAATATCTTTGTAGCAGTTGGTTACTAGTAATATTGTTAGCCTCCTCTTAGCTCATTGTGTAAATTGACCCTATGGGCCCTGGTATAGCATTTGCATTTGCTCTATGGAAAGAATAACATGTGTGTATATGGTTCCATTGGACTGACTGTGTTATCAATGGTTTCATGAATGATGTAAGTAAGCTAGTGGGACAGTATAACTATGTACTAGTAAGTAAGCTAGTGGGACAGTATAACTATGTACTAGCCGATATCTACTATTTAGTGCAGTATGTTTTTGTTGTGGTCATACTGTTTTATGTATAGATGAATAAAACGGGTTCTATGGGGCCTAGATGCATATGTAGAATAACATATATATCCAGTTGTCTAAGCAAACTGGGTAGTTATATATTAACTTCCCTCTCTTCAGGGCATAGCTATTATCGTTACTTACTGAATCAGAATCCATTGGCCTGTGGTTACATGTTCCTACAATGTACACGATGAAAATATGTAATAACATTTTTAAGGAAGTAGTTCCTAAATCCTGTGGGTATAATCCCCCAATGCCTAAAGGACTTCTGTAAAGTTTCCAGTCACTATGACGAGCATAATCACTATCCAGCAAAGGGCAAATGAACTACTAAATCATTAGCCAACATATTCTACTTTAACTATCAGTAGCTAACAGGCTACTAAATACAAACCACCATCAGTACCCACAATATCATCACATGCCATGTGGATGATCAAAATATTTTTGAGCCATAAAAACGTCTAAGGTTCAATTACTATCCATGGTGCAATGCCCAGGCTCAATCCTGGATCGAGGCAATGTTTAGACTAGCCTGGATATTGTGACTTTGAGTGTTTGCATCTGGATTAATCTGGATTAATCTAGATTAATCTGGATTAACCCTGAAGCCAAAAAACAGAAAAAAACAAAAAAAACCAACAAAAACCAAAAAAACCCAAAAAACCAAAGTTTTGGGACTATGGAGATATGGGCTAGGTTTGGCATAGTCCCAAAACTTTGTTTTTTTTGTTTTTTTTGGTTTTTTGATTTTCATATCTGGATTAATCTGGATTAATCTGGATTAATCCTGGAACCAAAAAAAACAAAGTTTTGGGACTATGGAGATATGGGCAAGGTTTGGCATAGTCCCAAAACTTTTTTGTTTTTGTTTTTTTTTGTTGATGGAAATCCATAACCGTTTTGGTAGACAAAAGAGGATTGTTGAGAGCGCGAAACAACCCAACAGAATAATAGATATGATAAAATTATAGGCATTTCGGCGCTCACAACAAGCCTTTCTGAAAAAATAAATGTATAAAGGTAATATTGTGTACATGCCCACATCAAGTCTCACATCGAATGGGTGTCTTCTTTTGGCCGCGCTTGCAACAACACACCCTTCCGACGTTCGCATCCCCGTCAAAACATTGGTACCCAATGAGCTGGTTGTTTAACTCAATGCCACTACATAACCATCACTACAGATATTTGATGACTGAACTCCGGACTCAGACCCGCCTCGCCATCTGGTGGCAGTGCTGCTGCGCTAACGCAGCAAAAGAACCTGAGCTTCTACACTAGCGGCCACAGGGCCACTGGCATGCAAGTGACAGCATCCACACCACAAGGCGGTTTCACAACTGGGAAAGGATAAAGAATGTGAAAAGTCAAACAAGGTATCGGCAAGCTGCGCAAGCTATTCTCTCAATATTTTTTCTGCGACACCTAAGAAAATATGATTGTTAATGTTATGATTGTTCATTGAAGGGACCTCCAACACCCCCGCCTAGGGAAACACAAGAAGAACAACAACAACCAGCAGCAGCACCACCACCACGACAACTACAACTACAAGTTTGCCTACAGCAACGAGAAACGACCACCACCACCAGCACCAGCACCAGCACCAGCAGTAGCACCACCAGCATCAGCACCACCACGACCACGTTGCAACTGTAAGAAGCACAGTTGGTTTCTCATGGTTTCTCTGCGCCCAGTGGCTGAGACTGAGCCTTGATGCACGTGGTAATGGGGATCAGCTTCACGGCACAGCAGCCGCAGCAAATGCCGATGCCGTCCGGCATCTTCAGCAAGCCTTGTCCTGGCTTGAGGCACGCCTCATAGTCCAAGCACAGAAAGGTCTCATGTACTGCGCAGCCAATGTTGTTGAACTCGGGAATGAGACCGTTGTAGCAAAGGAAGCATGCTGAATACACGATCACCTTGGATTCGTCAATCGAGTCCATTTGAACCTGCCGGCCATTTTTTGGCATGACAACAACCAAAATTTGAGCATAGAAAAGTTCTATGATCCAATGTGGATCAACATGGCATAGAAAAGCCCCTAGAATCTTTGATTTGTACCGATTTGTTCTATTGATATTTAAATTCATTTTTTATTTTGATATTCAACGTTGGATATGAACTTGATATGAACCATCTGCACCTGCTTTGGGGCCGACATTGCTTTGGAAAAGAGCTGGTAGCTTCGCAAAGTCCACGGCCGTCGCTGTTGCTCTTGAGCCCACTGCTTGAGCCAAAAATGGACAGGGGGCATGTTGGACACAGAATAATCTTTTTTGCCACGGCTTCCGGGCTTCCCCCGGACTTGGCCCATACCGAACGTATTGTGCATGTGCAATTGAACCAAAGGTGAAGTGACAAACACGCTTGGAAAGGTACATCTGTTCCAATTTGTTAGATTCCGTCCGTGGTGTACTTGTTTTCTGGATATTTTTGGAGTACGTTGGAACGAACAGAACGGCGCATAACGGGGAATACCGACGAGAGTAAATGATAATACTGGATGATGACTAACAGTGACAATAGATCGTTGACATCTGACATGGGATTGCAACCAAAGGGGGACAGGAAAAGAAAGGCATTATCCAATACTAAGATGACACCCTTTTACTATCCGTCATTTGTGTCGGTTACCGCGATCACCAATGGTAACATTTGTGGATAGTGACATGGGAAAAGGGCAAAATGTGGTGTTCAATTGTGATCAGGGCTGGCCATCAATGATATCAAAGAACAATGTTTGAGAATTATAAATTCTGGTTAATAGCAGCCGCAAGTAAGGATTCGCAACAGCCACCGTCAACCATGCGAGCCATGGTCAGTTTTCACAGGTACGGGTCATCTGCAAAAAGTAGGTCATCACAACAGTTACCACCCAAAAGCCCCTATGAATCAATCTCAATGCGATCTTTTTCGCAAAGCCGCCGAGGTCAGTCCGTCGCATTCAACCCTCAAAGATCTAAGAGTTCTGCGAGTTTCAAAAAGTGTCCAAGTGTTGAAAGCCTTTGACACTGAGCGTTCTTTTAAAGCTCAATGAATTGGCTCATTGAATTCCCGGGCTCAAGATTATGTCACCTCATTTGAGCAGCTCAGCCTTTCATCTCTGCCAGTTTCTTGAGGCAGCCAACTTTGGGAAAGAGGCTCAGGAAGCAAATGCTGAACATCATTGGCACCTCAGGTTTGAAATCACAGCCCATTCGTGAGGTCCAAAGCATGTCTGAATAGATTAGGGCTTCTCCCGCCCTCACTCTGGTGCAGGGCAGCTTCAAACATGCTTCATGTGTTTCGGGTATTTTTGCAGTGTACACACACATGTACTATCTAAAAATATATCATATGAATCTACGTTGGTATTATGGTTGCTCTCAAGAATACACTCCCTTTTTGTATAAACGTGAATAAGTGCTTACATGATTTCGCAAGGGGAGGGTTTTGACGACCTGGCTGCATTTGCAACAACACACCCTTCCGACTTTCACATCCCCGTCAAAACACTGGTACCAAGTGAGCTGGTTGTTTACCTCACCGTCACTAATTAAATATAATCACAATTACGGTTGTTTGACGACTGAACTCTGGACTCAGACCCGCCTCGCCATCTGGTGGCAGTGCTGCTGCGCTGACACAGCAAAAGAACCTGAGCTTCTACACTAGCGGCCACGGGGCCAGAGGCATTCAACCAACAGCATCTGACATCACAGAGCGGTTTCATTCCTGTTCGAAGAACTAACTGCACAGGCTACACTCTCAAGATTCTCCTGCGAGAGCTCCAAAAAATATTGATGGTTAATGATTGTTCATTGAAGGGACCTCAACACCCCCACCAACGGAAACACAAGAAGAAGAAGAACAACAACAACCAGCAGCAGCACCACCACCACGACAACTACAACTACAAGTTTGCCTACAGCAACAAGAACGACCACCACCACCAGCACCAGCACCAGCACCAGCAGTAGCACCACCAGCACCAGCACCACCACGACCACGTTGCAACTGTAAGAAGCACAGTTGGTTTCTCATGGTTTCTCTGCGCCCAGTGGCTGAGACTGAGCCTTGATGCACGTGGTGATGGGGATCAGCTTCACGGCACAGCAGCCGCAGCAAATGCCGATGCCGTCCGGCATCTTCAGCAAGCCTTGTCCTGGCTTGAGGCACGCCTCATAGTCCAAGCACAGAAAGGTCTCATGTACTGCGCAGCCAATGTTGTTGAACTCGGGAATGAGACCGTTGTAGCAAAGGAAGCATGCTGAATACACGATCACCTTGGATTCGTCAATCGAGTCCATTTGAACCTGCCGGCCATTTTTTGGCATGACAACAACCAAAATTTGAGCATAGAAAAGTTCTATGATCCAATGTGGATCAACATGGCATAGAAAAGCCCCTAGAATCTTTGATTTGTACCGATTTGTTCTATTGATATTTAAATTCATTTTTTATTTTGATATTCAACGTTGGATATGAACTTGATATGAACCATCTGCACCTGCTTTGGGGCCGACATTGCTTTGGAAAAGAGCTGGTAGCTTCGCAAAGTCCACGGCCGTCGCTGTTGCTCTTGAGCCCACTGCTTGAGCCAAAAATGGAGATGAGGCAATGCTCACAATGGCATCTCATGGGTTTCAGGGTCCCAGCCAAGGTCTTTCCAGAAATCTGGGGCCCAGCCCCAAATCATTGGCTTCTTAACGCAGACGCATTTTGGGTGGATTTCGGAGTGCCTCTACCCAGCTGGGTCACGTACCAAACATCCAAGAAATGGGTAGCACCACGCATCCCAGCAGCTAGACGACTTTTGTCATTTCTGGGATGTGAATAGCCAGCGGTACAGGGACCCTTGACCCGCAAACACGTCAGGAGACACCAACATAGCTCGTTGAGATGATGCCCTGTCATTGTTTCAGATGGTTGGTTTCCTCACATGCTGATACTTATACTCTTTGAATGGAAGGCTTCATCAACCACATGTTGGTTTCTCAAAACAGGGGCACGCCCAAATCATGTGTAATATCAATCATTGCTGATTAACAAACCAACCATACCTTTGGGGTAACCCTATTGCTTCAGAAACGCCCACATTGCCCTTACACTGCCATTCATGGCATCCACCTGACCCAAATCCGAGCCACGGCCAAAGGTCGATGCATTCGGTGAAATCTGCTTCCGCTCCGGCCATGTCCTTCCTGAAGCCAAGCCATAGTTGGGCTCAACCGGGGGGTTGGCAGCCAGCCAAGGCACCGAGGGGGCAGCTCAAGCGGTTACGAGGGTAGCAATCCTTCCCCGGATCGTTTCGACATCTCGGCATCGATGTGACTTCCCAGGACCCAAAGTGAACAGGATTACTTAAAGGCGAGTTCATGCTACAATAATGACTGATCATGCTTCATAGTTAGCGATATCAATGAATCATTATGAAGCAGTGTGAACATCTATCGACCATCACCCACCACTGATCACGAACTGTCTCAAGAATCAAAACTGACCAGCGTTGATGGACGTTACATGATCATGACCAACCACAACCAATTAACATTTGTCAAACTTCGCCAGCCAAGCGAGCCTAATTGTCATTAACCGTACTTCATAGAGCGGCTCGGGCATACGTATTGTTGAAAGCTTTATTGATTTTTCAGGGCCCATGCTTCCCCCAAAGTTTCCGAGAGGATCCTGCTAACACAAAATCCTAAAGAATTTCCCAGCCGACCAACCTCAACCATTGGCTCCCAGCCAACCAAACCCTAACTTTCGACATGGAACCATGAGGGAATGGCCTGGTGGGTCGGTCTGGTTGGACGGGGGTGGGGGTTGGGGATCCTGGTGGTGGTGATGATGGTGGTCCTGGTGGTGGATGATGTAGGGCCTTCAGGGGTGCCAACTTCAAGCAAAAAGACCCCCAATAGAAGATATGCTGAAGTCTTTCCAAGGATGCTAACTCACCATATCAACTATGTACCAAACACCACATACGGTACCGCCTGATACCGCAATCTTAACTTAAACCAAAACTAACCCGGAAGGCAAACATCACCATTGTCAATGGGTAACAATCAGCAAGTGGCGAATTTTACACGCGACGTTTGTCGGGGAGCAACCATGATCAGTACGATATTGCAATATGGCCATTAAGCACCAGTGATTCATAATCACCTTGTGAATCCTTGTGCATTAAGAATGGTCAGCAAGCTTGTTAACCAGCATCTTGTTTTCATGAACCAGAAATACTGGTAATAGTTATTACTAACCACCATTGGACAAGATCAGTCAACCACCATTAAACAGCATCAGTTAGCCCGAATAAAGTAATTTTTAAACGCTATTCGCTATCATGAACCACCATCTATGATCACTTTATCCAATTTATCCAAGCTTAGTGACCATCATCAAGCAGTACAGTATTTGCCAGAACGGGTTGGTGGTTATGACCCCTCTGAAGAATATGAGTCATCCAACCATCCCGAGTCCAGCAGTCTTGGCTACAATTATCATCTTAGTAGTCGTTTAAGCATATCTGCCGGTTATATATCATCTCATATCATGAGCCATTATTGATGGTCTGGTTGGTGGTTTGAACCGCTATGAAAATTATCAGTCAACCAACCAAACATTTGTTAATACCAAGGCAAAAAAAGAAATGTTGAAAACCACCAACCAATAGTGGTAATCCTATATCCCCCCATGAACAGCCAACGCGTGACATTGCCTCAGCCCCAGGAGCATGTCGGCGCGTGCACAGCCACGGTTGAACCTGCGCTCTAAGGTTGTCCCAAAGAATGGCGCTTAAGCGATGGATCTGACTGGTGCCCGCAATCGTGAAACAAATTAGCTTATAACTAGGGTAACTGGGCTCAGATTCCCTACTACAACATTGCATCCCATGGCATCTAGCCGGATGACATGACAGCAATGGATAGCAATGGTTCGTTAACCATGCAATCGATAGTTTAATCAGCAAATTCTTAGATCTGGGTTGCTACATGTTGCTCTGGCAAATTGGCAAAAATTGAACATGACTATCACCAAACCAAATCAACAGATAGGTAGATGGATGGATAGACAGATAAACCAGGATTGAACCATATAGAAAAGATCAAATATTTGGACATTGACGGATAGATAAGATCAGATTCAAAAAGACGAGGCAAGATCACATAGATTCAAATAGATAGGTAAATAGATAGATAGTTACCTTCAAATAGAATCAAATAGAAAAATCGCCATAGATCAACGGCCATCCCCAACCAGCCCCCGACTTCCCATTACACCTCCCACTCAACGCCCCAGCTGCACCCTGGGTTCCAGGCCATGCCCGGGCACAGTCACCATCTAAGGACAAAGCCTGGCGCGAAGCTCCAGAGAGTGGCCAGCCAGGTTTCTCAACTATTAGTTGTGAGAATAATAAGGGAGATGATGGTTCATTCACCTTTAGTGATGAGAATAATGAGCCATGATGAGCGTAATGATGTATGATTATTAACATGTTAACTCTCAGTGCTGTATTGAGGTTAAGGACCACCTGGTGATCCTAGCTCGTTAACGATATGGTAGTGGGAATGCCCACACCCCATGGGTGATGACGACCGATGATGGTATATGAAGAGCATCATGTCTTTATGGTTCATAGTGGCTGCCAATGCCTTCAAGTATGACCAATCTTGTTTCTGAGATTGCTCACATCAACCTAGGTATCAATATGGCATCCGTTTCTTGCAACAAGCGAGAACTGGTTTGTAGTTTCAACCCCTTTGAACAATATGAGTCAAGCAACCGACCTTTTGAACATACACAAGTTTGAAACCCGTTTGAAAATAAACAAGTTCAAAACCACCAGCCAAATAACCTCAAGTGAGGATGGACACTTTGAGCGCTGCTATGCCACCCATGATTTTTTAACCCATCAAATCTGGTTGCTTTGGACAACCGCCTCAACTGCCATGGAATACCATGGCACAACCCGGGCATCCCTCACCACTGAAGGCCGCTGGCCTTGCTGGAAGCTTCAGCTGCTCCCACAGCATCCGAAGCATCGAGCAGGGCTCCGCCCAAGGCGCCTCATTGGCACAGCCCCGTGGTAGGGACAGTGACCGATGGCGCGACCGAGGCACGCGTTGATGTTTGAAGGGAACTGTACCCGCCTAGACTAGTTCAAAAAACATGATCTTTTTCCCAAATCCAATGGTTTGCGCGTTGAATCGCAAGAATTTGTGGATGTGGGTGGTGGCTAGTGCGCTTGCCAAAACTACCAACACGCACAGCATGGGGCTTTGTGGAACCAGCAGCTGGGGGCAGCAAAAACTCTTCTGGGCGATTGGCGCGCAAGCCAACTAAGGTGCACACACCAGCCATCCTTCTCTGCCTCGAAACAGCTTCATGAGGGGCTAGGGCTAGGGATTCTTTTCAACACATGCAATGGCATGCTATATACTGTACATGAAAATTATGTAGTATATACAATTTCAGTACGGCAACTGATGTGGTATGCTGCAGTATTGGCCATATATGCAGCAAATGAGCTATGCTATGCTTCGGTCAATATTCATGGGCATTGACTTACTCGAGTTTCCAGTTGACTCAGTGGATTCGTTAGTGTGGAGGGACATATGGCCGCTCCATCAGGCTCCATCCAGGGATTGTGACAACCATTGCGATAACTTCTTTGGGGTAATCAATGGCCTTCACAATGTAGCAAATATTGTCCATGGATGATTTCCTAACAATGAATAGCCATGATGAACCAATATTTCAACTGTTAGCTATCACCAACCATTTACTTGTACAAAACCTCAACAAGTATCGTAGTTCTAACCTTGATTAGGGTCTTTTGAGAAGAGCAACGAAGGCGTGCATTTGATTACCAAGGAGGGTTCTGACAGCGTGATGATGAGATGTGCGACACTTTCATTCAACAGTTCCGCGTATGAATGAGTCACTAACATATGTTTTAAATTTCGTTCAAATAGTTAGGCTGCAATGTGTGTATGCTACTCAGTAGCTACCCTGACCATAAACATGCTGTGCAGTACTACTCGTTTGCTAATATCAAGCAACCCAATGTTTCAAATCGTAAGAGCTATGACAGAGGCTATTCAAACCTTTTCTTTAAAACCAATTGAAGCATCAGCGTATTTGCGGTTAGCTGGATCTCTCATTACGCAAAGGCCTAGTTTTTCGGTAAAGGAAAATGAACTGTTAAGATCCACGAGCCTGCTATTACTTCATAACCTCTGTTGATTGGCCACCGGCCAATACTTGGGTTATCACTGGTCAGTTCGCCCATTTATCAATGGTATGAACCACGAACAGGGCAGTTTGAAGCCCCATGGTTGCTAACCAGTTACTCAGCAGGTATTGATCAGTTGTTGGCCATTAATTAGCCATTTCCAACATAGTTTGCTAATTATTGGCTATATCACGAGCCATTCATTGGCCATCAATTAACCAGCTATGGGCCACCACGGTTTCTAGCCATTCGCTATATGGTGGTTTCTCACAATAGGGGGTGCCCTGCCCCTCCATTGCAAGAAACCACCAAACTATCAAAAAAAAAGATGGTTTATTGCTAGAAGTGGCTAATAAACTGGATGATTTGGAGGGACCCGTATTTTGAGAAATGCCATGATATCATTACCTGTTAGGACGCCTTTGGCTATGGTTCACCATGAACCAACCAATAACGGTGGAAAATGACCAACAATTTCATAGGGAAAACAATGGCTAATGATAGGGGAACCAGGGGGACTAAGTGTTTTTGACCCACGGCCATATGATGGTTCTACAATGTTGTACCACTGGTGGATTTTTATTATTACCCATTATTTTCTATATAATAGATTTATTATCACCATATTATTACCCTTATTACCCATGTGAGTAGCTGGTTGGTAAGCGGTGAAGTCCCGCCATTCGTCCGCAGTCCCAGCACTGCTCTCAGTGACGGACGGGGTCCAAGGCAATGGCCTCGCGTGGGGCCATGGTGAGCGATGACCATGGGAAACCGTAGGAAAACCTATGGAAAATGCTGGAAAACCAAGGGGAAACCGCAGCAAACCTATGGGGAAATACAGGAAAGCCAGGGATCAACCAGGGAAACAAACATAGGAAAACACATGGTTTTGTAGACATCTTAGCTATGATGACCGGAGCTTAACATAGAGCTAGCAGAGATCCCGGGTTGCATGGATCACGGGAGAACCTATGGTTGTAGTTAGAGGCCAGTGAGCTAATTTCTACTATGCTCAAATATGATTGCCCAAAGAAAGAGTTGAACAGTAGAAGATATATACAATAATCATGCTCAATGGTGGTTGGCCACCGAGCAACAAGATAAATCCATACAGTTGACAATGGCTAGCCATGGCAAAACAAGTTCCAATGCCTAATGACCACCAATACGCAACAATTAAGCAGCAACGCCATGATTGATCATCCTTAGCTCTTTGTTGTATCATGTTATATTCATTATTACAGTAACCATGGTGAATAGGCCACTATCCATCCCCAGCCATTTCAAAAAGCATCAACTAATCATGATTCACCATCCTCAAGCACGATTGTTACCACCACCACGAACCAGCTTATAAACCAGCTTAAAAATCAGCTTATCAACCATCAGTCAGCCCTGATTGACCAGGCTACTAGCCATCCTTAGCCCTGCTTAAGCCCAGCTTACCCCAGGGCACCGCTGTTGCACGGCTGGGCTCTCCCAACGCTCTTGGCATCGCTGAGGGCACCAGCGACGTCATTCAGGTCCAGCCTGTGCTTGGGAAGCAGCTGCCGTGAGGTACCCAGGGGACTCATTGACTTGGCATCGCTTGGACCTGTGGGTCTTTAGGTGTCCTGGGACTTGGATAGGCATCATTACTTGGATGTGAGCATAAAGTCATTATAAGTCATTCCATTTGAGCATCACTACTTGGATGTGAACGGGACTACGATTGGCTTGGCAGGCATGCGAGTGGGACCATGTGAAGAATCTTCATCAAGCAAGGACAGGGAGGAATAGGTGCTACACCTGGGCAAACTATGATGATCCAATAGTTGGAGATTGGCCTCTTGCTTAAGAAGGGTGACATTTATCCTTGACCAACTTCTTTCTGGATTCTGTTGGTGGTTATATGCCATCCAAACAACATTAGTCACTCAACTACCAATCCCAAATAATTTCGAGGAAAAATCGAACATGTTCGAAACCACCGACCAATAGTTGTCTGACCATTCTTGTTGGTATTCTTAGTTCTTCACCATTAGTAAGGGAATACCGTGGTTGATAATAGGGAATACCATGGGTGGCAATTTTTGGTGTTTCACCGCCAGCTAGAAACTAGCAGTTGCCTATTCCCCGTTCTTTACCAGTCTTGGTGATTATCAACCATCAATGGTGATTCCCCATTATTAACGCTTATTAATAGCTATAACCCCTATAAAATCCTATCATAAACCATTATCCCCCACTAGTAACCAGTATTAATGCCTATAACCCATCTAAATAGCCTCATTAGATACCTATTTATTAACCATTCCTGGCCACCCTGAGCTGGACGTCATCCAGTGAAACACCCACAGGCGCCACTGAGCCCCTGACCTTGCTGCGGCACGGGTGGACCTCGGTTGATCACCGATGGAATGGGCTTGAACCTTGGCTAAGTGGATAAGGTTAACTAACCATAGTTAGTCATTTTGCTCCTGGCAGCTACAGGTTCTTTGCTGAAGAAGTCTGGGATGTAGGCTACAAATACGGGATCTTAGTTGGTCATAGTTGAGTTAATTAATCATAGCTAACCCTGGACAGCTAAGCATAGCTCACCATAGTTAACCAAGGTCAACCAAAGTAATGCACGGTCTTCAACTTTTGCACATGTAGATGTCCAAAACCTTGGTGAAGTTATGCATATTTGTGTTGACTGATCATGATCTCATCTGAGTCATGAATCATCATGAGCCATGATTTCCCCACAGAGTTTTTGTTCTGGAAACAATCCGGCTTTTCAGGATCCCATCCCAGCAGCGCAAGCCTTTTGCACGCCATCGGCCATCGCTTTTGTTGGAGAAAGCTGAGTGCTCGCGCACTGCAAAGCCGTGTTGATAGAGTAAGGAGCCGGGCTTGCCCTCAAAACATCAGGAAGAAACACTGCAAATCGTAGGATCCATGCCAAAACTTCGAACACATTTTTCACAGGTCATTTAGTCATATTTGTTTGGTGAACTACGCACATGAATTGAGCTATAACCCCCTACACCTGGTAGCTAACCCCGACTCAGTTGGTTTAAACCCTAATAGATCTAATAGTGGCTGCTTAGGGGCCCCACCTATGTAGGCGGCTCTCCCGGATCTTCCTAAGGTGCCTTCTGGCGCCGCTCAGTCGAGCTCAGAGGTGACGGTGGCGCTGATGACGCTGGAGACCACGCTGAAGGCCGCGAACATGCAGAGGATACCCACCTCGAAGGACTGGAGAAGCCATGGCAGGTGAAGCCTACCATGGTGACCACCAGTGGGGAACCTCCAAGGCTCACCGGTAGCCGCCAGATGCTACTTGTGCTACAGGTGGTTTATATTGAAGATTACCTACTGGGTCATAACCACTAGCAGCCATATATACAATGAGATGTAGAAAACATCATTTGCCATGAATATGTAACAAAAACTAACTGTAGTACTTGATCAAGTGGTTGGCTTGCTACTGATCATCGTTAATTAACGTTAAACCAATACAAACCTCCCCGCTAACGTACCAAACAAAAAGACTGATTCCATTCTGCTGTCCAACCAAATTAAATCATGATAAACCATTGAACCCAATAATATGAACCATCGAATTTAACCGCGCAATGATCTCGCTGATCCACCCTGAAAATATGTCGTTGACAAACATTAACACACTTGTGGTAATAACATGTAGTAACCATTCATCACAATCATATGTGGAAAACTGTATTTATCAATTTGTATTCACATATTTTTTGGAACGCCCCCTATCGTTTTCCAACGTTTGGAGTAATTGTTTGGGGGATCAATTTTAGGGCGTCCCCTGTTGCTTTTCGAGTAAAATCGACACAACGCATCTCCATGGAACGCTAACCGCAAGTCACTATAATCTTGTCTCCAGCTCAAATCAAGTCCACACTAATCATTAACCACCATTATCAACCATCATTAACCATTATCAGCCTAGATGAAACATTATTCACCATCATTAGTCATCATCAACCATCATCAACCACCACTTTGACCATTCATCCACTCATTCACCACCATGGATCATCATCAACCACCAGTTTGACCACCAGTTTGACCATCCCTAGTCATTGGTCACCCAGGCACTCCCAGCACCACCGAGGGCGCGGAGTCCGCCGCCAGGGCGGCTTGAGGCGTCAGCAGCACGGCCGCAGGAACTGCGGCCACGGCCGCCTCCGCGGGGCTTCCTGGCGCGCCCATGTTTTCGGGGACCTCCGGGGACATCTAGGGATCCGACCAGGGGATTTTGGGGGTTCAACAGTTCAAGCAGTTGATTTTCTTGACTTTTCGGGGTTCAACTAGTTGATTTTGTTGATTTTTGGGGGTTGAACCTGGAGTGAAGCATTTTGTTTTTCCATGATTCGGTGGACTTTAGGGGTTGAAGCATTTGATTTATGTTGATTTTGTCGACTTTTTGTGGTTGCTGGTTCTGAGTTCTCTGGTTAATCGTTTTTGACTTTGGTTGTTGATTCTTTTCCTATACCTTTTCGTTCAGTTTTGGGTGGGTGATGAGTTGAACATAGTTTAGCGTAGTTGATCTACTTCACTTGTGGGTGATGTCCAGTCCCCACTGGGAAACCGTTGAAGCAAGAGCTGCTTCTCCTCGAAGCTGCACTCCGCTGCTTGGGGCGCTCAGGAAGGCAAGGCTACACTGAAGCGCCCAGCAGGCCACAAGGGCAAGGCACCTGGGGGCACTGGGTGGGGTTGTCAATCCATGTTCAGCCTAGGGGGCAATCATATCGTTTCACAATGGTTGATAGATGTTAATCGCATTTGCTGCAAAACCATCAAAAATCACTGTTGATAAGAGATATACTTTTGATATAATGACAACAATGGACAAACGCCTCATATGGTTGGTACTGCTGGAACCCGTGATCTTGAAAAGGCATTGCTCCGATTCATTGTTATGGTTTGAATAGGGGCCAGTTGGAGCTGATCGATCACCAAGTTCGCTTCGAGACTGCGTTGCTGCATACGCGGGGGGTGCCTTTTGCATCTGTTAGATTCCCCACTTAGTGGTGGGTGGTTCCAATCCTCAGCTCTCAATATCTCTCAGCCATCTTTTGCTTGCCTTGGCCCAAGTCTCCATACGAACAATCATAAAGGATGCCTTGGAAACCACCAAGGTAGCCATCGAAAAAGGAACCCCGAAAGCCTGGAAACATGGCTGATGATTCGAATGATTGCTGATCACTTGAAGCCCTGAGGTCCTTGGTCCCCTTGTCAAACCCCTTGACTTGACCCCACCCTTGTGTTCACAGGCGGGGCCCAGGAGGTTTCGGGGACTGGAACCATTGGTCCAAGCTGCAAAGTGATGAGTTTGGACGCGCGTGCCATGGCTACAGCAATTTTGCCACGTGAGCTGATCGTTTTGAAGGCCAAAAAATAGCTGCGGCACTGAAGTTTGCGCTGATGCATCTTCGGTAGCTTGTTGAGACCACACGCAACGCACACACTTATGGGCCTCATGGGTATACCGAATAAAGTATATGCAAGGTGCAAATGTGCATCAATATATGTATCGTCAATATTCCCTTCCAATTGTGTACAATCATCACTTGGGGACCTGGACACCCAAAGTATGCAATGGCAGTTGAACTCAGAAGCAAGGTTGACGTGCAGTGCGAATCAGCACAAATCGTAAGAAAGGCATGCACATGATGAAGCAACACCACATGGACGACCCATCAGATCTGCAAGTCTCGGATACTCTTGGCTCCCCAGCCACGCCGTGGGCAAGTGCAAGTCCAATGCCAAGGCTTCTGAGCAATCTGTCACCACCTACAGATGCAAAATGAATACGAGACAAACAAACAAGTCTGTTGATAGATGGATGGGGAGCTGGATGGACTGATGGATTAAAAAATAGATGGACGGAAAAGATGGACGGAAGGATAGACATGGAATAGAAACATAGAATAGACAGATTCAGATCGAAATAGATTTGGATTGGATTTGAGTCGATTTAGATTTCGATTGGACTTAGACTTAGATAAGATTAGATGGATGGATAGATAGGAAAGGAAAAGACAAGATAGGATAGGATAGGGTAGAGTAGGATGGGATAGGATAGGATAGGGTAGAATAGAATAGAATAGAAAAGAATAGGATAGAATGAATAGAATAGAAAAGAATAAGATAGAATAGAATAGAATAGAATAGAATAGAATAGAATGTTCTAGAATAAAATAAAACAGAATAGAATAGAGCAGAACAGAATAGAGCAGAATAGAACAGAACAGAATAGAATAGAGAATTAGATTAATTAGATTGATATTAGATGAGAATTAGAACAGAATAGAATAGAGAATTAGATTCGATTGAGTTTAGATTGGAACTAGAGCAGAAAAGAATAGAACACTGGATAGACAGGTAGGCATTTAGATGCAGAAAATCTATAGTTTAACAAGATATGATTAGATTAAATCAGATTCTGGTTCTAGCTTTACTTTCAAACAGTCAATGGACCGACCGGCAACTTGCAATCTTTCTTGGACATTAAACAAGCGGTCCCGGAATCACCTGCAGTTTCTTGCCCTCTGCATTTTAAGGAGTTGATATTTCCCCAGCACAACCAGGATTATAAAATGGATTTGGCAAACAACAAGGCTCCGAACTGTTCCTCAAGCTGGGAAAGCTGAAGCAAGGGTATTGCACTGCTAACTGCCCAGCATGTGATCACTGTCGAAGATAACTCATCAATTCCAGGGGATACCACAACATATGAAGCAACCAAGCAGCACCACCCCCCCAGTTGGAGATTGATTGACCGAGAGATGCCAAGACAACCAGCAGCAAATGGCAGAATCATGATATTCCCTGATATCCCAACGGCCGCAGTCTTAATAGGAGATCCATATCAACAAACCATGCTCAGGTTAGATCTGGTAGCGATCTCATATTGTCCCTCGTCCTGGCCCAAGCAACCAACGCACCATTGCTGCTTAGCTGAGGCGCATATTGAGCTTGGCCCTCTCGCAACTTGGCCTTTGCCCGTGTGAGGTATGCTGGCCTAAGAGCAGCTGAGCAGCCACCAGTCAGTTGAGCCCGGTGAATCAACACAAAAGAAGGTGGATACGTGCAACATGTGGGGGTTTCTTGAAGTCAGGGTACACTCAAATCATCCACTGTTAGTCATTTGTAGTTAGTAAAAAAAACCAATCAATTCTGGGGATTCCCAATCTTGAGGACCCCCCCATTCTTTTGAATAAATGCAAAGAAGCATAAGCATGAGAACAAGATAGAAAAAAAACAGAAACACTCATCAACATATATATATATATATTCTGGTACGTCAGCCCCGCCCATGGTGGAGACTGCTTCTCTTGTGCTGGTTCTGGCTGACTATTGCCACCAACCCGACGATTGGATCCCTGTCGTTGAAGTCAGTAGTTGGATATGGCAACAGCAAAAAGTGCACACCCATGTGGCCATCAACAAGTGCAATATGCAAAATGTCAAGAAATAGAATGGCAAAACTTCTGTATGTCCGAATCCCATCAAACTCTGCAGTACTTGCCAATTGGCAAACGGCCTGAGATGCAACCAAGAATGCGTTTTCTGACCGCTGGTGGAAACACGACACTTATCTATTGACAGTTGACTGTAAGGATGTCTATGGCCATCTTACATCACAGAGCAGGATCCAAAGCATCCCGAATTGTCATTTCATCGTGTTTTCTTTGCGAAATGAACATGTCAGGACGGTTCATGAAGTTCGAAGTACTACAACTTGATGTTATCAACGTTGGGCTATGATGGCTGTGTGTGTAATCGCTCCCTTGCGTTGCCGGGAACGCGCATGTCGCGCTGCGTAAGGCTCCGACACATTCAGAGGGTCCAGTCTCAAAGCCTTCGGTGAGCTGAGAACTCAGCATCCCCCAATGTTGCCTGGTGACCCCTCCCATTCTCAATATGAGGGGTTGATCATGGCTCCTGGTGGTTATTAAGTAGTGGTTATTGGCCAGTGGTTTAATTTCGCCGGCATGCATTAGCTATCCAAGAAGCCAGGAGAAGAATAGGGAATTCGCACAGCAGTGGAAACTCATTATCATTTGCCTCACCAGCATCACCAGCACCAGCACCGGCACCAGCACCAGCACCAGCACCAGCACCACCACCACCATCATCACCACCACCACCACCAGCATCAGCATCATCATCATCATCATCATCATCATCATCATCATCATCATCATCATCATCATCATCATCATCATCATCATCATCATCATCATCATCATCATCATCAAACTATGGTCATGCAGCTGATGCCAGGCACTCTGATAGCCTCGCTGGCATCCTTCACGGACTCCTCGAGCTTGTCCCTTGGTTAGAAGCCATTGGACCCATGGGCTTTTTTGAACCAATCCATCCATCCCCCCGGTACTGGCAAAGCCCCCTCCTCCACTCCAAGCTCTGTTCATATGTAGATGGATTCAATGATTCAACTATTTTCTGTGAGGGCATCTTTTGAATCGATGCAAGATGGATCACATAGATTTCCAAGTCTCAACCAGGATCTCTGGTGTCAAGATTGGGGGGTCAGTACACCACCAAGTCTTCAGGTAGCAGGTGAAATTGGAGATATGGTTCGATAACAGCTGGATCTCTCCCATCACTGCACTATTGGGTGCTATGGTTTAAGCCGCCAGCCAGTGATGCGCGTCCTGAATGGTGCTATCTTCCACCACTCCATTGTGCGGGCATGCAAGAGTATCGAAGGTGCCCAGCAAGAACGGAAGTCACCGACCCAAGTGCAGTAAGCTGACTACTTGATAGTTACCGATGGTCAGTCCTGGTGAATGCTACCGGGCAATAGCTAACCAATGAGTGAAATGACAACATATGACAAATACTGCGCTGCTGCCCCTCGGACTTCGCCCAATTGTAGGCGTCAATTGTTCGTATCCCAGTGGCAGTATGCTCAATGAATAGTCGGTTTTCGTTGATCAAGCGTATTACTGGTATTTGCGATACTCATCACTGGAGATTGTCTCCGTTCGTAGCCTGTGTGAACAAACCTGCAAGGAACCTTTCAAGTAGCCTATCAACCATGCCAGCAATTAGTAGCCACTGTTTGAATCACCATCTTAAGGCAGCTTAGAAACATGAGTGAACTCAGCCATGAGTCGTGACATCAATTTCCGTGTTGCAAATGGCATCAGGTCAGGAAAATAGTCCTTCTATTCAGCACTTTTGTTTTCCTCAAGATTTCCCTGCAGAATATGAGGCTATTGCTATTGCTCGAAATGATGCCTCTTAGAATGGTTGGGGTTCCCACCGAATATTGGGCGCCAATTATGTCCGTCATCCAGCGTATTCCTTACACCAAACTTACTCCAACATGATGTACTGTATTCTTACGATGAATAGTTGCTATCAACCATCACTTTGTTTGCACACTGGTTATAACACGTCCATGGATATCCATGCTTAAACTGGCTATCCGGGTTGATCATCCGTTCTACCGCGATTATCCATTGTTACTGGTCGCCATTCCCTGGTTCAGCTCG
>VSDK01001118.1:517469-537201 GCA_009767595.1 Symbiodinium kawagutii | reverse complement strand
CGGGTGCACCCCGCGCCCCCCCCCCCCCTTTTCGTTTCGCCAGGGCTCTGCAAGCGCTTGGCTTCAGCTCGCGCGGCCCAGCCTCCATAATGGACAGCCAGTAGCACTCTGGGACTCCCAGGGCCAACGGGACATAACAATTTTGGCTACAACGGTTGCTATGGGAAAAATTGTGGACATTGTGGTAATGGAACCCCACTTTTTTCACTCTTTTTAAAGCATATCTGGGCACGATTTTGGATTCATGATCCGTTCCGTTAACCATTCGAATGCATATACTAGATCCACCATAACCATTGCAATGGGTTGTCGGGATTGTCGATGTTGACAGTTGGAAGAGCATAGACCATTTTTCAACTCGTTCATTCACTGGCTGTACATCCCTATTGACCAAAATGGTCGATTCTTACATAGAACTAAGCAATAACCAGTTCGGCAAATAAGCTAGCAGTAACAAGATCCGGATTCTTGGATTCACTGTGCTATCTTGTTGAAGAAGAAGGTCTAAACACCCATTGTGGCAACCCCATTGGGTGCAACCGAAACTTAAACATGTTGAAATATTGCATGGGTAGCATGGCTAAGTGCAAAGCCATACTTGGTAAGACATGTTTAAAAAAGTTCTCTATATAAATCCAGCAAAATTCATTCCCAAACGTTTTGCTGGCGCCTTCAAAGTGGTTTAAATGCACTACATATGAACCACTCCTAACACCTATAATTAACACCTCTTCACCATGGAAGCCATTGGGAAGCGTTCACTACACTTCGTCCAGTTTGAAAATTATTGCATCGGCAATCTTCCCACTACTGCCAGTACAATTCTTCACTATTAGTGAGGAAGAAAATTAAAGATAGCTAAGTCACAACCATTGCAATCGCAATTGCTACTGAATAATATCAAAACAATTGGTCCAGCTCGTCCACAAGGCCCTCCTCTGGGTGCCCCAAACAGAAAGGTACCCTGGCCTCAGGCGCGTTCCAAACGCGTCTTCCCCCGGTATTGGGCAATGGGAAGACCAATATGAAACAGCAAACTACTCCACGGAAATCCAATGACATTGCCCATGGCATGGGAACCAACAAACCATGGGAATCAACCAGCACGGGTGGCGGCCTGGGGGTTTTACATGAGCATTAATTCTTGATGCATCGCTGTACAATTACTTGCAATGGCCACTCCTCGCGGATGATGAACAACATTCAATAGTGACTGACAACATGGCAGTTTCCAAGAATGGGGATTCTCACGTGTACTCCAAATCACCGCCCACAAGGGAAGGACCACCGAACCATTAAACCCACATGCTATACTCCTGGCCGTGGCTGGTAAGTGGGGTTTCCAGTGTGATGAATGATTATAGATTTTCCTCCATGACAAGGGTAAAATGACAACTCCCAAAGAATCCAGTCGCAAGGGTTTTGACAATGTTGTAGAAGCATATTGCTCCAGAAGCCGGTAGAACTTGATCCATGATGTTGATAATAACTCTTGTATTGCTCTGTTTGTTCTTCTTCCGAAAGCGGTCTGCGTCGGGCAAGCAGGAACCTATCGAGGAAGCTATCTTTGGGCAAGTCGCTCTTTGGACTCAGCCAAGCCTCCGAAAAGCATAACATCAGGAGCATTGGCCAGTAGGTGTGGCACCTTTTGCCCACCAAGTTGCGAGTGTCGCCACCAAATCTGCTATTTTGCGACAAGGACCAAACAACCGATTTAGGCACCACGGAGATCCGTCATTTTCAAAAAACAATAGGGATGAGTAGGGCGGCTTTTTCATGTCTTTCAAAAGGGTCCAGAAAATGGGCAACGCCACTCAAGACTGAAAACTTCGGTTCACCATGGTTGGCTACAACTATGGACTACAGTATGGTTGGCTACAAGTTGTGAAAGCCATCAAGCACCTCAAGTGCATCATTATAAGTTAATCGTATCCATTGTGATGATTGTGATGTCTAAAGGGGAAAACCAGAAGCTCTGGGACGTTCAGCGCTGTCTGAAATTTCGTATCTTTCTTTCCCGGAGATGGGCCTCCACGTCCACGTCTCGCCAATTTTCGCTCTGCAAGTCGCCGTCCTGTTCTTCACCTGTTTCTGCTTCAACAAACCGGAACTCATAGCCACCAGTCTGCTTTTGCAAACCCCTGGCGCACTGTGAGACTGAAGTCTGATGCAAACCCAATGTGTCTGCAGCTTTTGTGGTGGAGGGATGACGCTTCCACTCGTCATGGCTCCCAAAGACTCGGCTGAGAACAGGCTTCCAACTGGAAAGTGGACCTTTCTGGTTGGCAAACTTATGCGCGATGTTTTCAGCAGGGGTCACCCACTCAAGGTTTTCTACCGCATTGTTGCTGTTGTTCCCGTCTTTGTGATTGACTTGAGTGTGGCTCTCACTTGGCGGTGGCCATGGCAGGAAAGCACAAGCCACCAGGCGATGAATCAGTTCATCATGCCTCCGCAATGACCCTTGAATTGTGGTGGACAAATACCTGTCCTTCCTTTGACAACCAAAAGACTTAATATTGTACTTGGAAGTAATACGTCCGTGCGAACTTACCATTCTGCCTGACACCTCTTTGCCAGTTCTCGGATTGATCATGGTCCTCCACTCTTCTCCTGGGAGGATCCCATCGCCATTGCCTTGACAAAGCCGATATTCACAACCATCAACCTTTGCTTTTGTGTAACAGCGCTTTCTGAGAGTCGACAATGCTTGACCCAGTCTTCGTGACGCTTCACTGATTGACGGGTACTTGGTCCCATTCACAATCACAGCCTTTGATAGGCCACTCGCAGAGTTTCGTCTGGAAAGGGAAGAGTAATAGTGCCGAGTGTTCTGAGATTGCGTGACCCAAGCCAGATTTGAACACAGATTGTTGCTCTTGTTGCCATCCAAATGGTTCACTTGCCACGCGACCTCACTGGGTGGCGGGCCCAGGAAAGCCCATGCAACCAAGCGATGAACTTTAAACAAATGGCGATTGATCGTGACATAGCAGTAGCCATTTGGATGCAAATAGCCGGAATTAATGATTCCCCGACTGGTTCGACATCTTCCCAGTGAACTCACTTGCCAACCGGTGTAGCTGCTTCTTTGTTCTGGGTGCCTTGGTGTGCCAGAACGTGGCACAACTTGCACGAGCACAAGTGGGAAGGCCAGAAGGCAGGCTAGGGTCAACAGCTTCCATCTCCCCAATCCTGGCACTGCCATGGCAAAGCGTGGTCATATCTCACGCCCTCGGCCTTTCCATTCCGCTTGGGCCCAATGTCACAAATTCGCGGCCAGGTCGGTTGAACCCAGCTGTGTTCTTCAAGAATGTCAAAGAACAAGCCAGCAAACCACGCACTCATCTTGGCTCGCCGTCATTTTCTCCCAAAGGCACAGGACATGGTCCTAAAAGGTGGTCCCTGCCCTGACAACAGCGGGATGTAAATCAACGCAACTGATAGACCTCGTCAGTTGCTTTTGGTCGTCATTGTTCACCTTGCAACACCCGCATCTTCAAACAGTGCGCCCCACGAGCTCTGAATTGATTTTTGGTCAGGGGCACCTCAATGTGACCAGGGAATCATTCCCATGAAGCATTAATCAAACATCATTGACCATTGTTGCCTACTTCTGCAACCACATGATTTAGCTGGGCTGCTTTGTCAATGGCCATGGCTCTTAAGTCCCCTCCAAGTCGCTTTCTGAACATGTTCTGGTGGCATATTGTGAGATCATGGGTGTTTCAGCGAGCTCATCATGCAGGAAATGGCTTCGTTCATCCCGCCAGCTACGTTAGATCACCCTCAGGCATTCATAATTACCAACCAGTACAAACCATTCCCACACCCCAATTAATCCATGGCTTCGCCCGCAGTCCAAGCAGCGTTTAAGCGCAGGGATGACGAGCAGTCTGCGATGGTGCCTTCCTCAGCTTGGATCACCTACTGAAGCTTGGTGGGGAGACACGCCCTTGGTCTTGGTAGGGAAATATCGGATAAGTGTCATGATAAATCGATCACTCAGTTAATGTCTCTACATATATACCAGGATATACGCACAGGTAGCAATGCATATTGGCATACATGAATCTGTGGATATGTGTGCGCCTGCTCAAACATGTGCTGAGGACTCGTGCAAGCAATACCATGGAATGAGATGGGATAGATCTTCCGGCAATTTTGTGTCTATTTTCTTCTTCATGCGTTGCTTCTGACTTGGTTTGGAACCATGCCGACTCAATGTACAAGGGCAATCTCAATCTGTCATGCTGGCATCACTTGCTGCCGTGGACAATGGCAACATCTGGGTAGAATGAGCAAACCTCACAGCTTGCTTGGGGGCTCTGAGAACCACTTCAGAAGCGGAAATCACCCAAACCTCCATGCTCTGGGACATCAGGAAATTGTGTTTTCAAATAGATTGCCAATTTCCCCCTGCACCCGGGGCCGCTGGAAACATCGCAGTTTTTGCAGGTACTGTTTGCAAAGGGAGGATTTTGCCAGAAGTATGCAAAAAACGACATGTCATCTTTTTGATCGGGGCTCGAGGCATGGTTTTCCTCCACCATTTAATATAGAAGATACGATTTGTTGAAATTCTTGGTATGTTGAGACTACTTTCCATAATACCTGAATGTGGGTCCAAACTCCAAAATCTGAATCCTCTATATCAAAATATCAATGAACATCTTCCTTGTTTACATATCCCGGAATATAACTATCAATCAATCGTCATCAGCCACCAATGAAAATTATCAAGCAAGTATAGACTGATAATTCACCATGGTCAATCACTATCAATTGCATAACTGTTCAGTAACCATTGGTTAACCACTAATAATGTGGTAATCAACCACTAATCCATCAACTAATTCATCAATTAACCACCAATGACTCATCAATAATCATCAATGAACCACTATTAGCCATCAAGTAATCACTAATCAAGCAATTAACCATCAATTGCTCACTATCGTTAGCAATCTACTCATCAATCAACTAACCACCAATTGATCACTAATGTGATAATAAACCATTCATCAGTCAATAACCATCAAATCACCACTATTAACTCATCAATTAACCATTCATCAAGTATTCAGCCACCAAGCAACCACTAATAAGCACTAATTATATAATCAGTACCATTGACCACTATCAACTATTGTTGGTAAGTAACTCATCAATTCACCACTAACCCACCCTTCCTTCGCCATCACCCACCACTCCACCAACCTGGCGCTTCCCGTGGGGCAGTTGGCTCCAAGCATCCAGGTCGCCCAGCGCCACCTTGGCCTGCGCCCGCATGGCGTAGAGCTCCGCCAGCTCCTGGAGCACAGGTGGGATCCCTACAAGGCTGGGGATGACAAGCAGGTTTTCAGCCAGCAAACATCTGGAAACTATACCAACATGTGATAGTTACTATGGCTATCTATGGCTATATCTGGTAAATTTCATGTTACTATGGCAAATGTGTATTTAAACATCTGTAAAAACAAGTCATATGTACAAATGCAAGCAAATCGTTGCAGATGAATTAACAAATATATACACATTAATATATAGATACATATATGTATATATGTTTTCTGATAAAAAACATCTGGTAATACGGAGATCATATATAGCTGTTGATTATCTTATATTTTCAGCCAAGGCGTTTGGCTCTGACCTGCTGTGGTGATACCCTCACTGCAGTAGGTTCAGCCTTAACCCTAGGGCGGCCGCGCTGCATGTGCGCGTGGTTGCTCGTGCTACTTTGTGCGGCCCACTTCATTTTTAGCTGCGGTGACAGCGAACTTCGAACCCTCGTGGCACAGGGCTTTGCGTCGCAGGAGGACCAGAGCTCGAGTGGTGCTGCGGCAAGCTTTGAAAGCTTCGCCAAGGGGCAGGTGTACAAGGCGGATCGCTCAGGCGCTGTCTACCATTGGTGGACACCATTCCTGGAGGGCGCAGGACTACACCAGCCTAACACTTCACCCATCAGCAATGACGTGGGCATGCAAACAATGTCCGACACAAAACCCGGACTCAGAAGACCATTGCAGGACCTGTCATCAGCATTGGTCAGCTGTATGGCACAAGAGCAGGACGAGACGCCCCAGTCGTCATCGCCAGACCAGCCAGTCCAGGCCCAAGTCGGAAAGAACCCCCAAAGAGGAAGGATCCAAGAAGAAAGAAGGATCGAATCGGGAAGTCACAGATGCCGACATGTGGCAACTATTCCCCAGCAAAGTGCCCTGGGTGGTGACATCGCCACAAACCAGAGTGACACTTCACAAGGACAGGGACAGCGAGATCGTGGCCGACGAGAAGCCTCTGCCACCAGCACCCGTCCTCCCGGCCCCACCGGTGGCTCCTGGACCCACAGCCCAGGAACAGCCCACGGGCGCGCCATTATCCACGGAAGAGGCTCAAATGCTCAAGCACCTACAAGGACTGCAGAGCTTGAATGCCCTGCCCCCTGTCTTGGTCGACCAACTTACACAGCTGGAACAACGACAAGCACAGACGGCGGTGAAGTCATTGAACCATGGACACCTCAACAAGCTCTACAAGGCCCGTGGACAGGTGGAATCGCTCAAGAAAAAGATCTCCACCCTCGACATGGAGTGGCAACAATTCTTGACTGGGGCAGTCGAGAAAATGCAGCTTCACTCTCGTCACTTTCAACATCACCGCAGTACGCTCCTGGAACAGCTCAACAAGAAAATACAGGAGTTGGAGGTGATCAAACGAGAAGTGTCCGAAGCTTCTCAATCCCTCGTCGACACCATTCCCCAGGTCGACACACACATAGAAGACGTGGCCACACAGGAGGAAATGATCCGTTTCCAACAAATGGCCAGCATGCTCAGTTCGGTCCCCGAGGCAGACGTGCAGATCTTGGACGACGACATGAACGAAGAGGAGGAGGAAGAAGAGATGTTACTAGCCTCTCCCACAGAAGTGCCAGATACACACACCCGGAAAAGTGCTGTGGTTCCGGCACCATTTCGCAATCCTGGCTCCCCGTCCAAGGTGGCTACCACCATCCTCAAGCCGGACAGAGGCAAACAGAGACAGGACAAGACCGAAAAGACCAAAGACAAGGGCAGACAAGCAACAGAGTATCGTACGGACTGAGAAAAGAGGAGACTACTGTTCCAGTAGCCGGCCAGGACTATGAATCGATCAAAGGTCCTGGCACTATCCCGCCTCTCGACCACCACAGTCCTGGAGCTCATGGATGCCCACAGCGACACACAGGCAACTTTGAATCGGAGGATCACACAGCGGCCAACCACGGGCAGGACCAGGGGGTCCATGCTCCGGTACAGGACTTGGCCCTGCGACCCCCCAAACCTACGTGGTGGATCTCTACATCAATCTCGTGGCAGACTCCTACACCACGATCATGTTCTTTGCCAAGACGCTCAGCGATGAAGGGGACCAGCATGAGCTCAACGCGCAAGGAAGTGTCATGGAACCCGGCTGTTGAAGTACACTGCTATTGGGATAGAGCAAGACTTCGTTTTGTCACCAGCTTGGAGAATTGCATGGCACAATGCCGCTCGCTATGGCACTTTGATGGTCAACTTGGCACCAGAGCACTTTTCCAAAGGTTGATTCATCGATGGAATCGAGACGGTTTTCATGGACATACTCTCGGGCTACCTCAGAGCGCACCATGTGGACCTTGTCTTGGAAGACGACCTGACCGAGACCAACGACAAGAAGATCGACTTCAAGCTCTTCTTTCTGGACTTCATTCTCAATGCGCCTTCAACTGGAGCCATCTTCCCGAAGCATTGCAGCTAGCTCCAGCAGGTCGGGCAAGTTATGCAGATATCTGGTTTCTCGCACCACATGCCGAGCACCTATGCGTTCGGCCACGTAGGCTGCAGCTGGATATCCACATGACGCAGGAAACCTTTCGAAATCGATGTCTCCGTCTTTGGCAAGATCACCTACGACCCCGCATCTTTGTCGAGATCTACGAGGTCCACCCCTTACCACCGACGTCGAGAACTACAGTGGCACACTACATCATGGTCCAAGGTCCTGCACGAGATTTCACTGCGGTTTTGCTGTCCAATCCTCAATGGACGGCTTTTGGACAAGGACCACATCGCGCAGTGCTAGCATACAAGCATGAAGCCGTTGCTGGTGTTCTTCGTACAGCACAGCTCGGCAACTACTGCGAATCACCCGGAAGACTTTGCTTCGTCCAAACGCATGGAGTCCATCCGCAGCGGTTCACAGCTTACCAGGTCCCGCAGCTGGACAATGGCATGTTTGCCACGGCAGGACTCATGGAAGACTCTGATTCAGAGACCGACTCACAAAGTGCTTCTGCTGCCTCACAACGTTCCCAAGATTCTGAAGCCTCGACTCAGGAACCCGGGGATGAGGATGACCTGACCTTCACGGATCTTGAGACGGAGGAAGCCAGCTACTTGCAGACTGCCTGCATGGGGAGTGAGCTACATTGGGGCGACATTCCAATGGAATACAAGTTGGATGATGTGGTACCGATGACAGGTTTTGGTTGGCTTTCCAGCTTCAGCGGGGACCTCTCTCCTGAAAGCAATGAAGACGATGCACCCTGCATGATGCAAAGGAGCAGGTCTAGATCTCGGCAGTCCTACGATCCTGAGGACAGTTCCTTGTCATCCGATCCACCAACCCCTGATGGTCCAAGCTCGGATTCAGATGGTCAACTTGAGGAAGAAGAACACCAAGTCAGCTGGACTCTGATGATCTCCGACATGCCTTATGATCCGCCACCACTGTTGGCGAGCCCTCAGGGACCCACAAAGGACCAGGCGGCCCAAGCAGTGAACATACCCCTTCGGGAGGTATTCGCTATGTACCCGGTTCACCACTTGATTCATGCTCACCAAG
This sequence comes from Symbiodinium kawagutii, assembly GCA_009767595.1. Taxonomy (NCBI): domain Eukaryota; class Dinophyceae; order Suessiales; family Symbiodiniaceae; genus Symbiodinium; species Symbiodinium kawagutii. The sequence continues at coordinate 528,330 of VSDK01001118.1, read as the reverse complement.
AACATGTTCTACTCATTCAATGCCGAGGGGACCTTGTTCACCCGCTCAATGAGGTGGTCATCATGTTCGAAGTTGTGTGTGACCAGGTTGGGACGCCTTCGGATCCGCATCCTCCGCCACAACGTTTCCATTCCATGCACATTGCCAAACGAAGACAAAGCTTCGATGCATTTGCGCAAACGTTGAAGTTGGCGCCCTTCACTTCCAAATTCCCGGAGTATGTTCGCATAAACCACAATGGCAATCGATGGTATTTTGATGATCCAGATCTTCGACTTCTTCGGGATGGTGACCACGTGGTGGCGGTGCTAGATGCTCCGCTGAGACCTGACTACCGTGCCGCTACTATTGACTGGCTACTTGGTCAGGGCCTCACTTTGTGGCCGAGCCTGCTCACAGGACCGCAAAACAACCTCACCGACATCTCCCCAACATTGCCTTTTACAGTCGAGGCACCCGCAGATCCAGGAATATGTGAAGGATCGACCGATCATCTTCCGCAACATGCATACCATACCTGGTTCATCTCGCATGAAAGGGAGACACATTGTCTACAGGGACGTACAGTGGTCTTTCAGCACCACCCGACTTCCTGGCGACAGACGCTGGAATATACATGGAGTGATCGCATGGACCCAGACAAACCCTTCACCATCACCTGGGTCACGCCACAACCCAACATGGTCAGTCGACCAGGACAAGCGGTCATACCCCACCTGTTGGTGGAACAGGACCACACACCCGGTAAGGTGGCGACTTTGGTTACAATGGTGGTCTACGACGATGACCTTCCTCCCCGGCAAGAGGCATTTTCGATCCCTCACAAGACCACCAAGACTCTGTTTCTACAGCTCATGGAAGTGGAGACTCCTTGTCAACGTGACCTTCGTTGTGCTGTTCGGCATGGTCAACAAGAAATCCATGATGCGGAAGTTACCCGACCCACCGGGCAGGCCATTACCGTGTTTGTGGAACCTTCTTCCCCGGCCGGACAATTGAGTCAGGCTATGCCAGCTGGCAACGTCAGAGACACCGGAGATGCAACCATGTTCATGCAACAGGCTCGGCAGTACATCAACCCCAATGCCATCCCACAATCCGCAGACGCGACAGGAAGTACACCGCTGGAGCACATTGTCGTTGAGCCCTGTCAGGCTGTGGTCCCCCACACTGGACATCCTTTGGCCCATGAAGTTCAACCCACCGACGAGAGAGCGCAGCAAAACATGGAGTTGATGTTCCGCTCCTACTCGTTTTGGGAACCTGCAGAGTCACAACGAGTAGCCATGGTGGCCACATACTTCTTGTCCCCGGTCAGGGCCCGGTTTTGGGCCTTTCCTCGTTTTGGCAGGGTACAAGCCGATCCGACCACTTGGAGAACCACCCTGGTTTCACTATGGGCGGACTTCATTGACCCGCATAAACCGGTGGAGTATTTCGTCGCTATGCCTCCACCGCACCAGAACACAGGGGAAGGAGTCGGTCACATGGTGGCAGCTTATGTGTTGGTAGTCCAAGACCGAACCTCCCAGGACTGCCCTATACTGGCCACCGTCCTAGAGGACCAGCACTACCTTCACTTTGCTATGATCACCACCATGGAGGTGACACAAAGACAGCTCATTTGTGAACTTGGCATGGGACACAAGTGCTACACCAGATACCCTCGTGTGTGGTGCGGTGTAAATCACGGGGGCAACATCGTGCCCACGGACACTGCCTACCCTTTACCGCTCGGAGCAAGCATCCTGGTGGCATTGTTCCCCTTGGACACAGCAGCTCAGATTCTGCAAGCAGAAATCAACAGGGACATTCGTGCGGCTGCACCACCAGACGATCCTATCCATACAGTCCCGTTAGATCTGCCGACCTCCTTGCTGCAGCTCCATGCCCGACGACTTGCGCGCCCAATAGCTGGTGCGGTGGCTCATGCCCAGCAGCCAAGTCAGACGGACGCTTCTTTGGAAGGGAGCGCTCGCAGCCAGCTGTTGGCTCCTACCTGGTGGAGGGACGAACCGCCCCCAACGGCCCAGAAGGGCGGTGAAGGTGGAAGAGACTCTAAGGCAGCCCCCACAACTCCGCCATCCTGGTGGCCACCCGCAGCACATTGCTCAGATTCTGTGCCTTGTACCACACCATCTGCAACTCAGAGAGTTCAAGTCTTTCTTGAACCAGTACTGGCAGATGATGATCGATGCCGACAACGTCAGCAACTACAAGAACACGCCCCAGGACTCCTATGGTTTGAGCACACGGACTGGAAGCAAGCCTGCGCTGCCCAGTCCCCCATTGAGTTGCAACCCCTACCTGATGGCTTCCGCGTGCCTGCCTCTTCCTATCTGCAGTTGATGACCGCAGCGCACGAGATCAGATGGGAAACAGCTCAGTTTGTGATCTATGTGGATGGTGCAACCACAGATGTACACACCGCATGGGCAGTCATTGTGACCGTCACTGATGGTCAGAACGAAGCTTTCCTGGGTTGTCTGAGTGACTTGGTTCATCTACAGCCGGAACATCGACATTGGTTTGGTGCTACTACTCATGGCAACATCGCGCCGGAACTTACAGCATTCTTGGTCGCACAGACCTTGCTTCACAGGATCTGCGCTGCAGCGACCATTCGCCCTGATCTACATCTTGGAGTACATTTGGCTCGCTTGGACTGCACATGTACAACAAACCAGACCCTCGCCAAGCTGATCCGCTTGCATCAGCAATGGCTACCGCAAGTCCAAGTGTGTCCTGTCAAAGGGCATTCGGATCACCCCTGGAATGACTTAGCGGATGCTTTGGCGGTGCATACCGCAAAACATCGCCAAGCTCATGGTGATTTCGATGCCGCAGCGGTCCACACTTTGGCTGGACATTCGGTTGACCTGGACTGGGCTTGGATGCAACAGCCTTCGGCGTCACTGGAGGCGTGTTTCCCTCCGCTACTTCAAGGCCAATACCTACAATTCTCGCCCAACTGGCAGAGTGCTCCTCCGTTGGACACCCAGGACACTGAATTGGCGCCCTTGATGGGATGGCTTGGCCTGAAGATATCTTCGGCCAACGTGTTGGCACTTGACCCTCGATCCGAGCTACCACTTGGACGCCTGGCGGCTACCAGAACGGTACGACTTGATGCTCAGTGGCATACACAACGTTTCAACATCGTGGGCATTCAGGAGGCTCGCACAGAAGCAGGACAGTTTAATGCCCCACACTATGTCATCTTCTCCTCTGGTGCTTCAGACGACAGAGCGGCTACGCTTGGTTGTGAGATCTGGCTTCACAGGACCTTACCACTCTGGAAGGATCCTCATGGTACGGAATACACCTGGACTCAATGTCGCCCCACAGTCACACATGCAGATCCACGCAGGCTAATCATTGTCCTCGCCTTTGGTCCCCTGCAGTTGTGTGTGACCACGCTCCACGCACCCTATGTTGGAGGTCGTCACACCTCGGAAGAAGTGGCTCTTTGGTGGAAAGAGACGGTGGCTCTTTTACAACCTCTCCAACATTTGCTGAACATCGTGTGTATCGATGCCAACGCCACGGTGGGCATGGAAACGTCAGAAGGGATTGGAGATCTTGATGCCGAAGCCGACCGTCCAACGTCACCCCTCTTCTTGGAGATGGTTCATCAGCTTGGACTTTGGATCCCTTCGACCTTTTCGCAGTGTCACACAGGACCCTCCTGGACGTGGACCCATCCGCGAGGTTCCAGAGACAGACGTGACTATGTCCTGCTTTCCGCCTCCACACGGACCTGGCAAATTGGCTCCTGGACCATGACGGACCATGATACCACCTTTGATCATGAGGACCACATCCCCGTTGCCGTGCATGCCGCTGGACCGCTGCAGGTGACCAGCACAGGTGAGCCTCTTCGCCGGATCAATTGGGACATGCAAGCCCTTCAAGACCCTCAGCGACGTGAGCAGTTCCAGCAACCACTGCTGACCCTGCCACTCCCCACTTGGGAGGTGAAACCCGACGACCATGCGAGACTGTGGGAACGACAGCTCCTCCAACTTGGTCAACAATTCTTTGCTCCCACCCGATCCAAGGCCAAGAGGCTGCAGCTCTCGGAGGAAGCTCGCAATCTGATCGCCTTCAAACGGCAGATCCTTGACTTTGCACGGGCCACTGGATTGATGCAGGACGCGACCACCAAGGAGACGCTCAAGGAGTTTGAGCTGCTCATTCGCCCGCATGTTCGACGAGCACAGGCCAAGTTCTATGAGGGCCTGATTGACTCGGTGCATGGTGCTCATGGAGGGGCTGATCCCAAGGAGCTATTTCGAGTCCTACTTCGGCTTGGCCGCAGGTCAGCAAGACGAGGTGGCGTTCGCCCCCTCCCCGCCCTCCAGTGTGAAGATGGCAGACTTGCCCGCACCTTTGAAGAGCAACAGCAACTTTGGTTTCAACAATTTGCCCGCCTTGAAGCCGGCTTTGCTCTCACATGGGATGCTCTTCGTCAGCTGAATGGAACTGGCCCCACGGTTGCCCTTGCCCAACTTGAACCTGAACTGTTTCCTACTGATTGGGCTCTCCAGCGCAGCTTGCGCCGTGTGAAAGCAGGCAAGGTGGCTGGCCCCAACCACTTGCCCCCCGAGCTGCTCAAGGCAGCCGGTACAGCCTTTACACGTCAGATGACATTGCTCACGACGAAGATTGTGGCCACAGCGAGGGAACCGCTACATTGGAAGGGGGGTAGAGCCTGCCCCCTTTACAAAGGCAGCGGGCCAGCCCAACAAACGGCCTCCTACCGCAGCATCTTCATCTCTGACTATACGGCGAAGTTGTTCCATCATTCCCTTCGTGTTCATTTGGCTACTCTCTGGGAGCGTCAGATTGACGCGCTCCAATGTGGAGGACGTCAGGGCTATGCCACGGATGTCGCCCACCACTACCTGCAGGCTCATCAGGCATGGACACAACAGAACAACCTGCGGTCGGCTATTCTGTTCTTCGACATCAAGTCCGCATTCTATGCCGTCTTTCGTCAAGCGGTCATTTCTGCACCTTTGGACCCGGACAGACTTCCATATGCACTGGCCAAGCATGGCCTGCTACCCCCCAATCTCACTGCCATGATGGACCAGCTGGCGGTAGATGCGGCAAACTTGAAGCTGCCTGTTCATTTGGATGCGATTTTGCGGGACTTGATGCACAACACCCACTTTCACCTTCCGGGACTGCCGCACCCTTGTGTGACTACCCGTGGTACCAGACCGGGAGACCCCGTGGGTGACATCCTCTACAATCTGGTGATGATGCATGTGCTCCAGGATATGCGCCAGCAGGTTTTGTCGACGCCTGATGTGGCCTGGATTGGTGATGGGACTCCCCATGCAAATTTTGCTGAGCATCAGGAGCTACCTCGTCAGGCCTTCGCTGAAGTGGCCTTCGTTGACGACTGCGCGGTGATGATGCATGCATCGACCAATGAGCATCTACAGCACCTCATCACTAGTGTGGCGGACGCCTTTGTCCGAGCAGCAGCCAAGAGAGGACTTGACGTCAACTGGAAGCAAGGGAAGACAGAAGTCCTTTGGCATCCGCAGGGCCCGGGCTCGCGTCAGATACGCAAGGACTTTGCTACTTCTGGGGCATTTGTGCCAGCTTCTCCTGATGAAACCTCCCCATCGCTTCGAGTGGTCGACTCCTACAAGCACCTGGGAACGTGGATACAGACGAGGACTGCTCATACCAGGGAGGTTCGTGCACGCAATGCGGCTGCAGCTGCCGGATGGGGGCCCCTTGCACGCTCCTTCTACAAGAAGAAGACCGTCCCTCAACCTACCAAGCTCCTCGTCTACCGCATGATTACCTGTGCTCGACATCTCTTTCAGACCCATACCTGGACCCGCATTCGTCAAGGAGACCTTCAACGTTGGGCCGACGCTCAGCGGCCTATGCTGGCGTCACTGGTTCGAGGACGTCTTCAAGGCCTCCCGCCTTTCCACTTTTCCGTGGAGACCCTCGCTGGACTCGCTGGTCTTCTTCCGCCCATGGACGCACTTCATCTGGGGCGCCTGCGCTATTTCAAGCGTTGGTTGCGATGCTGCCCATCGGCCTTGTGGACCATGTTGCTTCAAGATGAGCACGCAGATGGATGGTTGGCATTGTGTCGCAGTTCCTTTGCCTGGTTTTTGCAGCACTACGACCACCCTCTTCCACTTCAGCCAGACAGCTCGACCGAGACGTGGATTCAGTTCATCCTGCTCGACCCCAATTGGACCGGACGGCTTCGCACCGCTAGTGTGGCTTGCCTTCATTTCCGCCAGGCCAAGGCTGAGCATGTGTTGCACCTCGCGCTGTTTGAGAGAGAGTTCACCCGTATCGGAGCAGAACTGCCTCTCCAAGATGTACCTAGTGTGCAGCTTCCATGGGAGTGCGGCTTGTGCAATGAGCGGTTTGCTACCTCCAAAGGATTGGCCATTCATGCTCACCACAAACATGGCTACAAGGACAAGGTGCGCTACTTTGCTTTGGGGGACAGTTGTCAGGTTTGCATGCAGTGGTTTCATTCACGGCCTCGCCTATGTCGACATCTTCAAGTCCAACGTGCTTGCCTACAACGCTATGAAGCTTGTTTTGCTCCTGCGACTGAAGAGGTAGTGGAGGAGTTGGATGAGTGTGACCGTCGGTTGCATCGTCAGTTGAAGGAGCAAGGTTGGAACGAGTTTCATGCCTTACAAGCTTGTGTTCGCCTACCAGGACCTGAACTACCTCCCGCAGGCAGTCCTGAAGCCCGGTACATGCTTGACCAGTCCCTCCGCAAAGCCGACAACCCAATGCCTGCCTTCACCCACATGGTTGGATTCAGGACGGCCTCACCGGCAGCTTCTCACCCGAAGGTGTGGTGGCATGAGTCTGATCTGCCCTCTTTTGTCCTCCAATCTGCAGGGGGACCTCAACGAGGCAATGGCCAACTGGACTTGACTGGATTGGCTCGTGAATATGCCTTGTTACATCTCCGTTGCCTGGTGTTTGTCCACTTCTTCAGTGGCTATAGACGTGAAGGAGACCTTCACTCCATCCTGGATCAGACGGAACTGCCTGGCGGAGCTACATTGTTCACCATCAGTGTTGACCTCTGTATGCAACGCAAGAGTGGCGACTTGGCTCGCCCTCAAGCAGTCCGTTGGTGGCAGGACCGTGCCAGATCGGGCCAAGTCTGTGGGTGTGGCGGGGGACCGCCTTGTGAAACCTACACGGCGGCTCGACACCAGGAGGGCGAAGGCCCGCGAGCACTTCGAGATCAGCTGTGCCCTTGGGGCAAGCATGGCCTCCAGCCTCGAGAATGGGCCCAACTCCGGGTGGGGACTCGGTTGATGCATTTCCTGACCATGATGATGCTGGAGATGGCGCACAACGGAGGATGTGGGTTTCTTGAACACCCACAATGGCCAGTATGGCTCCAAGCTTCGAAGGTTGCGAGCGTCTGGGGCTCACGCCCCATGCGCTTGTTGCGCACCCTGGCTTGTGTAGCCATCACCAGTTTTGACCAGTGTGTATTTGGCAGTGAAGCACGCAAGCCGACGACGATTTTGACCGTCCGACTGCCGAGCTTCCGCCACAAGGCGCTCACCACTGGATGGGGCGGCCGTTGTACTCATGCTGCAGGCGTACACCTTGCACTTCGAGGACGCAACGGTCGTGGAGAGTTCCGTACAGCAGCCCATAAAGTCTACCCTCAAGCGCTCAATTGTGCGCTTGGGTGGGCCATACAGCATTTCGCCACTGGAATGGCAGCAGCACAAAGCTTTGAATCTCAGCTTCCTGCTGCTTTTGTGCCGTTCCTGGAACAGGTTTTTGCCCACATGGACCTTGTACAGCCGGACTATCATGGTGGCTAGACCTGTAGTGGCATGCATGTACATCCAAGCGCTCTGAGGGACGCAGCAATCAGAAAGAAAATATTTTCAGCCAGTCATTAATCAGTCACCAACACCAATGAAGAGCCAATATACAACCAAAATCTTTCCCTCCGATACTGCTTGGCGCCAAACAACCATCCCCAAACACTAGGGGGAAAATGTTAAAACCGCCAACAGCTGTTTTTGACTTATCTTCTTGACCAGGTGTTGGTCAAAAACTTCACATAAGTCTCAAACTGAGAATGGAAAACACCTGTCCAACTGAGTCCAACTTGCTTAGTTTTCCACTCTCAGCCTCAGGGTCTCCTCAATCTCCGATCGATCCATGCCTTCGGCTTCTGGGGGAGGTTTCACCTCGCCCAGCCAGGCACACCCAGGCACAACGTGAAATCTTGCGAAGCAAGGTGGTTTCATAACTGGTTCACCCGTCCTGCTGTCCATAGCTGACTAATTTATACTAATCATATCATGGTGAAATAAGGGATCAAACACAGGTAGGGTTGATGGGTTGATTCATGGTTGTTGCTTAGTCATGTTCAAACAAGGGGCTTCAACAATTCATATCCGAAGCTGATGGTGAGGTAACAACATTGGTTGAATCATGGCTAAGACGATTCAGGCTCAAAATGGTGAACGGCCCAGAATGGTCAATATTATGTTTGGAAATACTGCCAAAGAATGGCAGAATGGAGGCCAAAAGGTGTCCGTATTGAGCAATACGACAATCAGATCAGAACCTGCGGGGTTTTCCAGCTTTCCCCATGATCATCGGTCCAACGGCCGATCTGTGACCCATGGCAGTTGGATGGTATCGGCGCTTGATCTCCGCATGTGCCGAGCTGGCCATCATCAGCAACTATCAACGGCCAAGCTGCCGGGAGTTCCCAGCCCATCCTGGAGATCCCCACCAGCATGAGCTGAGCATGGTCCCATTGCCTTTCACCTAGCGAGCAAGCTGAGAACTTGGTGAACTTGGAGAACTGATTGGTGAATGATTGGCTCATCAATGGCAACATGATCAAATCATTGACTACTGGCAAGTCATTGCTAATAATTGCTCATTCATGGTTAACTGATTGATAATTGTTCATTGCGGCTGCTGACGTTTTGTGATGGTTGAGCACTGGCCAATGATGGTGCGAATGGTTGCTTGATGATGATTGCTGATTGATTAACCATGGCAAATCCACTAAAACATCTAGAAACAAAAATGAAGCACACCTTAAGTTTACGATACCAAGCTGGTGATTTTGACCAACTCTGATCTGAGTGGGTGAATATCCCGCATCCTTCCCCCCTTGGTGGATCTGGTGATTCCATCCCAAAAAGATCATGGGGACCACGACGGGATCTACAAACCATGTAGCGAGTAGTACCTAGTCAAAGCGATATCTTTTTCTTTGGGGCGGGAACCAGTCATCGTGGACGGCCCCAGTTTGGGACGTCTGCAGACTTGCTTCATTCGAAAGCGCATGGACCTTGCACCTATCCACAGTTCCTTGTCGAATGGGCCCAGTGAAAATCCCGCACATGAGCAAACTAGTCGTTGTTCGGTTTTTCACCTACCCATGTGTTTTTGGTTGATCTTATGGACCCATAGCATGCCACAGCCATATAGCAACTCCTTAGTAACTTCAGTTGTAGTGCCCTGCTTTGTTTGCCAAGCGGGTGGGTGGGCCTGCCTGCTTCCAGGTCTGGTTTTTGCTCGATCAAGTGCTTGGTCAGCTCAAACAGACCTGGCCGTGCCAGGAGTTGGATGGAACATTAAGCGGCCAAGCAACAAACTTCCTTTTCTGAACCAAAGCTCGAACAATTCGAACATGTCACTCACGATGTCTCACCGCGCCCAGTGGTTAGGTCTCAAGAACAAAGAACAAAGCTGCAACAACAGAGTTGGCCATATTGACTGCTAACTAGGGGGGGCCATCCCCATTTGACTGCTGGATGGACACACGTGTGAGCGGTGTTCCTCAACCGGGGCGGGGCAACCCCAGATCAGTTGACGTACAGAACGTCAACCACAAGCCCTAGTTGATGGATGAAACAACTGTAGGTAATTGTGCAATGACAACATGCCAACAGGAATTGGCACCTGCATGGTGATGGTCCTACCAAAAAATAGCCAACAAGTAACAGTAGATACGGGATGTTACCAGTAGGTTGGCTGGTTGGTACATGATGGTACTGATCAAATGGATTGGTCAACAAGTCCTGTCGGTCCTGTTCCGACCTACCAACCTGTATAAGGTTTGAGGATCCAAGGCTTGTTACTTGACAAGCACTCGTATAATTCCATGACACTGCTGATCATGGATCTTCCGCCACCAACTAATCGTACAGAACATGAGTTATCCAGTTGAGGCTAACCACGACGTGTACAGCACAAACATGAGCGTCTAAATGCTAGCCTGCTCATATGTGGTAGTCATATGTGGTAGTCATATGTGATAGCCTCACTGTGCCAATTGGAACCGCAGGAACCCAGCAGTGGATTGTAGTTGTACCATCATGCCTTCCCAGAAACCAAACTTTCTCAGGGAACCAGCAGTTGTTTAGGGGCCCCAGGGGTGATCGCCAGAAGGGATTCACCAGCACCAAGACCTGTAGCATGGGCACCCTCGTTGCAGTGCCCGGCCAAAGGCTTGAACCAAACTCGGCAACCCCTGGGGTAGGAACATGTGACAAACACCTGCACACACACACACAAACTTCCCAAAAGTGATGGTTTTCCACCCGGGATCATTTCTGAGTGGCTGGTTGGGTTCCCATGAGTTTGGGATAAGGCTCATTAAAACCTACTAACTACACCTAACCACTCCTGCTTGGCCAGTTGCGGTACCTCCACCATGTCTGCGGCGCCTCCGAAAGACTCCGATGCTGTTGCAGCTTCATCGGCTGCATCGGCTGGAGCTTCGGTCGCTTCATTGGCTGCAACCTCCTGGGAGCGCTCGCCGATGCAACCAACGAGCGCGTTGCCGTAG
>VSDK01001118.1:505019-512519 GCA_009767595.1 Symbiodinium kawagutii | reverse complement strand
CGACCATGAGGTTTTGAAAGCATTTGTGGAACATTTGGTTTCCGATGAAACAGGCGTATCATGTTCCCATTGTTGGTGATTTCTTCTCTCCTATCCTGTGATTGGGCGAAGGGATTAGGCCCTTTGACTCACCACATCTTCCCACTGAAAGAATGGTAATCTCGTTTTCACTCATCATCAACCATAGGCAAAGATTGCCATCGGCCATGGTGCAAACGTTATCGACAATGCTCACTCAAGATCAACAATGATGATCAGCAACCGTCAATCAACACATAGTAGCCATCAACTAACCATCACCTAGTCATGAATCAAACATTATCAATCATGAGCCATGGGGTAGCCAACCTCAACCACATTACATGACCATCCCTAGCCGGTCCTGGACGATGCTTTCCGCAGCGGACCTCAGTTCTTTATTTGTTGTGCAAGGCCCATATTGGGAACCCCCCTGATGTGGGACGGTAAATCAACAACAATTTGTGGCAAGAAAATACCTACAGTATGGGCCTGACAGTTCTTCACCAGGATCGTGCTGCCAGGACGCGCAGCTGTTAAGATCGTCATGTTTGGTTTATATCCAAGAAACGTCGCGAAAGAACATGACCCAGGATACACTCAACTACTCTTCATTCCAGGTTTTACTAACTCGGACAAGAGTTGCGGATGTGGAACATCCATCGGCTCCTGATGTTGCTTGGGCATCCAGAAAGTTTGTCCCCCCCTACAGTGACCTGCTGGATAGAAACCTATCTCACTAGCCATTTCCAGCTGTTCATGGTGGCCAACTGAGGAACCTCTCCAGTTTGATGCGTGCACCCTGGGGAGCCGCGCTGTTGTTGGGCGGCCTGCAAGGTCTGCCTGGTCGAAGGTGCATGGCTTGAGCCACCATGAAACATCAACCAGTCCCAAGGGTCCACAGCTGCCCACGTTCCCAAGACTTGGATGTCCATCCGTACTTCGTAACTGCTAACATTCACCATGGCTATAGGGGGTCCATTCATCCACCTTACCAAGCTATTTGATTGCCATGGTTGTGTCCTGGTGAGAACCCGAAGGCCTTGCACATCCAGCTGCAGCTCCCCCCGGAGGGCCTCTTCTTTGAGATGGTTCTTCTCTTCTTGTCCTCGCACACCCCACCATGGAGACAGGACATCTCCCGTGCTGTGCCAAGTATGGATAAGTGTTCCAAGCCAAAAGTTTCCATGAATTTATATCAATTACATTTACAATTTTCATCCATTTTCATAATGATAACCCGTTGATTCACAGTTGAACCATCAAATCAGCATTTAATGATCGCTGAATAGCCATCGAGTAAGCACTGAATAGCCACTGGTGCACCACTTATTTTACCCATCTGTTCACGCATATGACGGAACCATCGGTGATCATTGGCATCTCCTGCCAGGTCCCTGCGACGGGTTCCTGTCCTTGCCCTTGCCTTTCTTCTTTTTCGATTTCTTCCTCACGTTGACGGCCTGAGCTGTGGTCATTACTGGTATGGTCATCACTGGTGCTGAAACGATCAGAAAGGCCAGGTCTGCAAGGGGTCATGATGATGATGATGATGATGATGATGATGATGATGATGATGATGATGATGATGATCGTGGACAGGCGCCACGGTTCGGCAACAATCCGAACGCCCATGATCATGACATAATAGGCCAGGCTCACAGACATAGATAGAACTTGCGACCCCAGGATCTTGGGTCATCAAGTGGCTTCAACCCGACCCAGGAACGGAATTGTGTCATCGTTGAATGGCAGGGATGGAAACTCAACGCGAACCACATCTTTGGAAGCACCAGCGTATATCCAAATGCAAACCATCAACATCGACAAACATGGATCATGATGGTACATGGCGAAAACATAAGCGAAACACCACTTGACCAAAGCCATCTCAACTGGTTGGTGGTTTCAGCCCCTATGAAAGATATTAGTCAACCAACCGTTGTTAATAATTACTAGGGAAAATAAAATATGTTAAACACCACCAGCTAGTTGACATCAAACATCTGATCATCAACCAGTTTCTGGGGCAGCAACTTCTCCCTGGTCTTTGGCGTGAAGTGCCAGCCTGGGCGCCAACGGCAGAGTCATTGGAAGGTGGGCAAGAAGGTCTGCGAAGGAAACTCATATGCCGCAACATGGATTCTTGTTCTCAAAGAGTGGTGGTTTCTGAAAGGTTTCGTGGTCAACAACGATTCAAGCATGGGGATTTGATGGGAAAACCGGAAACCAACATCACTTGGTACCTACAGCATTGCCGGCTAAGCATTATGCACTGCTGGTTCTGTTCATTGATCAGGTGCTTGTTTGATTGACCATGACGATGCAAATGTTGATGATAATTCTTGGATGGAAAGTCGGATACCATCAGAACCAACCGGCATCATCTTGAGATGCCCGCTGGATCTATCCAGAGTGGTTGAATGCTGATGATGCGCGATTGATAATGTCGAGCTAGCTGGGTGCAAGCGAAACCAGATTGGGGGCGGTCAAGGGCGGCCATGCCACTGCATGACCTGCAAAGTTAATTCGCTGAGGCCTGCTGGGATGTGCAGCTCGGATGGTCAGCCTCTTGTCAACCAGTGAAATGATGGGAGATCCAGCAACATCCCCCACTTTGCCATAAAAGCTTGCGACTTGCCATCACATGTGGAGTTTATCAAGGTGGGTCATCATCATCATCACCACCACCATCATCACCGTCATCATCATCATCATCATCATCATCATCATCATCATCATCATCATCATCATCATCTTCCTCATCATCACCATCATCACCGTCACCATCACCACCACCATCATCACCATCATCATCATCATCATCATCATCATCATCATCATCATCATCATCACCATCACCATCATCACCGTCACCATCACCATCATCACCGTCATCATCATCATCTTCATCACAACAGGATACGCCCAACCCGGCCCAACCCTATGGCACCATGCCAGCCCTGAGACCAACGGCACCCGCCAAGAAACATATACTGCACAGCCTTGTCACAGTTGTCGAGCGCAGCCTGGTGATCTCCTTGGTCATTCGCCAGGACAAGATCGCCGGGGGGTGACAGGGGGCGGATGGTTGGAGAGACCTTGGCATGTACGGGTTGGCTTGGATGATCTAAGGAAACAAGGGGTCTAAGCTGATTAAGGAAATCCGCTATCCAGTTTAATTATCTAGAGTTGATAGGAGATCTAGGGGAACGGTGCTTATAGACAAGCATCAAGAAATAAAGGCGCATAAGCTGCTTTTGGGACAGTCTGTGGCCCGGGCATTGCATCAGTTTCCAAATTCGTTGGTCAAGCTCGTTAGCAATACTTGATTATGCTTAGCAATGGTCAGGAACCAGGAACTTCAACCCACGGAGAACGGTCAGGCCACAAAAGCATCCTCCAGCACTTCACCCACCGCAGCAGTTTCAGCACTTCACCCAGCGCGCCCGGCCGAGATGTTTCTCAGGGCCCTGACCCAATTTCAGCAGGGCCGCTCCCAATGTGGCCATGGCCAAGCGGCTCTTTTCCTGATGCGGTGCTGAATGCATGTCCCCGAAACGAGCCCAGGGAGACGGCTGTGCCTGGGTGCAAGCAACCGATATGCGGGGTCTTCATCGTTGGTACCTTTTGGACACGCCACTTGTGGATATGGGTTGATCAAACTGTCAATTACTAGTTTTTGGAACCCGAGGGTTACTTCACTTCCTAACTGTGCATGCTTGGCGTCACCATAGCGAGCTGGAGGAGCTGTGCCTACTGGCCAAAGAGTGACCATTCCATGCAGCCGGTATCCATGAAATAAGCATAAATAAGCAGTGCCCACAGACCATTGAGAGCCCATGAAGTATCTTTGACCAAACCTTTTCACCAATACAGATTGATCTTTGACCAAACTTGAGCCAATACGGTGTATATATATTGAAATATTGTGGTGATTTCTCAAAATAGGGGTCATTAGGCCCCCCCCAAATATCCCAAATCATCCAGTTTACAGATCAACTGTAAACCAGCTCAACCGGTACCAACTTAGCCTACAACCACCAACTAGAACCAACCACTAAGAATCAAGCATTGATTTCACCAATATCAACCTATCTTAGCAGTACTCAATCATCATTCAACTCCGGTTGGCCCCTTAACAAACAGCTCCACGACGGCTGCACCAGCTCCACGGATCTCCACGGCTCCCGGCATCCAGCAGCAGCGCTCGCTTGCAATCGTCGGCCGCTTGGCGATAGGAGTTCTGGGACCTGAGCTGCAAAGCATCGGATGGCCACGAGGAGGAGGGGAGGACGGCTGCGCATGGTGGGCACATGGCTGGGTCGGAATCCGCCAAAGGTTGGGCAAAATGATGCTTGGGTGAATGCTGAGCATGATATTCGTACAGGTGAATGATGGTTGATCTTGGGTTGTTCATGGTGCTTCCTGCTTCATGATGGTTTTCGGGTAGCTACATGTCGTCAGAAAGCAACAGCTGAGATGTGAAACTTCAGCGTGACCCAACCACGCTATGACGTGGGTCCCAACCCACGTCACCAAGGTGCAATCTGGCACGACCACGCGTTGCCCATGCTGTGGCCTCAGACCAGCAGTGCACATCTCTTGAGAGTCCCAAGAGTAACGATGAGTGGTTTAAGGGTGGTTTATGCTGCTTAGCAACCACTCATTCATAGCCAATTGTGTTTCAGCTACTATTGATTAGTAATCACTCAGTGGCAGCCAAAACTAATGACTGTTGGAATGATGGTTGTTTCTTGTTGGGTAGTGACGATGGTGCACCGAAGTTCAAGTTCGGAAATCATCGCAAGTTTTCTAAAACTGAGCATTAAATGTGGATGTTCATGTGGTAGGGAATCATCCAGCCTCGTGCAGTTCAACCTGACAATGAAACATCTAGAATTTTCACTCTTGATTCATTGCCTCTCTCCATCGCCATCTCGACTGTTGATCCGTCAAGGTTAGTAGATTTTACTTAATTAGCAAATTTAATCAAGGCTATGCGGCTTTGGCTTTGGATGGCTTTGGATACCATCCACCTTTCATGTTGAAACAGCCGCATTCCCGCACCACGCGCCACCCATGCTGCTCCACAGGGCGTCCCAGCGTTATCAGGGATGGCACTCAAGGCAGCACTGCAATCCAGTTCGCAGGCTGCGAAGAAGCCGAGTTCTGAGCGGAGAATGGTGCGGGCCCAGTAAGCACTCGACCGACCCGAGCAACATGGAAACGGGAGCCCATTTCTCAGGCACAGCAAGCATAGGATTCCAAACGCACTGATGTGTGATGAGACATGCGAGCACTCACACGCACACACAAACATTTGAGGGATCCTGGTCTTGAATGAAAATGCAAACCCGTGCGCGCGCACACATGGATGCATGTATATATGATATTACCTGCAATAAAAGAATGAGCAACATACGTAGACTTATTGTATAGTCACTATGCCCAGCTCCCTGCTATTGTGGCAAATGATGAAATGGTGGATAGAACCATGCTCCGTTCATATTATCACCAATCCAACAGCAAACCGGATCACCAAGCTCAAGGCGGATCGAAAACAGGGCTCTAACCCAGTCAACTCTCCCCCTCTCCCTCCTTCCTCCCTCTCTCTCCATATGCTCTGTGTAACATTGCGCAACTTCGAACGTGCAAATGGATTTGTATGCAACAGGTGGTTGACTCAGCAAGGTTTAGCAATTGATGCAATTGGTGATCCAGCACAGGGTACCTTCTGGCCAACCAATCATCCATTAAGCCGGTGCCACAGCCAATGCACCAACGTCCATCAAGCAGCCGGCCGACCAAGTCAATTCCACCCACTGAATACATCAACCCACCAGTTACACCGCAGGTCAACATGCCGCCTACTGAATAGCATGAACCACGGCGGAAGCCGTATTGAAAACAATTTGCATTCATGAGTTCATGATCAACGCCAGCCCAATATGGAGCGAATGCCAATCTAAAAACTAAAATACCATTCCCGGAAAACATTGACCACATCCAACAGGAAGAAAATCATAGATTTTCTGGTAGTTCAACACGGCCAGTTGGCCAACCCAAACAGCTTCTAATAATCACTGATGATGGTTTTCTGTCGTCAGATTCCTTTTTTTGAATCATTTTCTGGTCGGATGTGGCATGCCACTGCTTCTTTGAGCAGCCTCCCACGGCGGACAATTTTAACCATAATTCCCTTGAAAGGTCTATAGACTTCTCGCTATCTCTTGCCCGCTACTGTAATACTGGTCCAATTATACTACATAAACAAGCGCGTGCAATCGCATGCGAATATCTGAAATGCTTGGCCATGCTCTTCTTTCAAGGAAACTTCTGGCTTTTGGCCGCTCCCGCAACGGCAAATGTAGAGAGCATTTACAAGCCATGCGCTGGATGTCAATCCATCTCATCCATTTCTGTGCCATGACAAGCATCACCTTCTGCTTGCAGGTGTTCAGCTGCTTCAGCCTCTTCAGCTTCTTCAGCTGGTTCAGCTTCTTCAGCTTCTTGTGCCGAAAGGATGTCCTGAAGCTCCTCCCGCAGCCCAAGCGTAAAGTCCTCCAAGTGGCCAGCGTGGCCTTGGCGCAGCCAGTCCAGGCGCACGGATCGCTGAGACTTCTCCGTCTGTTTGCGGCTCCGTTGCGCGGCCGAAGCATAGGCCTGCGAGCGCTTCATGGCCTTCGCGCGGAAGGACTCGAAGTCCGTGGAGCTCGGCTCTGGCAGAGGCTTCTCGCCTGCGGCTGAAGCTTCCAGCCGTGCCAAGCGACTCTGAGCCGCCTGCGCGGCTTCCGTGGAGACATCCGTCATGCTGGAAACGGTGCCCAGGTCAGCCATAGGAGCTCTAGGGACCTTATCCTCTGGAACGGGTTCAGGCTTGTCCTCTGAGAAACCGGCAAGGCCAGCACTCATCTTTGCAGCCAGCTTCTTGGAAGCAGCGGCTTCCTGCTTACTATCTCTGGCAGCCTGTGCTCGACGCTTGGCTTGAAGTCTCTGAAGCAATTTCGATGCCTCTGGCGCTTCCAGTTGGGACAGGAGCTGCTCTGCCTCTTCAAAGCGGTTCAATTGAACACAGGCTTCAGCTGCTCTGTATCTCGCTTTGGCATTCTGTTGGTCTGTGTAAAGTACCACCTTACACGCTCGAAGGGCGCGTTCGCCATCAGAAAGCTTCAAATATCCCTGTGCCAGATTGAGATAGATCGACTGTTCCAGCAATGTTGCTTCCTCGTTGCAGGATTTTCCATCTGACAGTTCCTGTACATGCTTCCGAATGGCCAAATTCCAAAGACGTACAGCCTCCTCGACCTCCTGTTGCGCGTAAGCTGCGTTGCCTCGTCTCTTAAGCTCTGTGGCCGTGCCTTCTTCGTGCTCATCTGGCATTTCCATAGGCTTGAGACATGGCACGCCCAGTTGCACAACAGGAGTTCCACCTGCCCTTCTTGAAGCAAAACAGCACGGGTTGACAATAAAAGCGGTTCA
>VSDK01001118.1:448009-497067 GCA_009767595.1 Symbiodinium kawagutii | reverse complement strand
CATGGCTTGAATGCTTCTTGATTCAATGGCGAGCCATGGGGAATGACTATATGGTGGAAATGCTCTAGTTTCACAGGAGTTGATGTGAAAAAACATCTAGCTTTACCCGGGAAAAAGCATGATCATCCAGCTGGATGTGTAATTACTGAACCAGGTGGCCCAAACTTGGCACAGACCCAAATTGAGAAGCAACTCCCAAGGTGGCAGGAATACCTGGTGACCCACCATCATGAAAGCTATCCGTATCTCACATGAACTGTTGGTTCAGTGGAGTTACAACCCATTTCCAGGAGGATCTCAACAAGCCACCACATGCTACCATGATGTATGAACAAACCAGCATTGATGGGCGCAAAAACTACTGGTTGGGGGCTTCAACCCTTCTGAAAAAGATTGGTCAACCAACTAACCAAACCAAAAAAGAGGGAAAACAAAACATTTCAAGAATCACCCACTGGTTCAACTGTAGCAAAGTTAGTAAACCATCGGAAAACTATTGCAATGAACCGACCAAGAGGGGTGCAACTGCTTGCATGATCTCTATTTGCCTGGCGTTGCTTCCCAGGCTTCCCATGTTGCATCTCTTTGGATGGACGGATTTCCCCCACCGAGGACCACCTAAAATGACTACAGAACGCATGGCGAATTGGCAGTTCACGGTGGAATACGCATAGGTTTTCAAATGATTCTACTGTACTATATATATATATTTTTGATGTTATTGATGCTTCATGGCTTCCAGCCGATCCCGTCTTATTGATCGCGTTCGTGGCAGTTCACACCTCCCAACCATGACAACAACTCAGATGACTCTGCGGCTTGACCGTTGAGCACCACCAACAGTCACAGCGGAATCTATCACCAAAACCACTTGAGAAAACGCCATTTCTGAACGCAGCTTGGGCAAACACAGTTGAGCGACACAGCTGCAGCATGCACAGAAATAGAAAATGTAGCTCCAACGGTCGTGACTTCATGGAGGTCATTCAAAGCAAAACTCAAAAATCGGGCAGCCCTTCTCACAGTCTTTCTTGTCAGACCGTCTCGGGCTTGCCGCAAATCGCGGTGGGTCAAAAACACGTAGGGTTCGTCAATGCATCAGCTGGCCACATCAGCAATGAACAGGACCCCTATCAGTGATGATTGCGGACCCTATCAGTGACGATTGCGGACACTAGCTATTCCATCAATGGGATATGGCTATGAATCAAGCCGTAGCCCTGGCTGTCCCGAAAATGACCGGAAGAGTCGTGCGGTTAGGATGGGTTCACCACCACCTCTACTTAGATTGGTGGCTTGAGATCCAGATTGTCTTGGCACATCAGTAGCGGATGTAGGTGGATCAACAGCTGGACCCCTACAATTGCAGGACTCGCCGCCAAAGGCGGTACCTGCTCTGTCTGAAAATGTTGCCGTACTTCTGGATGCCTTGGTCTCCTATACTAGTACCTAAGTACTGGATATTCTCATTATTCCCATGGCATGGGTCACGGCATGAGAATCTTTTACGTGTGCCACCATGGTTTATCCATGTCCCCAAGATCAGGTGGTTGACGAAGTGGTTCGGTCAATGTCTGTCATGCATTCTTCGAAACCAGACTTGTTTCAATCAGTGCACACTGCTGGTACCAACTAACTGGTCATATACCTTTGAAACATTACTAATTAAGCCGTTTAAACAATAGCTACTAACCATTTTGAACCACTATTAGCCATTGTGAAGCACTATTTAACCATTGACCATGGTAGTTCATCACCATCAAACACCATCAACAACAGGTGGCTTGACCCGTCGCGGTCACAAAGAGAGCGCGCGCTTCTTTGGCTCAACACTGCTGACTTGCGCCTCGTCAGAGTTTGTCGCCTCGTCCACTTCCTGTCGATGTCAACAGCAAGGAGTTGATCCCCATGGATATCTCATCTGGTTGGTGGTTGAACCATCCCTATGAAAGATCGTGAGAACATCTGGAAGCATAGGGAACAGTAACCACCATCAAAAACTGGTTGGTGGTTTCAACAGCTTCAACCCTTATGAAAAATATGCTTGTCAACCAACCATTTGTTAATAATCACTAGGGAAAATAAAAAATGATGGAAACCACCAACCAGTCATGGTCTCATGGAAATAGAAGCAGCAGCTAATAGCAGGGACCGATAGCCAACAATCCAGTCATGGGGGGTCCAACGACAAACCGTTTGATGGCAAATTATCAGCGAACTATGGTAGTAATAGAATTGATGGTTTCGTTACTATTCCGAGTTCAGGTTTCGATGGTTGAAATACTGGCTGATCCCATACCAAGCTCCAAAGGCCGGCATCTACAACGACTGTCACACCATGGGATCTAACAACGAGGTTGCTACAAATGCTAGTTCCAAACCCTTTTCAAACTTACATTTTCATGGTTGCTACTCGATCTATTGAAGCATCTTTTTTTGAGAAAGCGGCCGATTTTCGGCACGTATCGAAAAGGTCTTGTACTGCATGACAGGCATGCAAATGCTTGAGCGTACAGCTGCAAGTGAAGATTGTTTCGAAATGTTTCAAACATATGCAACTGCACAATAATGTGAACTATGCAACTGAAAATGGCCAGCAGGCATGGACACTAGCGACCCTCATGCTGCACGCCAACAACGGCGCCACACGAGGCCTGCAAAAAGGCATGCAAAAAGAATCCACAAAAGTGTCATCAACAAGCTTCTTCTTGAAACGAACATGCCAACAAACACACCAGCTACAGCAAAAGAAATACACAGTGAAAGAATGATGCCAATCTCAAGGGCAAGAGGTTGACATCTGCGGTTTCCCAACCATAACCCTGTCTGTGCGATCCAGGTGAAGAAAATGGCCAGGGCTGGGAAGAATAGCAGGTCCAACGCCACCACCTGATTGAAGAAATAAGTGACTGCGGCTGTGGCCGGCGCACCAGCTTTGCACAAAGCCAGGGTGTTGTCCAACGAAAAGGCAATGAATGGGCAAAGGGGCAGAATAACGTAGTGATAAGACAAACTGCCTCCAATTCGTATTAGATCCAAGACTTCTTGGCTGAAAGGACCCCGCACATGTTCTGAAAAAGCTTCCAATGACCCATACCAAGTGATGATGGCATCATGAATCCACTCTCGATCAAAGTCACTGCTGCAGTCAACATTCATCACGTCAAAGTTGGCCAGCTGGGATCTCAATCGTGCACTGTTCTTATGATTGTACCATATCACATGTGCCGATGCAGGTATCAAAGTACAACACGCGACAAGAGCGGCCAGTACCGCTGGAATCAGATTGCCGTCATCTGGCCGATATGGTCTGACAATCCAGAGCCATAAGCCCATTGATGATACCTGCCACCATAGAAACATGAGACATGCACAGAACTCGGTTTTGATTGGAGCGATGATTATCCTTCCCTCAGGGTTGACCTTTCGATATGCCGCAAGCTCAAAAACACACCACAACCTCGAGAGCAAAGGGGGACTCCACAGCACACGCAGCTCATCAGAAGCTGCGAGAAAAGTGGGGATGGACATGATCCCATGCTGCATCCGGCAAGGCTCTGACTGATCAATGCATGCAAAATCCAGGAAACACTTGTCACACTTCGATGGCAAATGCGGGAACAAGAGGCATCCACCCAAAATCCCAAGCAAACCAAACAACTGGATCCAGCAACTTGTGGGAACAATCCCCTCAAAGCCCAGGGCGCGGACGTAGAAACTGGCGAATAGAGGCAGAACATCAATCATGCAAAGCGTCAAGGCGAGAATCACCATGAACCCCCAGGATATCCACAAGATGGGCCATCCAAATTGAAGGAGAAGCGAAAGGGACTTCCATGTTCCCTTTGTCTGCCAGGCATGTGAGAGAAATATGTCAAGTTGATTTGTTTGAAAAGAGGCTGCATAGAGTCGATCTTTTTGAGCGGAGCTTCGAGCATGTGGGTTGTCCAACCAAAAGCTTCTCGCCTGACGCAAGGTTCTTCGCAAAGAAACAGCTCTCAGCTCGGCTGCAGTGGGGGTGGTCAAAGCCAGAGTGGAAACTGCAATCTGATCAATCTGCTCCTGTGAGATTTCCGGGGCTGGGGTTGCTGATGGCTTCTCAGGACCACTTGATCTCTTAGAGCCTGCTGCGAGAATCATCCCGCTGAGACCTGACGGCTCTCCGTCACCGCTCTCTTCAAAGTTGGGCAGGTCGGGTGGTTCAAGTCTTGATTCGAAGTGCCACCAGGGTGGCTCCCCATCCGCAACAATGTCACACTCCCCATGGCCTGTACAGCAGCTCATGTCTGACCGATGAAAATTGCGCAGGTGCTACCTGCAGGTGAAACGCATTAGGTCAAATCGATCTAAGAATATTAGTTTTTCTGCTTGAGCCAGAACCTATCGAAGCAATGCTGGTTTGAATTTGCTAGGAGTGTACGTAGGAGAATTAACGTCACTGATAGGGGTGCAAATGCAATGCGAACATGACCGCAGTTGGTCTAAATCTATATATATATATATATACTCAAATCAGCTACATGTATATACAGTATACATCTTTTACGATGTCTGATGAAGGGTTATTCGACGATCATGGGCCAGTGTGATTCTCCCCTTCTGCAAGTTGATAGCAGCCAGCAGCGGCAACCGCAAGGAAAATAAAGGCAACCAGTGAACAGCCTTGAGCTTCCGCTTCCCAACAAGGCAGCCGGCTCACAAGCATTCCAAATCATGAGCCCCCAGCAATATACATGACTCTCTCTCGCAGTATAGATATGCACACATCTTGGCAATTGTAGAAAGAACTGAACAACACACACACACATGCACCCACCCATTTGCATATAAATAAAACAAATAGATCAATAAGTAAATAAATAAACAAATGAATATACAAGCACATAATTAAATAACTAAATAAGTAAATATTGAAATGTATCCAAACATAAAGACATGCATCTCTAAATGTGTATATGTAAACGCAAACGTAAACGCATATCTGCCAACCAGGCGTTGTCACCCAGAATCATGTTTAATCCTGTCATGAGAGCCCAAACAATCAACAGCCCTGACTTGCAACACAAATCTCTTGTTGGATCTTAGTCGGGTTAATACAAAGGAAATCAGGTGTTACAAACTTTGAATGACGAAGATGTTTGCCAACTGCCAACTACTACCTGGTTGGTGGCTGCAGGCCATCCCAAAAATATCAGTGAATCGAACAACCATCCAAAAGCTAGGCGAAACCACACCTGTTTAACAACCACCAACCAGCTATGAGCCTTACGTAAACCACATCTGACATGTTCAACTACCATCCCCCATAAGCTTGGACATGTCTGTGGTGCAACCTTCCCAGCCTCGAGGCAAGCCAACTGCCAACGGAGTTCCCGACACGAGACTTTCAGGCGCTCAGAGGGATGCAAGTTCCAAAAGGTTCCAAACAACTTGCCTCGCCAGCGCAACAAGCAGCTGCCACCTGCTGACAACACGTCACCAAGGATGGAAAGGAGCTTCACAACAGTGGATTCGTGGCATTTTCGCAGCGACCCTGGGAACAACGGTGGAAATCAGTGCTCAAGTGGCTGGTCAATCTCGAGCTATTTATGGGCAAGGCGGTGGTGCGTTATGGTTTATCAAATGGATCTCGCATGGATCATCACCCACTACCATCCAACTGTTCTTCTTGAGCTGAAAACTGCTCTTCCAGCGCACAGCTTCGTGCGAGCATGGAAATGGAACAAAGAAACCAATAGAGACAGTGGTGCAGTGATCAATAAGCAACCATCATTGGTTATAACCAACCAGCCAACCAGATCTGTCGTCTTCTTTCAACAAAGATCTCACCATCTAATGATGGCTAGTCCTGGATCTCCTACACCACGCTGCAACAAAAACCACTTGTCTTGGCCACGCTGCCGAAGAGTCTCTGCAGTTGCGAGTTGAACCTTGTGCTGCGCTTCATGAATGTGGGATGTCATTCGAAGCATGAGGCAGGAAGCTTGGGGAAAACCGGTGGATTGCCAGCTTGAATCCCTCGAAATTAATGTTTCCTTTTTACCCCCTAAAAAAAGTATCTTCATCTGATGGTCTCTAATCTTTTCAAATTATCTTTTACAATTAGGCAATTCATTTAGCAATACTAAACTCATGATCCAAATGTTGGATGATTTCTGGGTTTAATCATCCTCAACAATCAGGCAATTCATTTAGCAATGCTAATTCATGATCCAAACGTTGAAGAGTTCTGGTTTTAAATTTCCTTAACAATTAGCCAATTCATTTAGCAATGCTAAATTCATGATCCAAATGTTGAAGAGTTCTGGTTTTAAATTTCCTTAACAATTAGCCAATTCATTTAGCAATGCTAAATTCATGATCCAAATGTTGAAGAGTTCTGGTTTTAAATTTCCTTACCAATCAGCCAATTCATTTAGCAAAATCGGATCCTCCTCAATAAATTTATATAAGGTTATTTAGGGGGAAAGTAAAGAAGGGGGGGTGGGGGGGGCGGGGTACTATTTAGATTTCAACATTAAGCATGTTTGATGCATCGCTGTGACTCTGAGCCAACCGATCCTGACCAATGATGGCACAGCTGATTCTATTTTGCTCATATGCACGCCTTGGCCAGCATGGGTAGTTCTTGTTTATACATTGTGTATTCATCCGCGTCTCGTATAAATGGAGCTGGTAGTTGGGGCTGAATGGCCCATTTTCGTAGGTAAATTTCCTACCAGGATATGTATTCCCCATAGTGTATATACTTCCCAGCATCAACATGCCGCTGGCTAGTTTTCTTGACAGGTCTGGATGCTTCACCCCGCAATGAAAAAAGGGATGCCTTGGCGCGTGGGATATAACCACCACAATTCAGCATCAACCAGTAGTATTGACCACAGTTGCATATTTGTTGTTAGGTATCCGCTATGACGCTGATCTCTCTCTCTGTCTCCCTCTGTGCTCAACAATTAGTTTTGATTACCCATATTTCTCTCTCTCTCTCTCCATTACCCATATTAGCCACTATCATTTAATAGGCTTAAAACATGTTTCTAGTTGCTGATGAGCAAATAATAAACCACATATAGACCATCATGAAGCCAAATCCAAAATGATTCAAATGAATGAAGTACCATCGTTTGAACATGTTTGAACCGTAAACGTGCTGATTTACAAGCAAATTCTATCAACCATGGATGGTCACAAAATAGAACACCATCATTATTTGCATGACTAAATGCTTCTTTGGGTCACATTCTGATTATGTCCATGAGCCAGTAGTTTATCCATGAGCAGCCCAGTCTATAAATGAATAACTGGTAGTTTGGGTAACTAACTGCTTACACCCATGAACCTTCCATTTCTTGGATAACCAGTAGTCTTGTCAAGCTCAAAAAAGCCCTTGTTGGATGGATCAACTGGGCACCTCCAACCAATGTGATCCTTCCAAGGGGCTCGTCTTTGTCAGGTATCCTGCTGAGGATCTCCGTAACATCCTCCTGAGGCGGCGGCAGCGTCGCGACGTGGTCGTGAAGGATGGCTGGTTCCTGTGGGTCTTCCTAGAGCTTCATGGTAGCATTGAATGGATCAATGGTTGATGAAGAAAAAATGATGAGGGAATTGTGGATGACGAATGGCGAATGAGGGAATAGTTTATGAATGGGTTGATGCTTGATGATGCAGGAGTGGGATAAGGTTTGATGACCAAGGGTTTGAGAATGGTCAATGCGAAAAAATGGCTAGGGTAGAGACTGTTGAACGACTGGTAATTTGATGGCAATTCTGAATAATGGCCCGTCTTAGGGCTTCATGACCAAGACCAACAAGTGTGAGAGATTCAGCTGCTCATAGAGCTAATGTGTGATGAAACGCTCATTGTCATGTATGAAGCAATTAAACAACTTTACAGTGGTGGTTCTAAGCCAGAATCTCTCACCGTAAGCAAACCAGCACAGGAAGCAGCAAACAAAGCATGCAAGCAACCACAACCACCGAACAAGCAAGGAGCCAAATGACAAGAGCAACCTCCTACCAAACAAATCAGCAAGTAGATGAGGGAGCAATCTGCCAAGCAGGCAAGCAAGCCATTCCCACCACACCATCGAAATGCCACGTCATAAACCTGATAAAATTTATGGCTTGTTAATCCATCTTCGGCTCAGGTCGCCTAACGACCATGCGCAAATACAGGAAAGTCCTGGGTTAATCCTTGGCATTCTGCAGATTCACAAGAGTTGTAGCCTGGTCTCAGTTGTGAGTGAATTTCCTCGTCTTTCCCAAGAGAAATCACGAGAGACAATGGACTCACTATGCGCAAGCACTCATTTGTTGGCAATCCCTATGCAAGCCTTTTCACTTGTGCTGCAGTACCATCCTTGACAAGCTGGACAAAGCAATATCTGGGCAGCACCCTGAGAACAGGCCCCTGGAATCTCACACCACCGGCCTCGGGACATCTTATGTTATCTTCCAGGAGCCTGTCTTGAGACTCTATGTATCTCATCTATCTTATCATTCTGGTTGGTGGTTTCAACCCTTTGAAAACTATTACAGTAGTCAGCCAACCATTTGTCAATAATTACCAATGAAAAGGAAAAAATGCCAATCAAACCACCAACCAGGATTCGTATTGTACCTTGATGTTTCCAGGAGGAGCCCACGACGTGGGGCGCAACCCGCGACGCAGCTTCGATCTATCGCAATCGCCGCCGAAAACCAAACTGCGCAGCGCATGCAGCGACTTGGCCAAGTTTCAACCCGCGAGGCTTTCATGTCTTCGATGCGCAGAGCTTTCAGCTTCGCTTGACGCCGCTGCAGATTGGAATGGCTGTCCTCGGGCCATGGCCGCGTGGTTTTGGGGCGACCAGTTCTGTGGGGCCGGGTGGCAAAGGTCCTAGAAATCATGGGAGATGCAACCCTGAGTAAACCACTCACATAGTTTATGATAGTTGATAGTAAATAACTATCTATCATTAACCTGCTGGTGTCATCAACCATCATCATCATCATCATCATCATCATCATCATCATCATCATCATCATCATCATCATCGTCATCATCCTCATCCTCATCCTCATCGCCATCGCCATCGCCATCGCCACCGCCACCACCACCGCCACCGCCATCGCCATCCCCATCCCCATCATCATCATCATCATCATCATCATCATCATCGTCATCATCCTCATCCTCATCCTCATCGCCATCGCCATCGCCATCGCCACCGCCACCACCACCGCCACCGCCATCGCCATCCCCATCCCCATCATCATCATCATCATCATCATCATCGTCATCATCCTCATCCTCATCCTCATCGCCATCGCCATCGCCATCGCCACCGCCACCACCACCGCCACCGCCATCGCCATCCCCATCCCCATCATCATCATCATCATCATCATCATCATCATCATCATCAGGTTGGTTGTTTCAAGTCTTTTGAGAAATATGCGTCGGCCATCCAACCTTTTGGGAGCCAGTCATCATCCCCCTGCCAGGTGCTGGGAACCACGACGCGACAGCCAAGTGTCAACCTTCAGGAGTTGCTTCATTCCTTGGGAGGCCCGACAGTGACGTGTCACCGCCAGTTGCAACAACCGCTGTGCCGGTCACGAATCAAAAAACCACAGGTATTGCAATCAGCTCAGCAATCCCTATCCTATGGTCCAGCCGGATGTCTGCCACCGTCTTTGAACCACAGTTTTTTTCAATTTCAATTGTCCTTAATTATCCTTGTTCCTATCCGATGGCATCTGTATGCTAACCAACAACTGATGCTTTCGGATGGTCTTGAACCAATAGAAGCAGCTCCGGCTCGGTAGTGCCTGGGAAGGCTCCACCATGAACCCAAAGGGGACCACTTAAATCCATTGAAGGCATGAATGGCAATCGTTATCAACCATCATGAACCATTATTAACCATTATTATCCTCAAATGAATTAGAGCAACCAAAAACCTTGGAAAGGACTGGTTAACCATTGTTAACCATTATTAACCATTATTACATCATCATAAATCTAGTGATCAAGGTGCAAGGACTCAACGAGTTACATCACTTCTTTTGCTTGCACTTTGCCAGCTTCCAAACCTTGGCGCACCGCCCGCTGGCGCCCTTGGCGCGCGTGAGTTCGGTTCCGAGCTTCCCATCATGTAGGCTTCAGCAATCTCTGCCACACACCAGGCGCGAGAAAAGAGTTCAAACTCCTTGTCCACCACCAAGACTTGCCTCCCAAAAATCAGGTCAGAAATGCTGCCGAAACCTATGAACCATAGTCTAGCACTATTTGTGGGTTATAACCTCTATGAATCCATGTGGTTTCCTATTGATAGTGCAGCTTGCAACGTTGACAATTGAACCTCCAACAGTGACCTCTTTGTGAGGTCGAAGCATGTAAACGCGAAGTGTCAGCTGGTCAACAATGAAGGGAAGGGTGCCATGAGTGGGCCAGAAACAAGTCACCCCAAACAAGTGGACATTAAGCGCAAATAATGGATGTTCGGCATGAATATATGATATAATTAACCATGATTAACCATCATTATCATATATTATCATGAACAAAGACTTCTCCCTCGAACTGTGCGCTTTGGGGCGGCTTGGTTTGATTCGTAGGGGCCGCTTGTGCACACTGCGCATCTTGCAATCACAACTTCCGGAAACTTAAAACGGTAATTTGATCCAGGTTTTAAAAAACCTGGTTGATTCAAAAGGGGTACCCCCCAAAAAGCCTTGGATTTCCTTTAAAATGGTAACCCCCCCAACTAATCAACCTGGGGTTAAGCTTCATCGGGGTAAACCTTCGCCATTTTCAAGGCATGAGCCAAGGCCCACTCGGCGCCATCGAGTCAAGAGCAACCCTGGGCACTGCAAACCGTCAGACATTCTCCAGGTACCGTGCCTAAAGTCATCACCGGTGGCCGCGAGCCAAGCGATCATGTCGCTGAATTTGTTCATCTCGCAGTTGATGCTGTGCGGCTGATGCATGTCCTGTCGACCTTGGCCAAGGGGAGTTGCTGGTTATCTGGTTGATCTTGGGGTGCCAAAAGCGGGCCGCCGTAGACCAAGCAACGACTATGAATGATTCAAGGACATGCGAGTGCGAGTTAAGTCTTGCAAATCTCTGTCTGTAGCTTTTTGCCACCCAAAACAACTCTCAATGATAGTCCACCGGTACAAATTTGCTCATTTCTATGCCATCAACTGAGCAGTCATCCCGTTCCTGGTTCCTATCTCTTCCCGCTGGCTATGATCGACTCTTAACACACGTGATTCGCCACAAAATATAGGGGTTTATTAGTGTGAATCTGCATGAATTAGTAATAATTAGAGGTCACTAGTAGTAACAACTTCTAAATCCTTACAGCCCTACGAGCCAGCCAAGTATAGTAATAAGTAATCACCTCGTAGTAAATGAATCATATGACCTTGCTCATCAAAGCCGGCCCAACCGCCTTGCTGGTCCAAAGGACATGGCGGGTCCGTGTTCAAAAACTTTGGGCAATTACAGTTGCACGGCTCCACCTCTGCGCCTAACACTGGGCGGTGCGGGAGTATGCCACGACAGTCGTAGACGTGTCATGTAGAGATGTTACATGGATAGAAATCGATGCATTCTTTACACATCTATTCTATCAACTGAGCTCAGAACAAATCTATTCTATCAACTGAGCTCAGAACAAATCTATTCTATCAACTGAGCTCAGAACAAATCTATTCTATCAACTGAGCTCAGAACAAATCTATTCTATCAACTGAGCTCAGAACAAATCTATTCTATCAACTGAGCTCAGAACAAATCTATTCTATCAACTGAGCTCAGAACAATCAATCACGAATAACGTCGAATAACTATCAGATCCAAACAACTCCAAACGCTAGTGCAATGTACAGTGCATATATTTGAGACCGCCAGGAGGAACACAACACAACGAGCCGCTAAGCTTGATGATGGCATAAGGGGTCACGAAACAGCCGGGGTGATCAGCTGACAACAGGAATGTGGCTGTAGGCCGGAACCAAAGCCTCATCCAAACACATAAATGGAAAACAACGGAATATGATAGAAATTGAGAAGCTGGTTGACAAATAAACAGGTTAAGAACATGTTGTTGTTATCTCTTCCAATGATGTTTTCATGTTCTCTCTGCTGGAAATGCGCCCTGCACCAAACCAATCACCAACTTCCAAACTCCTTCGAAATGGAAGTTTCCTGGACTAATCATATAGGGCTGAGGCTGACCGTGGAAGTAGGATGATCAGGGGGCACCATGGAACATATGACCCCTTGTGAAAAGTTTCTCCCATATCCTGCCAGCTTAGCAATTTCTGGCTAAGACGTAAATTACGCCCGAAGTCGAACTTGGGGAAAGCATTGAATAGTTGCCATTCCCAGTATCCCTGCAACCAGTGTGATCTGGGCACATCCACAGCCACCCCGGTGCTCCCCTGCCTGTGATGGAATCTCGGATGGGAAAGGAAGGCTGGCAAATGCTGCTATGTTGATTCACGCAGAATGCGCAAATCCAGTACCTGGTCATGCACACGAATGGGACCAAACCAAACGAACAATGGAGGCCAGGGGTGATGAAAGCTAGCATGGCCCTTTTTTTTGCAAAATTCAGGGCCTCCAGGTGAACAATGTCTCAAATCCAAAGCCAACTTGACCCAAGCGCACATGGTCCGCAACTCTCCAGTTCTGCGCAGCCAACTTTTCACCAGGTCCATGTCGGTATCCAACAGCGATGAGATCCGCGCGTAGTTGGTGTCCTGCCGTGGCGGTGTTCAGCAGCACTAGCAATCATGGTTAGGTGGGAATGCTGGGGCCCTGGCATGCCCTGGCTACCCTGGTTCGCAGGTTAGTACTTGGGCCGTCAGCTGTTTGTGGCCAGTTGCTGTTGATGCTGGCCTGTTGGATGGGCATCTGCAGGGTCCCAAGCTCCCCTCCTGAAGGGCTTCAGCCGTGATGGCCGCCACCAGGTCCCTGAAATTCGAGTGCCAGGTGTGGGTGACCATGGCGCCGGGCCGCACCCTTCGGCCCTTCATGAGGAGCTTGGACATGTCCTGGCAGTCCGTGGGACCCCGTGGCCAGTGGCGGGGCAGCCAGGCAGCCAATCTGAAGCAGCTCCGGAATCATGAGCCATGTTGGGGGGACGTTCTTGGGCAAATCCAATCCTCAAATGTATCAAGTGTGTGCCCGTACGGCTCGAAAATCAAGAGCGCCAAACTGGGGAGGGGGTCTGAAAACACATTGCTGGGGGAATAAGCGAAACCCGCCACATGGGCACCCCACCCTGCTAGCTCCGACTACCTCCTAAGTTCAAAGGACATGTAGAAAACCTGGTTCCGAAACCTCCCCCGCAGCGGTCAAAGACTTTCCGAAGCGAGCATCGGATTGATGAGGAGCACTCAAGGGGATGATGGCTTGTCGTACTACATCATCCTCAGATCGGCTGGTCGTGCAAAATTATCCTGTCGACAAATTGGGAGGCAACCATTGACGGGCAACCGAGTTCAGGTGGGTGTTGGACGGTTTGCACTGCGGTTTTCAGGTTTTTGGCTTTCCTGCATCGGTTTGGCGCGGGGAAAGGGGATCTAGAGTCCACGCCGGTTGCCCTGTCGATTCCCACTAGCTATTCTGGAAAGGAGGCAGGACATTGTTGCAAGAAGCAAGCCACCGATTACAAGCCGCCATGTTAATGAGTCGTGGTTTCAGAATCAAAACCATCATACTTTGCAGCTTGAATGGGGTTGAGACTTGATGTTCAAAATTTCGGGTAGCTTTGACCAGATTGGGATACTGCCTGGAAAGCTAGACCAGAAAAATGGCCATGGTTCAAGTCCTTTTGTAATATAGCAGTAGGTGCAGTAGGTGCCTCACCTAAACCAGGTGGATTTTCGATCCCTAGGTTCGTTCATGGTCAGTGTTTACATTTGGCAATGCAGGGAAACCGGTGCCCCACTGCGAGCCGGCTTCCCAAGCCATGCATTCCATGCCTAATGCTAGTGTCCACCAGATTTCCTCTCTCCAATGGGTTGCGTTCAGAATCGACTGTGGGTACTGTGCATCCTGGTATCATTTTCCATGTTGGATTTCTGTGTCCCATTGTTGATGGAGGCTGTGGTTGGCGGGCATTGATCGCTACGGGAATTTTCTGCAGCTCAAGCATCCGTGGTATGTCTTTGGGAGTCATAATGGAGCATGTAATCACGTCCGAGGCCAGAATAGAAATTCCTGGTGCAGCAGAGCAGTTTTTGTTGCCCAAGGTGGCAAGTGAAGGTGAAAGAGTGCGTGAACCTGGATATGGACAAGAATACCAAGATTGACCAAAAACTAAGCATTCTTGTTCGCCACTATATGCTTTGACTAAATCCTTGAACGCACAATCATCGCCTGAATTACTGCGTATGGTTGTGGTTCTTTCTAAACCATTGTGGTCATGGTTAACTATAACCATCAATGAATCTTAGCTCTTGTTGGTTTGCAAAGTGTTTGGGTATGAATCACAACTATAAATATGCATCAATGAACATTCATAATTACAAAGTTTCACCATGGTTTAGCCACTAACTAAAGAATGAACATTCACAAATGGCATAACAAAGAATCAGGACCAACTGGTTGGCCATGGCTTGGGGCGTGGTGACCCAGCAACGAACGGGTCGTGCAACAGCCAATCAAACTACCACCCCTGCAATCTCATGTTTCCTAGAAATAGAGTAAGGAGTCAAAAAGTGAGAAAATATGAAACTGTCAGATACTGTCAGTTCCCTCTTGGATGCTCGGGAACTAAAATGGTCCTGCCCATAAATCTACAAAAAACTGCTAAGCTCACGGCTGAAACTAAGCTCATGACATGTCTCACGACATCGAACATGACCCATGACTCATGGTGCTCGTGACTCTCCAAAAACGAGTGACAGGTTTCCTCCACTTCCCTTGGTGGCTTTTAGATCCCTTGCTGAAAATCTAACTTTTAGTGGCTATAAGGGAAATCAATCATACCCCAAAAAAACCTTGTCAATTTACCCCCGTACGTCAGAAACAACTTTTAGTGGCTATAAGATAAATCAATCATATCCCAAAAAACCGAAGAAAAGCTAAGGTAGTAGCTGTAATCCACCCAGTTCCCTGACACCTGACCTGTGGTGGCTAGCCACGGCTAAAGGGGACCAAGCAGGACCCGCGGCACGGACCGCTGGTTGTCCGAGCTTCAACAAAGCATCCAGGCTGATAGCTCTTTTAGCCAAGTCTTCCACCTCGCGGGGATGACCTAGCCATCCACCACCATCAACTAGCGGTTGTTTTTTTAAAAACCATTAGCCAACCATTAGTAATGTTGGTGGATTGCTAATGGTTGGCTCCGCTAGTAGTGGTTAATGGTTATATAATCATTGAAATTAGCCAACCAAGCATTAGCCACTAGTGATGGTTAATGGTTGGCTAATGGTCAATGGTTGGCTAATGGTTGGCTCCATTTTCATGATTCATGGCTCAGCAATGGTGGTTGGCTAATGGTCAATGGTTAGTAATGGTGAAAAAACATGAAAAAACACATTTTTTTTGCCACTGGAGCCAACCATTGACCAGTAGCCAACCCATCACGATCCATCAACAGCATATCACCTTGGTTTGCCGCTGATAAAAGTGTGAGCGTTCGGAGTCATTTGCAATCCACGAGCCCTGAAAAATTGTTTGGCTTGAATCAATTTCACCAACAACCATGGGCAAGGGCCACTGTGAATTATTCATTTAAAACAGGCCGGTCCGTTGGTTCTCTCCTGGTGTTGAGATTCCCGTAGGTATCAAGCCTGAAAGGGTTGGTAACACAGCTTCCACAGCCTTCGGCTTCTCTCTGCCATTAAAGAGTTGGAACACCCCCGCACCTGCAAGTATGTCACTACACTCAGTAGAAGCCGAATTGACACGTTTTCGGTATAGATCGGTGTCAATCTATCAGCCCACATGTTGGCAGTGATGGTTTATCAATATGGATCGACCATTACTTTAGAACAGAACCAAAAAAACACATATGGGACAACATGTATGGTTTAGGACGGGCCAACATCGATACGACCCGCAGCGCCGCCTTCTTCTGCCACCCAGGATCGTGGGCAGGAAGGTAGGTCCTTAGCGCAACGCGTTGTCGAGTCTTGGAGACGCCAGTGATATGCCAGGGCGCCTTCGATTGAAAGTCTTGAACTCCAAAGAGCGACACGTCCAAATGTATGACTCTCTTATATAATCTTTGATTCACACTAATTGCTTGTTTAACATAACAATAATAAACATGTTAAATTGACCAGCAATGGTTGATAAGAGGGGATAACAACCAACAATACTTGGGAATAGTGTGGTTATAATGACTAACTATACAACAAATAGTGTGGTTATAATGACTAACTATACAACAAATAATGTAATATCCCAATGGTAGTAAGTCGGTCATAATCTATAAACATGACAACTAGAAATTCCCTTTGCATTTGCAAAATCTGTTGATGAAAGCAACTGTTGTTTTTGCTGAATTCCATCAACACATAGGTGTTTCTCAAAATAGGGGTATATTATATGATGGTATATACCTCACAATCATCAAGTGTGAATCATTTACAGCAATAAGTCAAACATTTTTGTGGCTCCCTTAATTTGAGAGCCCCCACATATCAAAAATTACGGCACTTTTTCAACTTCAGGGAGCACCATGGCACGGTGGCAGCACTCAATTTGTCACCAGGGATCTCCTGTTTGTGGCTGCGTTTCTGAATTCGCACCTGCTCCTCCTGGTGCCTTCGGTGAGTGGCCTCCAAGCTGCGGCACTTGTGGGCGAATCGATTCGTGGGCTACCATATGACTCAGCTCCCCTCCCGTGCTTTGGAGCTAGCATATGCTAGCGCAAAACCCGATCTTCACAACACTTCACAACTATACATATTGCCGACTTCATTTTCTTTTGTCATGGCTCACCTATCAAACTAGGAACCCAACTTCAGCGCTACCACGCTGAGCCCCCAAACTTTTCGGGGCATCCTCCAGCGCCAAGGAACCCAAAGAGAAGCAAAGCCCATGACGTAAAGAATGCCGACCAAAAGGCTCAGGAACCAAAGGTTGCAAGGCAATGTTGAGTCGGTCAGTAAATAGGTAAAAAATCCTGGGCTCATCGAGATTCAGCGTGAAGATTTGAGGAAATTGGCAGCTGCAACTAATCGTGTTAAACAAATGTGAATGCAGGAGGGATGACATAGCCTACTGGGAAGCGGGATCCTGAAAAGTTCCACAAAAACTGTCATGGTGTAGAACAAGCAGGTGATATAATTGCATATCAATGATCAATCATCTTCATATACATACATGTAATCATGTGCACACTTCAACAAGAGCGACGGTCCTTTCAGTTGTCTTGTTCTTGCTCCAACAGTCCCTAAAGTTGAAGAGTATAAAATAATCACAGTTTCATCGAAAAATCCAAGAGTGCAATCCTTAAACCAACACCGCACCAGTCAACGGGTTGAAGTGGATGACTCACCCTGACTGGAAAAGCACCACACTTGCGAAGCGCTCACCAAAATCATGGTTACACTCATCGAACTCTAGGGCTTTTAAAAGATTTCCTCCAAACGTACTAGGATTTCTTTTTCCATGTGCTAGGATTATAATTGTCAATTGTATTCAATTAAACAGTTTTTGCCACAACATTTTCCAACCAATCCAGTGACACATTTGACAAGTGGCCGGGCCCCAGGCTCTTGCGAACCTCCTCTGCCAGATCCGCTGGCAAGGGCCACAGGTATCCCCCGAAGAGCATGGCATGGCTCAAGATCAGCAGGCGCGTCATGTTGCAAAGAGCTAAAAACCTGGCGACATTTTGGCAGATGTCTATGGCCACAGTGGCACCTAATCACCATTGACCTGGGGATATCACCATGGCGCACTGGAAAAATCCAAAAATGATCGTTGGCAACCATGACTACCATCTGGTTTCACCACTCCCTGTAGCTCTTCAGCTCCCCCTTTAATGGGATTGAACGGGATACCCCTGGCTCCGAATCGCTCCCTGAGAATCACCAGCTTGATGATCATTCATGCGCACTTTTCCCTCGTGAAACTCTTTGGCCCCAATGTTCAGCGCTGGCCCAGAATAGCTTTCCCTATGCTTCCAGTTCCATTGTTCCATTACAGTAGGTAACCAACTGGTTTCTACCATTGTTCTTTGGGGTTGGTTACCTACTTGCAAAAATTAAAGGCAGAACTGGTCAATAACCTGTCTTAGGCCGGTGTACTAGTATCTCCTAGCCAGCTGGTCTTGCTTTCCGAATGGGAGACGGATCAATTTTTGACGCTGGGCTGCGAAGACAAAGTTTCTTTGACATCACCCCAATCAAAATGGAGAAGTGGATAGAACAGGTATGACACTACAACTCCACCTTGTATTGCCGGAGAACTGGTATGATACTACAATGGAACTCCAATTTGCAAATGATCGAACTTTATGGAAACATCTCACCCCAAACCATGAGCCATGAGCCGCAATTCCCCATCCATGGCTGCGTTGCTGCTAACCCAATGGAGAGCCATTCCCAATCACCTGTCGGGTAGTTCCCAATCTAGAATAACTAACCACATCAACACAGTGCTGGTGAGTTCTGCACAGCTCAACCAGGCTCGGCTAGTTGAAATATTGAACATAGCTGGTTGGATGTTCGTTAAGTAGTTAGTTAGTTAGTCAGTTAGTCTGGCAGTGAGTTAGTTAGGTCATCCGAACCTGGTGGCTGCAACCCGGCATTTTTCCCTCCAGGGCTTCAAGCTATTGAGGATAGCTATTCAAGGCCCAGGAAATTGGTGCCCATCATCATTGGGATACTGACTTTAGAATGGCGTTCCCTGACTAGAATGATTACTGGGATAGCTATTGCGAATAGTAAATCTTGCTTATTGTCATATTTGCCATTATAGTGCTGTGATATGTTTTTTTCTTGTCTTTTGAATGCAATGGTTGGTCATTCCCTCAAAGTGATTGGGCTTTATCAATATTGATTGGATTTCATGTCGATATTATCATATCCTTATTTGATTAGCTGTGGGTACGGGTGAAAATCTCATCAACGAACTAGTGGGGCTGCAGGGATGTTTACAAACGTACCCATTTTTGGATGGTCAAGATTGACCCAGCTCGCCTCATTGACCAAAGCCACAGCAGTCTGTTCGCATCTCATACCTCCCTAAGGGATCTTTCATGATCTTTCCCTGGATGATTTCCTACGCACGGGGTCTATAGTCCCAACAGGGATTCACTTCACGTAGTTCACTAGAGCAACTACCTTCGGTAATGGTAGATATGGGTGTTTCTCAAAATAGGGGATCCAAAAAATAGTTGGTTTATTACTCAAAATGGTTGATCAATTGGATGATTTGGGGGTCCGCTATTTTGAGAACCACCCCAAAAACCCAATGGCGACGTGTGATCTCTTCCCTGCAAGCGGCACAACCCCAGTCCCGTCAACTGCTTGGGAGGCTGCCTGGATGCTGCTGCCCCGCCTGCGGTAGTCTCGAATGCGACAGATGGAGGCGGTCACCTGAGCGGCATCATTCACCATGCTTAGAAGCAGCAGGTTGCTATGACCTGTATCTATAAGGCAGGGTCAGAAAGCTATAAGCCCTATAACGTAGCCATGGTGGCCGGGGTCACTAGTTGCACATCCGTGGTTGAGCACCACAGCTGACCAGTTTGTTGAGATTTGTT
Source organism: Symbiodinium kawagutii (assembly GCA_009767595.1). Taxonomy (NCBI): domain Eukaryota; class Dinophyceae; order Suessiales; family Symbiodiniaceae; genus Symbiodinium; species Symbiodinium kawagutii. Next base: position 477,340 of record VSDK01001118.1, on the reverse strand, counting down.
GCGTCCTATTTCTGGTTAAACCTTTGTCATGTATGAGTACTTGACATTGTTCACCCTTAGATTCCCGATTATTGTCGGTGAGTATCCATCATTAGTCATTTGTATGATTGACCATCATCATCGACGTTGACCATTACTAAGCATCATTAGGATTCATTAGGCATGTTGTTGGTCATTAGCCCATATCACTAACCATGATTCACAATAAATCAGCAATTTTATAGGCATCATACGCTAGGTGTTCCCCTGTATTGTTGGCGGCTACCTGTCATTGTGATCAGAATCCTTCCATTTTGATTCATGCTTCAGGATTCTTGACCATGATCATGTCATCACCAACCACCACTGTTCATTAGGAACCATTACCAATTAAATAACATCTATCATAGCTAACCATGCTGCAAAATTCACCAAGGTCGATGTTTTGTTTGCAACCATTATTCCAAATTATTGTTGCTTGTTGTTGTTGTTTCTTGTTGCTGTTGTTGTTGACGATGTTGTTGTTTCTTGTTGTTGTTGTTTTTTTGTTGGTCTTGGTAGTTTAGGTTGTTTTTGTTGGTCTTGGTAGTTTAACATCATTGGGCACTGTTAGCCAACATAAGCCATCAGTATCCACGGCCAACCTGTAATCATCCAAACGCCATTTTCCTAACATTTCATAACTCATGTTAACCCGGATTAAGAAACCGCTGGTTGATTTCAATCGGGGGTATCCCCCAAGCTCGGCGTGGTTTCCCGTTGAAATGGTACTCTCCCAACCATTCAACATAAACCATCCTGAGCCATGACCAACCATCATCCACCATAATCTTAACCCAGGATTAATAAACCCTAGGTAGATTCATTCGGGGGGGTGGGGTACCATTTTCATGAAAAACCCGTCGGCTTTTGGGGGACACCCCCTATGATCAACCAGGGATGGCTCGCTTCATCCAGGGTCCCCAACCCATCCCAAGCGCCTCAGGATCCACAGAATGGAACTCCTCCTTGGGTCGCGAGGAGCGCTGCGCACGATCCACTTCGCGAACCAAGAAAGACAAGCCGCGGCGCAAACAGAAGGCCCAGTACATCCTCGGATTGGCAAAGCTTGGGAGGTGACCACTCGACTCGTTAAGTGGTTCATATGATTTAGTACCCAGCTTGGGACATGTTGGTGACGACTCGGCTGGTTCACCATAATGTAACTGGTGAGTAGCCATGGAAATGTTGGTGACTTGGACTGGTCGAGTCACTGGTTGGCCAAGTTTGCTGGTTGGTCGCTTACCTTGACTGGTTACTAGCCATGGCGATCCATGGTGAATAACCATGACGTTTGTTACTTGGTCTGGTTAGACTGGTTAGTGACCATTAGTTTGTTACTTAGCTGGTAATCTAGATGATCATGCCACAGCTGGTCACTGGGTAAATTACCATGGGGATTGTAAGTGCATGTGACTGCCGCAAGTGGCTTATACCATGGATAAATAGGTTTGAACCATGGTTGACCACTTACTAAATGGGATGATATGAGATGATCATCCAAGTATATCCAACTAGACGAGGCTGTTGTCTAGCCGGTTGGCTAAGGTGGGTTTGCAAACAAAGTCCCAAGCCTTTCCGCAGCGTAAGCACTGCGAAAAACACCAAGCTGCTTAAGCTGCTCTATAGCTGCTCTAGCCAATCGCCTTCAATCATTTGTTCGACCAATCTGTCGACAAATCAACGGCTTTCCAGGACTGAAGTGGGGGCACCACCAACACCACCAAGTACAAGCTTATTGTCCATACTCAATGTTCGTTTAGACTTGTTGTTAAGTATGCGTATGCCTAATTGACATGATCAACTGACAAACACAACAAGTGCAACCGCAACACTGCAAACCAACCTAGGTGGACATCGACGCAACGTTGCATGGGCCGTTTCAGCAGTCGCGGGTCCCCAGGAGCAGGAAACTCCAACAGAAGAAGCTCCCGACGATCCTTAGGACCTCTGGAAACTCAAAGATTTCGTCCAGCAAAGCGATCAACACGATGAAGCAAATGGTCACAGCTTCTACTCCTGGGCAAGTGGCGATCCCGCTGTAATGGACCCCAATGGTAACCCCAGGGGGTGACAGTCTCTCTCTCCATCGTCATCAGACTAGAGGAATACAGTGTACAATCTAGCTTATAACTTGTAACCATATCGTGATATATGAGTTGTGTGGTGGCCTTCCACTACTGCGGAGACTCTGCCAACCAATGAACCATGGAGGTACTGGTTACAGGGTCCACAATTTGGACTTGCCAGGTGTGGAATTTGTGGCTGCCAGTATAATGTTGATCATGTTAGTCAAGAATCAGGAATTATGGCTAGAGTCAATGAGTATATCTAAATTCATGCTTCTTGCTGTGGGATATTTCATGATGGTCCTTGTAATCTTAGAACATTATGTGAATATTCATTGCTATCTCAGAGGTGCATGCATATGGACATACATCTATCGAGAGAGTGGGAGATTGATTCCAGAATGCTTCCAGCCCTCCTTGTACCACCAATGGTGGGTGCTTTCTTGAACATGGACAGTGTATCTTCATGATTTATTGTCAAATATTACCAGCACAAACTTCATTTTTTTTAGACTTGGGATTTTACAACCAATCCTATCAGCTCTCGAACATTTTTTGGATTTAGGATTGATTCATTATTACCAAATATTACCAACATGAGTTTCACAAACGTTACAGGTCTCACCAACATGACATGCCACCTTTAGCACTGGCAACAGGGTGTGCGCTCCCAAGGCCCGACTTGATCAATAAGTGAGTTGATGCCCAGATTCTCAGCAAGAGTTTCAAGTGTTCAATGCCAAAGCCTACCGGCAGAACGGATTCCAGATCCACCATGGCCTGTAGCGAGACTGGAGGGGTGAACATGGTCGTAACTTTCGGATCGTCATTCACGGTCATCCTTTACCATCCTCAACTCAACCATAGCCATGAATGATCATTGCTAATTAACCATAACGATTACTGATTTACAATAGCCAATCTTTGCTTCACGATCATATGGCAACCATGAGCTGTTGCCGACATACTCATCATTGAGTGGAACCCCTGGAAGCCATGAAACCCTCCATGTCGGCACCATTGGGTGATCCAGGTTTTGCTATGTAATCGGGATTCCAATGATTGAGAGAATCCGCAAGAAACCGGTACATAGAAAACCACCTGGAATAAACACTGATGAGGGTGATAGTGGTGATTAATCATAATCACCAAGGGCCACTGATGGGGGTTAAAATGGTTCGAGTCACCACGGTTAATAATGATTAATAACGGTTCATGATTGATGATTATGCAGTCAGAAGCCCTTTCTGTTGCACCCATTCCTGAAATTATGGTGCCTCGGCTGATGCCGGAACTCAGGCTGAAATACTTGCTGGACATACGACTGCCAGTGGTTGAATGCATGTCAAACATTCTTCCACCCTAGGTCTCACATTCTTCTCATCGCCTACCACCATCGAGAGCAACACCATGAGAACAACAGCTTTGTCGCATAGCATTCCTACTACCCAACAGTTGAGAATGTTTAAACCTTCGTTAGTGATTGAGCAACATCAAGGCTCCAACTTCTGCCAAGATGCGTGGGTCAAAAGATGTTCCACTTGCAATCCAACCCACAAGAGCCCGGCCAACGCTGCAGGAACTCCCAAACCAAACCTGGTTTGAGGCGTAGGCAAATGCCACGTTAACCACAACCATCGATGACGATGTTCAGCATGTGACGATGACGAATGACGATGGCCATGATGGTGTTCATCAACATCTCTCTCGCTCTTCTCTCTCCCTGTTCTTCGAAGGGTAGCATCAGCCATTTCAATAAAGCAAGCCCCACCAAACTATCCAACACGACTCATTTGATGTCCTCCAGGTCACGGACAGTCATGCTTTCAAAAGAAAAGAGGGACAAAATGAAGAATGAACCACTCGGCGAAGATGGAAACAATGTCAAACCAATACGTAAACCAACAAGGACCATCTAGCAAATCAACCTGAGGACCACTATCATCCTGAATGCTGGTTAAGAACCATTCGCCCGCCAAGCAGCCACATACTTGGTTGTTTGCGAGCTATCATTTTCCCCTTTTCCCGACCAAGCATTCCCGATGTCAACAACCACTCCAATGTAGACTCTGTCAGCAGCGACATGGTCTCTGAGTCAGCAGCTCACAGCTGGGTACGATAGAAGTAGTGGAGTTAAGGACCGCAATCGCGTTGATTTGATAGCTATGTTACGCAAAGAACCTCACGTCGGGGGATGCTTTGCATGCTCTTTTGACTCTGCGCAACTTCGCACGCGGCAAACTGATCATGCAAGTAGATGACCATCACACTGCAACTCTGTCGTGACAAGGAGCTGATCGAAACCCAAAAAGTGGAGCAAGTGCTTGAGAGCCGACAACATTTCCGCAGTCCACGTCCTGAATCTGTGGCCGTTGGCATGTTTGCCTATCCAATCTTTTGGTATACTTAGGCTGTCAGGTGAGCACGAGCTATTTCGATGAATCACTGCGGCAATCAAACCGTGGTTTCTCGAAATAGGGGCCCCCAAATCATCATTTTTTTGCAAGCATCACTTAGAGTCATTGATAGCAATATACAGCAATCAACCATCCATTTTAGGGGTCTCTTATTTGGCTGTGGGTCAAAACCCCGTACCCCTGGTTCCCCTATCATTAACCATTGTTTCCCGTATTATTGTTGGTCATTATCGCCTATTATTGATTGGTTAATATTTGTTTCTCTACTATTGTTGGTCATTGTCCCCTATTATTGGTTGGTTGATATTGACCCATAGCCATTTTGAGAAACTACCAAATCCTCACCGAACTTGCTACAGCCCAGGCACGCCACCAACAACACCGTCAGGTCTCGCTGGCAGTCCTCCCAGCGACCGTGACATGCTCAGCATGATACCAGGGTTCGACCCGGATTGCCAGCGGTAATGTCTGCACAAAGCACAACATAGGACATCACTAGACAGTAGAGTGAACCATGACATAATACAGCACCATAATCGAGATCTAACCCAAAAAGCAACCATTTAACACAATTTCAAAATAGATAATAATGATATAGACTAATTATGTTGCTTATATATTTAACCAATAGCAACCAATCACAGCCCAGGACGTCTTGCACCCTCATTTCTTTTGGGGGTATACTCGAATCCACCTGTTGGTCAACCAGTGGTTTGTTGATTTTGGATGCACGATCATAATGTCATAGTACGATATAGTACGATAATGATGGTACAGTCACTGCTGTAGAGGTAATTATGGGGGATCCACCCGAATAGACTATCCACATTTGAAGGAGAACCACATTTTGTGTATAATCCATACGTGTTGGTATCCACTAGCCATCCTATTTACCCATCTTTGACCGTAACTTGGCAATACACCATGGCAAACTAATGAAGTTAGAAGTGAGATATTTGATCGCTATGGACTTCCCACTTCCAATACTTGACCAACCAGCAATGGTTCTGATGGCAGAAGCAACCCACCGAATGCAACTGGTCACTGCCAACCACCATCCTTCTTAGCCCAGGACCTTTGGTGGCTTCCCGGACCCCAAGGACCCGTTCCAGCAGGCCAGGTACTGGGTGTCAATTGCTTGAGCCATCACAATTCATGGGGGATCCACATTTATCGTCCCCTGCTTGAACAAGTCGTACAACTGTCAGATATTTCATGGTCAATTGCGAGCTCGTCAAGCTGATGGTGCGACTTGATGGCTGGATCTGCTACCAATTGGCTGCCCGCACAGGTCCCATCTCTGTCCGTGTGGTAGCGCAGTATCAAGGCGTTCACAGCTGGCGCGGTGAGCATCATCAGCACCACTGTTGAAGCGAGATTCAGGTGGTCGTAGGGCGATCGCTGCAAGGGACTGTAGTCGGCCTCAACTCTCTGGGGGCCGTGGGGGACTGTCGAGATCGCAAGCCTTGTCCTTCACAGGTGGTGACCCAACAGAAGCCAGGTGATGTCAAGCAAACATATCGATTTTGAACAGGTTCGGACTCAAACCAGACATGTTCCAAGTACTAGATGTGTGGAGGTTGGCTCAACGGTAGGCCGACAAGTTGCTTGGATGATTAGTCGTTTGGTTACTTGGTAGCGATCATCACTGGTTGGTCTGTCGGCTGAGGATGATCAACAGTGCTTAATAGCTGGCGAAGAATGACCAAAAAACGATCAATGAAATGAAAATCATGAACAACAATGAACAAGGCTTAAAAAAAACATGAAGTGAAGGCTAAAAAATGGCCATGAACAACCACCAGCAATACACCATCAGCCAGCGAATGCTGGCTGAGACTTGCGCCCGCCTCAAACAAATCGCTGGGAAAGGGCACCAAGCAGATCCTGAGGGCGGCGGGGGTCACAAGGCTCGGCTTGCTGAATCAAGATCCAGCTGCGAATCGTGGGAAAGGTGAATGGATGGTCCATAGTGGTCATAACCAGCAACAATGGGGTCAATTGATTCAATTAGAAATGGTGAATAATAGGATTGCATTGGGAGAATGACCTGCAACAGTTTGGTTAATTGATCCACTGATCCCGTGGTATACCACCAATGTGACTGGGACATGACCCAAGGCTGAGATGCCCCGCATGCTGTGGAATTCCCACAGGCACTGCGAGGAATTCCCCAAACAAGCATTGCACAAAGTATCAACCCATCGCTATCCATCGTTCACTTGGTCCTTAAGTTTGGGTTTTTGGTTCTGTGGTGGATGAGCATTAGTGGGTTGCTAGCCAGCTCCCCAGAGGCAGTGGAATCCTCCAGGATGTTGAACGGAATGATCAGTCTTGTCCAATAACGTTGCGAGGGAAAACGGTGGTGCACTTGCATCTATGATCCTGGTGAACCATCTCAAGAACTAATTAGCCAATGTCATTTTATCTCGATTAATCACAGTGGCGAACACACGTCAATCATGGTTAATTGTCCTTTATATTGTCCATAGATGGCCGTTTCAATGGGTATGGGTTGGTTATTGACCATGAACTTGTGGGCCCAAAGATGGTGCCACTGCAACGGTTTGATTTGATGGGACATGATGGGAATGCCGTCTGAGCTTCCTGTAGGTCCCAAGCACAAACGTTTCCTGAAACATGGGGTCCGCCTCCCCGCCATGGCAAGCCTTGGAGGGGTACATCATCTACGACTATCCCCAAAAATATCTTGAACTGGTTGGCCCACCTGAGAATCGGAGCCGCATCAGAATGGTGGCTGCCATCAGGGTCCAACAGCTCTGCTGTGCTGGGCAAGCTCCCACCTGCAGGGCTTCACAAGGACAACCCCTCATCGCCTCATCGCTCCTTGCCACCAAGGGTCATTAAAACCAAGAGGGCCACGCTGACGATGGCTATGCATGATGAAAAAATCCATCCTGAGCGGCTGTGGCACCAAACGTCGGCCCCTCCAAGAGTTCAGTTTGGTGATTTCTTGATCTTGGACCAACATGAATTTTCTGTGGTGTGGTCCGCCTATTGCAAGGTGCTGCCAAAGATGGCACTGACCATTTCTCTTGAGACTTACCCTCAATGAATCAAATTGACCATCCAATGAACATGCAATGAACCATCGAACAAACCATCCAACAATGCATCACCAATCCACAAACGACCCAACAAACCATCCAATAAACTATTCCAATGAAGCATCCAACAAACCATCCAATCCACATCATTCCAAACAATCATCGCCAACAACTCAGATCATTTCCTACCTTCACCTCCGGCATCCCACGGGGCAAAACGTCACCGCCAAGCTGCGCCAGTGCACTTGCAACGCAATGTCTTTCTGAAAGGTGGCGCTGCGCCTCACAGCAGCCGGGACATTCAAGCTGAGCCTCAGTGGATGGCGATTGGGAGGCCAGGAAGCAACAAGAAGTGGATGGTTATATTTGGTGGTGGATGTGATGGCCATTTGATGGTTATTTGGTGGTAGATTTGATGGTTATTTGATCGTTGGAACCCTAATCACTGTCAGCCGCGGCGCTTTGTTCTTGCCACGAGATGGTGCTTCGTGGCAGTGAACATGCAAGCATCTTTTGCTAACACACATTTGTGGGAGAGTTCAGCAACTACTATAACCGTTATTCAGCACTAGTAAACCAGTATTGGCTGAAATTCAGCGCTACTCACCTATAATCCTGGGATAGTTTGATTCATCATGACTACTTGCTACTTTTAAGATCGATCAAAGTATGGAAAGTTAGGTCAGTCATACGCAAAGTCAAAAAACATCTTCACCGCTATGAAGCGCCATCCTTGATCTTCGCTTGCTGATGAACCACTATTGTTGAAACCGTTTGCGCATGGTTCAGAGTTCATAACCGGCAATAACCACCTGGGAGACTCGTAAAGTCACGGTCAGCATTTCCGCTTTTGCCGTGCTATAGTTTCACCATCAAATATGGATGCTCTGTTTGGCACCCTCATTCTTACAACATTTTTTTGCCGGGGCGTCCAGGGGTTTGCCCTAATGCTGGAAAACAAGCATTCTTACAACATCAGTGCCTGATTTCTTTAAATTACATGTCCAATCATGTCTACATTTGCTTGGCTCCAACTTGCATACATGATCCACAGCAACATCACATGATCAAACATGACTGCTTGGTGGTTGAACCACCCTATGAAAAAAATTAGTCAACCAACCCTGTGTTAATAACTACCAGGGAATTTAAACAAAATGTTTAAAACCACCAACCAGCATTTCACACAAAGCAACATATCACATTATCCAAGCATTTGGAATGATGAAGTATGCCCTCCGTTCATAGCTGGTCCGGTAGGCAGCGCGAGCGCTGCACCGCGATCCCAGGGACTCGTTGGTGTGATAAGTGTGCTTGGACGTGAGGCTTTTCGTCGCTTTCACATCTTCACACATCCTGTTGTGGCCAATGGTAGGAAGATGATGGCCTATGGTTTCACCAGAGATGGTGGATGATGGTAGGATTTTTCAGGAGTTTGCGATAGTACACTCAGGTAAACTACCCTGGAATCTAAGAATCACCATAGGTAAACCACCTTTAAATGGTGGATTTTCGGAGTGTCCAGTGCTCATCATGGAACAACATTCGGCTTAAGGTATCCCCCCATGGACTCATCTCTCTCCCAGCATTTGGCTTCGCAGTAACTTGGGATCTCAACATACCACTGCCCTGGGATTCCACCAGTATCTAAAAAAAATAAAAAACACATCCCGTAGTTACACAATGGTTGCTACGGAAAAACCCATCAAAAGAACACTTTACTCCCTCTTGATCCCCATTATATAGTCCATATAAAATCACCCGAAACCACCCTATGGAAAGCCATGGAAAGCCTTCAATCTCACCCGTTGGAATCCCAGGCGGCCAACCGCTGCTTTCACGGTCTACCTGCGAAATCGCATGGCTGCCAGTGTCAACCATCATGATCAATTTTTTTTGCCACGGCTTCCAGGGGGTTTGCCCATCATGATCAATCAATAGCCCGAAAAAATATCACCATCATCAACCACGTCGCCATTTTGATATCCCAGAAATGATGTTTGCCTGTCCTTAATCTGATGATTAATCAGAATAGAGCATTTGGCAAATTGATAATTATGATGATTAATCAAATAACTGTATTACCGGGTCAACTTGATGATTATGAACCAGGGAATCCACCACTTCTGACCCAAAATCCCAGAAGATCCACCGCTTCTGACCCAAAATCCAGAAGATCCACCGTTCTGGCTCATAATCCCAGGGGATCCACCACTTCTGGCTCACAATCCCCGGGGATCCACCATTTCTGGTTCATAATTCTTAATTGGAAACGCCCAAAGGGTCAACCGTCATCAACCAGGAAATCCACCAGCGCCCTCCAGCCTTCAAGCGGCATGCTGCGACTCAGCCGAGAAGTTACACGTCATGGCGCTATGGAGTGGTCTGATGGCCAGTGATGAACCCATGATTGGCGAGTGGGCTATAGGATGATCATATCACATGGGTTGCAGGAGGATCATGGGTGACAGGATGATCATCGACCAATGCTCGGTTGAGAATGGGTCCAACGCTAAGAAAGGCTTTTGTCTTGAGCACCGTTCACCATTAACACAAATTGTGAGTCGTGGCGCTCTGTCGGTGGGGAGTCTCAAACTCACCTGCTGAAAGAAGTCTCTCGTTGATTCAGCTGCCTCTCTTTCTTGGCAATTTTTCACGTCTCAGTTGCTGGGATGCAGCAACCCCCTATGGATCCTCAGCCATGTGCGAACTGGTCAACTCTGCGAACAAAAATGCCTGCGATCGACTGAATCATGGCCTACTTCAGGTAGGTCAAGCTGTTTGAGCGGTGCATTTGGAGGATGGACCAAGGATTCCGGCAACTAAAAATGCAATGATCCTTGGTTTCATGATTGTCATATATTGTCATGCTCTTGATTTCCCAGGGTGACATGTCAGTTTCCATTGATCAGTCAAGATCTGAAAGGTCCGGGTAAATTGCCGCACATTCTAACAGGTAACCTGGCAACTCCGCCAAACAAACATGTCGAATCAGAAAAGCTGCCAATCTGACGCACCACATCCTGCTGTTCAAGCAGCTATTCAAAGCCTAACAGAAACTGCTGGCGGGAGATGCTTGCTAGATTGCAGCAGTTATACATGAACCAGTATATCTATATCTCTATCTTGCCATCTGTCTATTGATCCATTCATCTCTCCGTAGGTTTTCAGGTCCGCCTGGCTGATGTCTTGTGGCTCCCCGGCCTTGGCCAGCGGGGAGTGCCAAGAAGCGCCAGTGGGTGAGGGGTTTAGTGCTTCTATGTGCTTTTTAAATGGTTGCACACCTAGCTGAATAGATCTTAAATCGTTGCGCAAACAGTTCTGGTGGTTGAAATCGAATTGATAATGGTTCATGATGGAAAACTGATGGTTAATTGATGGTCATGGGCACAGAAATAATTGGAATTGGTGATGGTCAATAACTGGTTAGTGGTTGATGATGGCGGTTGAAAGTTACTGAATGGTTCTTAATTGATAAATGATAGTTAGTGACGGGGATGATTAGCAATGTTGTAGTTTAATTGTTGCAAGCGATGATGAATCTGTGAAGAAATGAATTGGTAAGGACGATTTTGACGGTTTACAATGAATGTGACATGCAATGGTGTATTCTAAATTTGACCGTGGACGATTGGATGCATCATGATTATAGCATGGTTGAATATCGTGGTTTAATGGCTGTAGACACTGGTTATTATAAACCATGGTCGTCTCACAACTCATGCCTACAAACCACAAAATAAATCTGTACTGGAAATTAATGATCAAACACTGACCAACCCATTATCGACCATTCATCATCGATAAATTCACCATTAACTCATGTCAATAACCATTGATCAACCCCTGAATGATCAACAATGATCCCCCTCATTTACTACCATTAACCACTAAATACCAACCATTCTTCACCACTCATCAACCATCAATCACCCATTCATGATCCAATCTTCGCCCAAGATTGCTAGTATTTTCTAGCCATCTTTTCTAGCCATCTTTTTACCCAGTAACCAGACATGAACTGATGCTGGCGGGCTCTGCCCCCTAACAGCCTGCAAAGTCAAAAAAGTCCAGACATGAACCCATCTTTTCTGGTCAACCTGTTACTTGCCTCGTGCCCCGCCTTCACCGGTCCCCGCACCTCATTGGGCACGTGGAAGGCCTTGCCCAAGGACGGCCAATGCGATTTCCGGCGCCGCCCACGCAGCAACCTGCGGGCGTTTCGCCGCATCCAACGAGGCGCTCCAAGGAGCATGGAAGGGCGACCTGGAGAAATCAACACCTGCCGTTTTTTTTTACAAGATAAACATAAACAATAAACAATAGATTTACAATAGATTTACAATAGATTTTCAATAGATTTACAATAGATATACAATAGATCTACCATTTTAGTTTTTTTACAAGAAACAATAGATTTTACAATAGATGTACATTTACCAAGAGAAATAAATGCCATATATTTTTACAATATCATTTTTACAAGAGTTTTTGACTGCCCATAGATTTTTACAATAAGCAATACGGTTTCTTTTCTTAACTGCCATAGATTTAACTTGCGATCGAATTTTTTGTTTTCGCGCTTCTCTCACAGGGAGACTTGGAGTGATGGCGCTGGAGAGAGAACAATCTTTTTGACTGCCCATAGATTTTTACAATAAAGCATTTTTTTTTGAAGTCATAGATTTTCACAATACGAGAAATATCAATATTCTTGTTATTACTAGAGTTAGTATCTTGCTGTCATTATCATTGCTACCATTATTGCTACAATAAACTCATCGATCATTAGATATAAAATGATACACATATGATTGTATTTAGACATATTCGGTTCGCAAACAAATAGATGTGACTGAATATTCATATCGTATCTGTCTCTGTGAGCAGTTGGCTATAAGTAGCGTTTAATCTATAATGGGATATAATGGGTCCATATAATGTGTAAATATAATGATTATGTAATCAACGTGTTAAAAAAACATCTATTTCGGCTGGCAATGGTGAACATATGTAGATTGTGTTGGAAAAGGTACCCTAATTTGATAGGTCGTGAACCATAATTAAGAAAACTGTAGCACAAAAAATGGCATCATTTAGATAACAATCATGACCCAACATGACCCAACCATGGCTTAGCAAACTCAACCATGACCCAACCATGACTGATAAACAATAGTTGAAGTTGATCGTTTTCCCAACCAACCCCTACGCAGCAGCCAAGCTTGGGGACCCGATGGTGTATGTCTGCTGCACCGCCAAGACAGGAGCAGCAAAGAAATGGCAGTTTGATTGGCTCATTGTTAGGAGCTTTGGTTCCGGATACCCTGATGGGCAAACTCCACCTGACATGGATGAGACATTCCCAGCGACTCGGCCGGCAAGATCTTGTGTGCTAACGGCAATCAATCACGAATCTGCTCAGGATGAGCCATGAACCATCTGTTCGCTCGGTTTCTTTCTGCCAGGAACCTGTGAGGTGGTCATTTTTCTCCGCGCAAACTGGCACGAAGCGGATGAGACCCTGCCGTGCCTCATGACCCCAAGGAAGGCATTCTGAGTCTTCCAGGTGGGACAAACTTCCTCCAACTTTCCCTTCTGCAAATCCTCAGGGGCGAAGCATGGCGAAGCGTCCCACGGGGCTTGGGCTGCTGCTCCAACCATGGCGGCCAAGGCCCAAATTAGTAGCAGCGGGTTGTATGTGTGCTTTGGTGCATTGCCAGTAATATCGGAAATTCTATGTCACTAGACTATACTGGGTATATCATTAAATAGTATGATTGGTATTGCTATCATTACTACTATTGTTATTGACATGAATGCAATTGTTTTTAACATTTCACATCAAAGCAAAGGCATATTCTACATTATCAATTCTTGGTTTCTTTGCACATGATCAGTAGCATTTTCATCATGTAGTGCCATACTATCGTTGTGTGTTATTCACTGTTATTTATTCGTGTGTGATAAGCATGAAAGTTGGTCACATGAGCTAAGGTACTGGTTGCTATTGCTCCTGTTGTTGCTTTCAAAGTGAGGCCTCCTTCAGAAATGTCAATCACACACGATCTTGTCCCTGCAGTGTCAGCCCTTCTGGTTGGGCTTCCCACCAGCTGGTCTGACCCCCGGCGCGAAATCGAAAGCATTGAACAAAGACAAAGCCGCACAAGACCCATGACATCCGATGTTGATGAAGAAGCAGAACAGATTTGAAACCAACCAAAGGGTTTTTGTCGAATAGACTAGATCGGCGAATGAGATCTAGCTAGCAAGATAGGAACGCACCCACGCAACATGTACGTATATACAGATATATGTACACATTCATTTGCCCTAAATAATGATTACTAAGGTCCCATAATTGAAACCACCAGCCAAATATCCTTCATGCAGCCACGATCATTCCCAACGTTCCAACCACCATCACCAAACCATCCGAGTCTCGACGTGGTCGTGGTCGAGCACTGATGGTATCCACACATACCTGGGGTAGTGCTGGTTGCCCGAGTTGTGCCTGGTTGGGTTATTGGCCAACCAGAAGCAACTACAGGCCATGAGAACAAATTGGATGAGAGCTTGTTGCATCTGTTTGGGGCATGTCCCAACCATCCTAATCTGCTGAGTTTAGTTCAGAAACCACTAATCTTAATCCTTGGGCATCATCATTTATGGATATTTATGGTTACACTGCAATTGTTCTGCGTCTGCATGCTAACATCTTGACTCTTGACCCTTGGCGCAGAAACCATTGGCAGCGACCATGTCAGCGCCGAACGCTTCCCATACGAATGCGGAGCCTCTGCTGCGCAACTGGGGTGCCACGCCAACATCGCTGGCCTCGAGCTTTCTCCAACCTTGGCAGCGTGGCACCAGTCCTACTGGTGGCTGGCCCGCTGCCGAGCGTATGTTGGTACGTTTCGATGCCTGGTTTATCGCCCCACAGCACCAAACATGACGGGCTGTTTAGCCTGACAGGCATGGTTTCCTGGTTGTTTCTGGCACCAGCATTTTTACGGCTAAGTTCAAGCAAACTAGCAAGGAAACTATTGCCACCAGCACTAACCAGGTTTATACTCAGCGATAATTAGCACCGTTGTCAAACCTTCCACCTTTGTTTGACTGAACCATCATTGACATTATCAAGCCGTATGATTTGTCATATCCAGTATCATCATTAAGCATCACTGACAACCGTTAAGAATTTACCATGACCAACCATGATCGATCATCAGCGAATGTTCAACCATGCTTACTGATTATTTGGTTGGTGGTCATACCCAATCCCCCCCAAAATGCTGGTCAATTAGAGGCCATCATCCCCACGTAGGGCTGAAAATCAAACACCATCTTGAAAGCACCAATCAAATAATCCCTATGTTGGTTGGTGGTCGTAGCCATTGCTACCCATGAAGTAACCGTAAATTAGCCATGAATTAGCCATAACTGACTACACTTTAACATCTATTTCTCTATAATCATGATTTGAAACCACCAGCCAGCATTATCTAATCCAGCCAGCATTATCCAACCAGCCAGTTATTTGAAACCACCATTAACATCTACTATCAACCACCAGCTATTTGATAGTTATGTAAATATATAACATTTTTTTCTATTATTGACGACTATTCACATCTACTATCAACCAGTGACCACTTCCACCCGCAGCTTTCTAGGAGCTCCCGACATGCTTTCGCGTGCCTCATCGGTAACGGCCCGCAGGGCCTCCAGCAGTTCGTTTCCTCGGCGGCACAGCGTTCTCAACATGCTGCCGCAAGGGGGGGGGTGCCTGGGGTCATTTCCCAATGAACTTGCAAGAAACAATAACTGAAACTGGATCTTAAAGTTGAAAATTAGAAATCACAAATTAGGCAGTTTCAGGATTTTCGTCTTTGAATTGATTAGACTTCATTGGTTTGCACATATTGTAAGTGTCTGGATTGATCTGCTTTCAGTCAGCTTTTCTCCACTGTTTCAGCCCATCCCCAAGATGAACCCATCCCTATCTGTCCGGAGGCATTTCCAGCAGCTGTTTGAGAACCGCAGCTTGCAGCTCAAGAGGCTACATACTTGCAATGTGATATCGGATGATCAAGTTGGAGATGTCCATAGGTCATATTCCCGCAGTATCCCATCATCATCACACAGAAATGATCGGGAAATGAACGTTCTCATCCATTATCCATGAATATCATTGAATACCATCCATTAAACATCTGGAGGATCTTGGAGGTACCATGGATGCCCTTCTCTTGAGCCTCCCCATGCTAGCTCAGGGGTTTCTCTTGGGTCTCCGGACCCACGTGTTGCATGGGCCAACGCACCACGAAGGGTGAGGAATCGAAGATTTCTCCAAAGGGCGGCTCCTGGTGTTTGGAGAAATGACTGGTGAAACCTGGTGGTTGATTGTGGCCCTGTAAGGAGGAACCTGGGAGGGGTGAAGGTGGGGGAGCTGAGCCTGATAAGGCCTGGCAATGCTTTTTTTTTCCAGCCTGGCAATGGTTGATCGTGGGGATTATACTAAAAAACCCAGATAAGTGGACAAAGATCACCTGTGGAAGCAGCGCTTACCAAGGGCAAACATAGTCAGAAAATGCCAAGTTCTGATTCAACAACACTGTTCCCAAACATTTGATCGTTGAGGAACTATCCCGAAAAGTTTGGGTTTCGGGGCCATGTGGTATAACCTACTAAAGGCATCTAAAGGCATCCTGTTGATTGAGGGCTGCACGTAGAAGTCGTTCAGCAGCACGGGGATGCAGTCCGCGAAGAGCACCCTGAAATACCTCCAGCAGCTCCACGATCCGGTGGGCAGATAAATCAAACCTGGAACATCAAGGTGGTTAAGGATAGCTTGTTAAGGATAGCTTAATGATGGTTAATGGATGTTAATGGTTAGTAACATCAAAAAAAACTTACAAAGGCTGACTTCAGGTTCCGCACCTTTGCTAATCTCCACTGTGGTTGTTATCATCATCATGGTTCGCGGTGACCGCAACGAATGATGGTTAGCGAATGGTGCTTATAGTGCTTGATGCCTGCGAATCATGATGCTTAATCATGGTGGCTCTTTCGTTCAGTTGCTGTGCGGATTTTCCCCTCACAAACCTTGGCCAAATCCCAGCGCCTCGAGGACCATGCGGACTTGCCACGCGGCACGAAGCAAAACTTCGAGGACAAGGCGCCTCGAGCAGCCTGCAGCCGTGAGGACAGGGCGAGTGCCGGGGGAGCCGGGGAAACAACCGGGGAAATCACGAGGAGAGCAGCTTGGTGCAGAATTTTTTTGGTTGCGACTTGCTGCAATTGATCTTGGGAACCTTGGAACAGCAAGGAATCGCATTGGCCACGGTGATATAAGGTTCCGTCACGTCTTCTTCCCTCATTGAAACACGGTTACAGGCAGCCAGCTCAACAAAAGCTGAATATTCTGAAAACAAAATGGGCAGGCAAGCAAAAACAAACCACAAATGTTGATATCAGGGGTACATAATTTGGATACATCAACAACCATAGGCAGAGATGTTGAAATGTCCCCAAACCACCCAACATATTACAAAATCATGGGAAAATCGGGAAACCAAATTCATTGGCAGCACTCCCGCTTGAGCAAATTCTCACGGATCTTCAACGTGCTTTCCTAGTTCCCAGCCCCCGACCTCCATATAGGGCACATCCTGCCGGATATGTAAATCGGGCCTCGGTGGGAAACTCTGTTTGCATCGCCTTGATCCACTACTACACAGAGATTAGTCATCGACAATTAATCCATGATCCGTGCGTTCCACTCATTGTATTTCACTCGAGATTCCATGCGGCATGGATCACAGTGTGGCTTTCCTTAACGAGCACTCGGAATACCTCACTCTTAGATGGTGAGTAACCCTTCTCTCACTCAAGGTTTTTTGCTAGCAAGGCACTCGTTGGCCATTCGCAGGAGTTGATCTCGGGGCGAACCTCAGGTGGGCAAAGCACAGCGGGCTCCTTTGTCTGTCAAGCAGTCACGAAAGGGAACATCTACTGATGCATCAGCATTGATCAATACATTGTATCACAATTGTATTGGATACTGATCAAAATATTCGATCTACAGCTCCCTCTCCACTGGGAACAAGCCTCATGAACAAGGAGCTTGTCGTATTTAAAACATTCAGCATTAGTTTGGATTTTGTGAGCGCTATATCTCGGCAAGAATCTTTGCTCCGAATTTCAAAGCGATGAAATTCAAACAGTCACAGGGACTTTTCTTGGTTGAAACAACATGCCATCGAAATCGAATGCCATGGCTGAAACCCACATGTTTCATCCCCCCATGAGATGATGGGACTGGCCCCATTGAGCCTCCGCACTGGCAGCTAAGCCTCCCTGAGCTGTGTGCAGCGGTCGGTTCCAGCCGACCTGGGACGATCTGGTGGCAACAAATGGTTTAAAAATGATTGGTTCATTGATAATGGTTAATTAACTACATGATAACTGGGGGGGTCGCCTATTTTAAGAAACACCCAAGTACAGTGGCCCTTCACAAATTCAGTGCATCAGCTTACCAGCAAGGCATCAAGGATATGATTTGCGTTAAAAACAAGTGCTGGGTTGGAAATGGCCACTTGTTGGCAGCGAATATGAGCAAATGAGGCAAATCCAGGAAATTTGAAGGCACTGGTTCCCGTACTGGTGGCTATATAATCAAGATTGCTTGTATCTGTTTGGTTCTGGGTCTTCAGCGTTGCGAGAGCGATGTCATTCGTGGATGATCGGCGACTGTGAAAATGGTGGCTTATTTCAATACTGTTGCAAATCAAAGGGGCACAGAACTGTTACCCGCAGGTAGATAATTACGCCAGCATGAACGAGCCAACAGAATGCCGCGCTTCACGTTTCGCCAACGGAATGCTTTACGTGACGAAATGCGCTTCGCAACGCTTTCTTCTCTTGCAAGAGAGAACTTTCCACAGTGCTGGCGTCAACTCAATCATTGCGAACCACTATCAACAATGACCAGCAACTGTCAACCAGAGTTATCTATTGATGGCAACCAGCGTGAACCACATGAGTGTATTAACCAATATAGTGCTTGGTGGTAGCCATCCCAAAAAAGTGGCCGTAGTCAATCAATCAATCAACCAACCATCTCAAATATTGCGGGAAAATGCTAAAAACCACCACTTTCCTTGATAAAAAAGGCGCCAACCAGCCGGAGGGCTTAAAAGTGGGATACCATCCCCTATGCTTCCACTTGCCATCAAGTAGTAAGTAACCAACCCCCAACAACAATGGTAGAAACCAGCTGGAATCACCTTCTGTTTCATGGCAACTGGAAACATAGGGATCAATCACCCCATCAGTAACTGGTTGGTGGTTTCAACCCCGATAAAAAATATACTTGTCAATCAACCATTTGTTAATCATTACGTTTGGGAAAACAAAACAACTGGTCAATCCAACCACCAGATAGCAGTTGTCTAATCATTATTGTTGGTTGTGAACCCCTATCATTAGTCACTATGTTCCCTACAACAAATGTCAATCAAACCAGCCAGATCACCCTGCAGCCAGCAGTGCACAACCCGTGTGCAGTGTCCTGTGCCCCCGAGCGAAATCTGCCAGGTAGGGCCGTGGCGCGGCCTGCAGTGACCAGCGCACCTCTGAGATGGAGATGCGGCCAGGGATCAAAATGTCCTGCGAGGCCGGGGAGCCGCTTCAACCTGCGGGGTTCTTAGGAAGGGAAGATCTTGAGAAGCCACCACGGGCGCATCACAAGTGCATGGAACGGAGCAAGCCGTGGTGGTTTGGAGCATCATAAACCGTGACCAAGCATCAGAAAGCATGACTAACCAATCGTATTGTTTTTGAAATCATCAAATCACCCGGCAAATGATTGGTTCATCATATCATGCTTGGCCGTGGTTCGCTTGATGACGGTTTTTGATGGTGATTGGTTCATGGGAAACTCGTTCTCCTGGTAGAGAGCATCCCTGATGGGGCTTTAAGTGTGGATATTCCTGGCCATTGCAACGAGTTTACAGAAACATGGCAGAAAATCATCGTAAATGAATGATAACCAATCCATTTCCAGGTATTTTAGAGTCATGATCCTATGAATCAGTTGCCCCAAATGTGTGAAAGACTTAACAGCTCGCGCCGTGGCTACCAATGATTGATATATCCAACCTTATCTCCAGCTGAAACGCCTATCATCAATCACGACAACCAATCGGCAAGGGAATGAAGGTATACTCCAGTGCAATACTCGAGGAATTAATAGTTCAATAGATACAAATAAACATATTGATACTAGTAACCAACCCCTAGAGCACATGACCCTGTGATGGCGATCCAGAACCATGCTTAACAGGGGACATTACCTTAGGATGGCTAACTTATTGGGCTTTGACCATCTTAAACCCCCTTATTAATGCCTTATCATGGTTGGAGAAAAAGGCCTCACCCACCGACCCACCTGTAACCCGCTTGTGAATGGTTCATTTTGGTTCGTTAGTGAATTTATCTGGTGCTTTCCGCTTCATGGGTCACCATAATCAACCCTAGCTAGCTCCACCTGCTACAGTACACTCACCCAACCCTTTGAACATCGGCCATCTGTGAACTGCAATAGCTATCATTTTTAGTATTACTTGTTCAGAACCATGAGCCATCATCAACACATCAACCATCGTTAGCCATCAACCAGCTTCTTTACCACATCAACCATCTGCCATCCATGCTGAACCCCCTACCATGCGGGCGCTGGCTTGACATGGCGTGGACACCCAGACTTTGTGGGACAGCCAGCTCTTCAGCCCTTATGTCCTGCCAAATCCTGGTCCCAAGATGAAAGTGCGTCCATTGAATCCCCATTTTGCCACAAGCTGCTGCAAACATTCAGCAACATATCATCCATATGTACACGGATCCCGGCAATGGGTGGTAGCACGAGCAATCCACAGTGCCACCCTTCCATTGCCAGAGACTGAAAGGTTCCCGAGGCTGTGGGAACGCCCCCAGAGGCGCTGTTGGGGTCTAGAAGTCTAGAAAAATGGATTCTCGCAAAAAACAATAACCGTAAAGACCTATTATGTAAGCATCATTCATTAGTCAAAATGAACATGAATCATGAATATGAATCCAAGTGCCAACCATCAGTTAACTATCAATCAATGAATCTCTTCGACTATTCAAAATTCACCATTGCAATGAATGATTGACACATGGACCAAGCTTTTACCATGAGTTGCAGTCAGTTACGGTTCGGTTGCTAATGGCTTGTCGGTAGATTCTATCAGCTCTATTATTCATGTATAGGTGGTCTATAGTTGGTGATGCATTATTCATGCTTCTTCCAGCTATTCGAAAATCCTTTCTTAACCAGCCATATCATCAATTCCAGCTTATTTTGAGCTCCATACAGCTAGTCGGTAGTTTTTTCTCCCACCACCATCTCAAGGAGTTCAGCAGAGCGACTAGTTGGTGATTTAGTAGATTCATATAGCTAGTCTATAGCTGGTGATTCCTGATTAATGGAGCTGATTATTCCTTACCAACTAGCTTCACATAGCCAGCCACAAAGGGTTCAGTACTGACTGATGCTTCCACCAGCTATTCGAAATCCTTCATTAACCAAACATATCATTCATTCATAGCCAGTTTACAGCTACCCATAGCTAGCCTGTAGTTGGTGATTCCCTATCATCCATAGGTGTGTTGCTGACCGATGCTTCCACCCAGCTATTCGAAGCCCCTTCCTTTCGCAACAGCCCCGGGCTCACAAGCAGCCGCTGCGGTCGATGCGGCCCGCCACGTCTGTGCCCACGTCGGCTTCCAGGCGCAGGTAGCGGGCGCGCAGCAGCGTCACGCCAGAGAAACCTCACCCGGGGAAACAGCACCGGGGGTAGGGAGACTTAGGCGATCTTGGTATTTCTCACATTTCATTATCTATGTGTACATTGAGAAATACATGAATAAATGTATATATATATATATAAATATAAATAGATGTAGATATATACCTGTGTGTGCGGGTGTAAATAACAAACAAACATTCAAAGTGACTAACTAGCAAACTTACTAAAGGAATAACTAGTTCTTAATGAATTGAAAATTGATATAAATATGTTTCTAATAAATTTGCAGTCGAAACTATCTTAAACTATTCGTCAGTCAAAAGATATACGCAAACACTTTATACCCAGCCATCGGGCCAGTTATAACACCCGTTAAAAGGGTTACAAGTTATAAGTGTTTCCGGTTATATCTGCTTTTATCGCCAGTTTACAGTTGCTAATCCGTAACGCAACGTACCTGCAATTCGAACCCTATTGAGCCTTGTTGGCGATGCTTGGTTATATTTTTTTTTCTCCATCGCCATCCAAAAGGTTCAGCTAAGGCTGAGGGCGAGCAGGTGGCCCAGACAAAAGGAGCCGCAAATAAGCTGCAAATGCACGTGAGAACTGTACTAGTATGAGTTCAAACAGCGAGGGTCAACTGAATTACTGCGCAAGAGAAAATAGAAGTTCTTGTCTGCGGTGTTCACGGCGTTGGCGTTTCTGCTCTTCCCTGGTTTGTTGCCTCACCGTGCTTTGACGTTGCACAGGTCCAGCCAAGATCACCGAGGAAGACGAAGCATGACTACTAGGCTGGGCCGCATCAAGACCAGAGGAGGCTTCATCTACGCTATGAAGAAGGGATGCATCACCACTAGCACTAGGAGCTGCCGTGGAACTTGGTCCAGCGCTGGGGTGGACAAGCAGGGCATCAGAGATGTCAAGTGTGTCTTGAGAAGTCCCACGAACTGACTGCAGGTGGGGCGTCAACTTCTCCACCAGGTCTGTTTGAATTTTAGCGATGATGATTTCAAATTGCTGCATTGACATAACCTCGATCTCCGTTTGCGTGAATTGGTCGCAGCACCTTTGGCCCGCGACGAGGCCCTGACTGTTTTCAACCGGCTCAGATCCACCAAGGCCCAAAGCAGAATACAGAGATAGCGGCTTTGCCATGGTCACTTTCTCACTACTCAGTTCCTGGGTCAAAGAATACAGACCGAGGGATAAATGCTGAGCGAGCAAATTTCTTCCTTGCTTTTGAGCTAGCCTGAGGCTATATCCGAGGCTTGAAACGAGTTTGCCATCTGCCATTGCATTCAAAGACTCTCGAATTCGAAAATATTCCCCTACTGCGGGTCTCGATATATCTTGTTGCTAATTGATGTCAATAGTTAATACTTAAGCAGTTCAGGATGTCTGATACAGTATCACCACCATCGTGAAAATGGTGATTTATTGACACATTCTCATTTAATATGATTAATCCATCGCCAATGTAACTTGTATCAACTTATACATGGTTTCTTATGGTTTGACTGATAAATGATAACATATGATATCCACATGAACTCAATGCGCGCAGTTGATGCACTTTGGTCAAACATGGTTGGTATGTCTATGAGTTTGCTTGAGCTACTTGCTCAAGTAGGGTCAATGCCCGTTGGCAAGCTAACAGAGTTTTAATGCTTCTTAACCAGCAATGTCACTCATAACGTTGGCTACTGACATTTCATAATGCTGGTTGATAGTGGTTCATCATAGTTGCAACTGCTACTATCCACAGAGATTGCCAATGGTGGTTTTCATGCAGGTTTATAGTGGGATATGGGATGTTAACGATGGACGATGCACCTATACCCCGCAAGGTCTAGTAGGCAGTGAATCTGACAGGTCCCCGTTCTCGGACTCTGAGGGCCGAGGTCCATCTGTAGGTTCCCGAAGTCTACATGAACCCTGCAGTTCACGCCCTTCAACGGCTGTCAAGTTCCTTACAGATGGTTGATGATATGATTAATAGCGGTTCATGACCGTTCACAATGGCCAATGATGGTTCGTCATGGCTTCGCCAACCCCAAAAATCATACAAAACAACCACCTGCTGGCTTCTTTCGCAGCACCAATTCTGCCAGAATGCATAGGAAGACACTGATGACCATGAGCCAATTCATCCAAAGGCTGGAGCCTGCGATCTTCACAGGGACCAGCAGCACCAGGATCTGAGTCATGGACCTGCGCCGTGGGTCCGTCCCGGTCGCGGGGGTGGGAGGTCCCCTGGTTTGGCACTCTGCTGGCTGATTGCCAGCCTGGTTCACCAATGGATACTGACTAAACCTTGGTAGAACCCATGGGAATCAAACGATCAATGAGTGTAGTTGATCATGATCTCTATGATCAACCTGTGATCCTTAACCATTGCCAATTGTTCTTGACCATTGGATCATAACTAAGCACTACGAATGATCATTAAGATGTAGCTGCTATACAGCAATGATACTTATATAATCATTGACCACTAAGAATCATCACGTTTAACCATAGCTGTTTCTTGAATTCCAACCAAATAGACACTATACTTAACGATAGCTATCCAATGATCTTAAGAGATCACCCCTGATCCACCAGTCATCATGTTTAACCATAGCTATTAATGGTCGTAAATAACCATAGCTATCCACCTATCGTCCAGGCATTCCCCAGCATCGCCACCAGGCGTCATAGTAAGCATCACCGTGGTGGTCGCCACATCGTCGCGGATGAAGCCGTAGACCGTCTCCAGGAGGAGCTCGAAGAACAGGGGGATCATACCTGGGAGGCCCCTTGGGGGCTCCAGGTTGTTTGGTCACCTGCTTGGCACGTGGAAAAGGTAGTGATGGCTGGTGACCATGTGATTGCTGGTGCGGGTTGGATTGCTGGTGCTTCCTGTGATCGCCAGCTGGCTGGCTGATGAAGCTGACTGAGTATTAGTTAGCCGGCTGATGTTAAGCCAACCATTCCCCAGGTTTTGCCGGCCAGTTACTTCGGCGTTACCCGAAGCCCGTTCAACTCCCCAAGTGGGGTAGACTCTACTACCTGGTTGATGTTGGCAGGAGGCAACAAGTACAGTGGTGGGCTGATGGAGTGAGCAACTGGAAGGTCAAATATTCTGGGTTGCTGAGCAATCCGAAGGCTGACAGGCCCCATAGCCTCTGCCATCCACTGCTTTTCGTTGCTGCTTCGGGTAGCAATTCCCCCCATAAACGCCCAAGTATCAACAAAAGACCTTAGTTTAGGGAAATCCATGGGAAATCGTCTTGTTTTGGGTACGCGCCGTTGACTCAAGGAGAATCTTTCTGCGTACTCGTATATGATTGCGCACACGCGCTGTAAAAACAATATATGCACAACAAATGCAGATACACGGGTTCGACTCCACCAGCGTTTAGGTTCATCATGG
Organism: Symbiodinium kawagutii; assembly: GCA_009767595.1. Classification (NCBI taxonomy): domain Eukaryota; class Dinophyceae; order Suessiales; family Symbiodiniaceae; genus Symbiodinium; species Symbiodinium kawagutii. Next base: position 452,518 of record VSDK01001118.1, on the reverse strand, counting down.
CCCAAGGAGGGGATGTGCAATGGTACCTTCACATACACTGGCAGCGTAACATCTCCATTTTGATCTACCGATCCACTCAAACACAAACCCATCAGCTACCCTGACACGATATCCATCTAAAATCAGAGCTCATCAGCTAGCCTGACTCAATCTGACCTGTGATGAATCCAATTCATCTTCCCGGTCGACCAGGCCTCAAGTACAAAAAACCACACACACAAAGAGAAACATACGGGGGTTTCTCAAGTTAGAGGGGTACCCCTGTTGATCCTGTTGTGATCCACTTTCTCAACCATTGATAGCAATAGACATGGTGCAATGGTGATAACCATTCAATATCAATCTGACCAAAATCATTCGCCACTACGAATCATCCATTTTTGGAGGTTCCCCATGTTTGAGAAACCACCGCACCACACTGAAACCAAAAACCAGATGCAGTTGACACCAAATCCTCCAAGTATGCCAGCGGCTCCTGGAAACGGACCCGATGCTGAACAGTGCCAAAATGATGGCTGGCATGATCATTCAATGGTTGACAACCTTAAGTGATCTTAAATGTCTATCTCTCTCTCTCGCTCAATCACCATCTCAAGGACTTCAGCGAGGCTGAAGGTGATCAGGTGACCCAGCCACATCAACTAGCTAACTCCGTTATAACCCTATTTTTTTATATTTTTCCATCTCAGGCAAAAAAGGGGTTCCTTGCCCTGCTGCCATCGAACATAATTAGACCAATCAGAAGTCATAACCTTAGATAAATAGTAAACAATCAATAAATAGGTAAATGAACAAATGAACAAGGATACTGTATAACAGCAAATGGTAATGATATATGTATAATGTTTACATCTAGATCCAATCTGATCAACAAAAAAGCACCAACATTTTCTACATGGGTACTGATGATGACCGTGATTGCAACAGTGCTGATGCAATTTTTGTGCAGCATCTCATCCGCTCCTAGCGCCATCGTTCCAAAGTGAGATGGAAAGTGATCCGCCGCTGTCAAGAGTGTGGCGAAGAAGAGGAAACCCAGAAAGGACACACCTGTCAAGAGGGTGGCCCCAAGAAAGAATAACACCGCTGAGTACAAGTCCTTTGTGCGGGCCTGTGATGGCCTTTAAATTCAACAACAGTCTGATCGACCATGAATGATCAAACGTACCAATGATAGTCCCAAAGGGGAGAAATGAAGGTTAACAACCACGTGCAAAAATTGAAAACCATTGACACACATGAAACCTCAAATACGTCAGTAACAGCCATTGTTAATAGCTGGGGGCCTCATGTGGGTACCGAAGAATTTGCCAACAAACACCATTTGAGGAGCTTCTTGGTCCAGCAATACGCGGGGTCTTACTTTGGGCATCTGCAGGTTCTACCTAGCAACATTCCCCAAGCACACCCACATGAATATCACCAACATGACCAAAAGTCACTACCACCTTTTGCACCTACTGGTGCTCTCTTGGAATATGCTGGAATTCAGCCAGTAGTTGCAGCATCTCTGGTGGCGCGTAACAAAATGAGCCAATCAACAATCCCCAAGACTAGGAAAAAAAGAATGTCAAAAATCCCCAACCAGATATTGATAAGGAATATTGCGGATACCTTGCAGTGCCTTCACCGGGAGGCCCACCAAAAACCTGCCTGCGGACAGCAAAATGATGCTTTTCAACACGCCCAGCAGCCGCTTGGTCACGAGTCCAATGGCAATACCTGCTGCGCAAGGCGTCGATGTTGGGATGCCGCCAGTGGCTGAGTGAAGCCAAAAATATATAATTCAACCATGAAGGGATTGCCAGCTGTGGCAACCTCAAGCAAGAAACCGCCAGAATTTGGTTGCTTATTATTGGACCCAAAAGAGATGCAATGCAACGATTGAACGAGAAATTCTTGAGATCTGGTGGTTTCGATCCTTCACAAACGGTTCAATTTGTTCTGCCAAGGATGCTCCAGGCCGCATGGTTTACACTCGGTGGTCGAAATTTTTGAACAACAAGCTTGACAGGTGCTGACGCCAGCAATCACCACGCCACAAATGCCATGACTTCATGGAATTTCCAATCGATTTACCCCAGCGGGAGCGAGGTTGGTCAGCTGCGTGTGGATTGTTAGGGACTATGAACTGGATAGATGACTGAAATGGTTCGGTTGGTTAGGACAGATGAATTCATCAGCTTAGCTAGGTCACCTGAATAGACTTGGCTATGCGACCAGTTGGCTTAACTAGATTCACCATGTGGCCTATATGAATCGGCTGAGTCAGCTGATCAGTTAGTTGGTGAGCAACTTGGTTGGATAGTTGGATTAGCATGGATTAGCTAGTTTCTTGGCTACTTAGTTGGACCTTAATTTTTTTTGGACGAGTTAGTTGGCTACTGAAATAGTTCCCGAATTGCTTGCTTGGCTAGTTTGTTAGCTAGTCAGTAGCTAGTCAGCTAGTTCGTTCGCAAGTTAGCTAGTTAGTTAGCTGGTTAGTCACCTAGTTTGTTAGCCACTTAGCTTGCTTAGTGAGTGACATCCTCCACCGTTGCCGAGTTCCCAGCCCCCTTCCCCCGTCTGAGCCAAGCCAAGGGGCTCCCAGCAGCGCCAGACAGAGTCATCCAGCAACCCAGCAATGCCACGGAGTTGGAAGACATCCTGTGGCGCGCGGTCGTGAAACCTTGGGAGGACGGTGGGTGATGGGTTGGTGATACCCTATGATCCCTATGCTTCCAGGTACCTTTGACATCCTTTGACTAGTAGGTAACCAACCCCAGTCACCACAATGAAAAAAGCCAGCTGGTTACCCACTATTTCATGGCGAATTATAGTTTGATAGATGTTAGCCATGGTGAACGCTTTTTTGGGGCTCACCATGCTTCTTACGATTAGTATGGCTCCCGATTTCCAGTGGATACCTAATTTCCGGGGGCTAGACGTCCATGATGTGGGCTGCCCCAAACGTATCTGCCTCAGATCCGAGGCACTGCACCACGTGGGCAAGGTTCAAGTTCAGTACGCCCGTCCAGCTCTGGTAACAGCCGATGGGAAGTGAGAAGCAAAGGTTCAACAGCCAGAAGCGCAACGCCTGCACTGGCCACGGTGCTGCGGTTGCTAGCGAACAGCAACATTGGACCTGTGTTGCATTTCGCTACTGCTGCGTGGACCTTAGTTCGCTCATCCCTGAGTTGCATACCAAGAGAAAAACCATATTAGTTGATTGTGATTCAACTCAATGTCACTTTTTCTTGAAGAGAAGGAAAGGCACTATCAACTTGATGTAGTGTGCCGGTGGCCAAGCCACGACCCCTCATGGTATGGATCAAGCGGTAACGCTTCACCAGCAAAACTACAGATCTTCATCGAAACCATCCATTTCAAAGAAATCCCAAAAACCCAACCCCAAGCCCTGAACATGACTTATTTCAAGCCAATTTTCCACTGCAACCCATTAGCAAAACCAACCTGAACCAACTTTCCAAATCTTTCAAGCTATACAAGATCCATGTGGATCTTCAAGTATCGAGATCCAAACCTCCAAGCCACCTTAAACATCTTGAAACATAAAGAAAAATGCCAAACATACAGAAAAAACATCGAAAAAACATGCCAAAAAATGCCAAAGATCTCGAAAAACATCGAAAACCAAGCTATTTCATGTCATTTTCCATGGTTTTCTCCCATTTTCTCCGTGGATCCCAGGCCCCGGCCCCACCTGGCGCCCACTCAGCAGGCGCTCGTAGCCGCCGGACTCCCCATGGCGCTTCACCGCCGAGGACTCAGAGGGCGCCACGGAGGGCGCGGCGTAGCCGCCGGACCCCCCATGGCGCTTCACCGCCGAGGACTCAGAGGGCGCCACGGAGGGCGCGGCCGGGAAGTGCAGCAGCGCGGCCATCCACACGGCCACGCAGAGGAGGGCCTCACCGGAGACAGCCGTGGGGTTTTCGATCCTGGGTTGGCAAAATGAAGTGCGCGGTCCAAAAATGAAACGTCAGGAAATCAATTTCGAAAAATCAAAAAGTCGAAAAGTCGAAATGTGCGCGGTGCAGAAATGGATTTTCGAAAAGTCGAAAAGTGTGTTGATCAGGGATTCAATTTCGAAAAGTCGAAAAATCGAAAAGTAAATGTCGTTTTCGAAAAGTCGAAAAGTCGAAAAGTTGAACAAATCCAGTCGATTTGGAAAAGTTGAAAGGTTGTTTACTACCCACTACTCAACATCATAATGTCACAGGACTGCACCTCAAAAATATATATCTGAGGAATCTTAAATTTATATATCTCAAGATCTTTAAATTCATATACCTTAAGATTTGGCAATACAATATCTGAGGATTTTAGATTTGATATACTTCAAAATTCTTAAATGTATATAGCTCAAAATGTTGCAATGGATGGGTCTTAAAATTTTAAAGTAGTTACTAAATCTTAACATTGGAAAATTTCCCAGTCTTAAGATTTGAGCATGAAATTTGCCTAAAGAATCTTAAAATGATATATAGGATATATGTTTAATTGTTAAAA
>VSDK01001118.1:433855-444863 GCA_009767595.1 Symbiodinium kawagutii | reverse complement strand
CGATGCCCCCCCCCCCCCCCGACACTGTTGTTCAAACTCAATTCCCAGCGCAATACTTTCCCGTCAAAACGTGTCCAAGGCCTTCAGCAGACAAGACCTTGTCAAGAAAACATTCAAGCCCCTATAGCTGGTTTCCAACGTAGATTTTCCCATCAACCAACCCAGTGAAGCAAGGAAGCTGACCATGATGATGAGCATCATACCAACCTACCAGGGCCCCAACTACTCAGTGCGCCGGCCTGAACTAGTGGTTGACCAGTTGTATAGTATGGTATAGTAGTGGTTAACTAGCCGTGAATCAATGGTCAAGTAGCTGTCGATCAATCAATGGTCAAGGATAGTTGACAATAAGTGGTCAAGTAGCTGTTAACCAATGGTCAAGGATTTTTGATAAATGCTGATAAGTTGGTGACAAATGGTGGTTACTGAGCTGATGCACCATGGTTGGTAAAGGGTAGTCGCTTTGGTCAATACTAGTCTCAACACACTACTGAACCATGATTAAGCCTCAACTATTCTTGGCCATTGACTAACACCTTATGAACCACGATTAAGAATGAATAGACCACTAGTTCACCACTATACCAGCTACTTGACTACTGGTTCACCACCAGTTCACCACTGTAGTTCACCATCCCTCCACTGTTCAGCCAGGTCACATGGACAGCATCACCAGCACCGTGAAGCTGTGCCCGGTGACCGGCAAGCAGCGCACCACGCCGCAGAACGCCAGGGCTGAAGTGCTCAAAAGCATGGTCTGTCGAGCACCTCGTCGTTGATACCTGGGGGTGGCGAGCGCGCCCTGAGCTAATGGGTTGTATCCATGTGCATATCTGGTTGGTGGTTCTAACCCCTATGAAACATGTGCTTGTCAACCAACCATTTGTTGATAAGTACTAGGGAAAATAAACAATGTTTAAAACCACCAATCAAATATCACATATCCATATTTTATCATATTTATCCATATCTTATCATGTCTATCCGAAAATTCTGGTTCATGATTGGTTGATTTTATCCGGCTTGTTGTTGACTTAGAGCATTTAGATGCAATTTATGCGCTTATCTACAGTTGCCGCTAAAGGTTTTATAGAACGGTTGCCTCTGGTAGACCAGGGTAGGGTGATTTGCATGGGTGAAAGGTAGCACTTTTAGGTATACAAAATGGGGGTTGCACCAATTTTCCGGGTATCCAGCCAGATTCCAACCAACAATGGGCATCTTTAGAATCAACAGCAAGGCGTAGGCCAAGTATTGTAAGATTGCGCGCTCACATCCTGGATAGGGATGGATACGGCCTATCGAATCGATACGAAAATTGTAAGCTGGCATGCCCACTGATAAACCCCGAGTGGATTAAAGTGGATATGTTTAACTATAATCAAAATGACCCTCATTGGTTCATTGATTTTTGGCGCTGTGTCGATTCATTTGTCGATGGTTTGCCGTTGGGTGATGGGATGAGTAGAAGTGGCTTCGATGGAATTTGAACGCTTTTGAATGTCGTTCTTGAATTTCATGTCTCAATCATTTGCGGTCATCTTTCCATGGATCATGAGTGGTTAAGGATGGCTAAGGATGGCTTTAACTGGTTGGCTTCAACCCGTATGAAAAATCTGACAGCAATGGGACAAATAAAACGTATTCAAAATCATAAATTACAGTAATCGCTTGTTTAATTTACCCTCATGGTTGGTTATGACTCCCATTAACCTAATTATAATTGACCATTCGTGGTTGCAACCCCTACATCAGCACTCTCTACCACTATAAAACTACTCTGAATGCTGGACCATCACCGATTCAAACCCACCAAATGCTACTCTTAAGTCCTCCTTTTCGAATACCTCAAGGCACCATTCAACCGCCAAACCCCACAGTTGGATCCAAGAAACTTATACTCAATTCAACAGCATGGCAACCCTGGGAAAAGCATCATTATCCATCATGATTACGCGGAAAAAACACCATGAACCACACCTATTCACAACTGCGATGTCACGTTGTTGGGCCGATTTCTGGTTGCCACCGACAGCTCCAGTGACGAACGAGCTGTGTCAGGGCGCAGCTGGTTGACTGGTACCAAGGCCAACATGAAGCTGATGTTGGCTGCGTTCACGGCCCACTCGAAGTCGGAATTCGTCCAACCATAGGCGATCTTGACCTATGCTGCCAGTGGAAGCCAGGAACGACATTCATAGATTTAGCTTACCATCAAGCCATTGAATTCAGAAACAAGCTGTGCAAACCCGTCAGGTTGGGATCACCAAAGCCTCATGGCAAGACATGTGGCGGGTGACCCCCCAGAAATCGCCCAGTAGAAGGCTGCTTTGGGCCCCCGCAAACCCGTGGATCCCATGGGTTCCGTCATGTGTTACAGCCGTCAGGGTGTGCGATGTGATGGACGGGTTCATGTTGCCGAAAACTGTCAAAGAATAAGAAGGCCGTGGTACAGTGGCGATCGCCCAAGAACCTCTACCTGGTTCTGCCTTGTGACACCGCTGTGAACCAAGGCTCTGTGTCGGAAATCGGTGAGAAAACGTTCCACAGCAAACTTTGCAAGACATTCCTCAGTTCGAGGCACGATGGCTTTTCCCAAGAGACCAACTACAGGGCCCTGCAAACTGCTCGGGACCCGCATCAAGCATGTGGGTGGTGCCCCCTTGCAACCTGCTACCTTCAACGGTTGAAGCAATGGCTATCTTGAATGCTTCCCACAAGAAGCTGTGGCAGATCCAGATGTTAAGCGCGGCCACCTTTACCATGGATATCTGGTGTGTTACCATCTATGGATAGCTTGCTGAATTGACATGGGTCTGCCCATGATCTCCCAATATTCAGTAGCTGATGACGCTCGTTGATACGCAGGAAACCCTGCGCGGATCATTTCGGCACCAAGGGTCATCGAAGTGAGCACCAGGAGAACCCACCACCTGCATTGGCGGCAGTGCTATCGGAGGCTGGGCTCAGCCACATTCAGCCACTACCTAGCAGTTCTTTGTACCTAAACCCATGATGTTTCTGGTAGATGCTCCTTTTCCAGGTTAGTTCACCAGAGTGTAGGGTTAGTTCGATGATTTCGATGAAATGCCCATATTGACGAAGCCCCCCGTAGGATGACACACAAGCATACACCAACCCATTGTCCCAAAGACTTTGCAGGGCAATCTTTCTCCAAGCTATGAAGCTTCCACTTGTGACTGTCATCTGCATACGGTGCTGATGTTGGGGTGACTATGCCCTACCCCTAGTCTTGTCAGTTACTTATCATGTTGATAACAGCCAATCATCGTTGATGATGCATGTCTTAGAGTGGTATTAGATGAAATCCCGACAAACCGTGGTGTAGAATCGTTCATTGTACACCTAAGTGGGGGGCGGTTGGGCCTGAGACATGTGGGAAAAGGGAGTCAGGCTCCGGCTCACCAACGCGGGTAACCAATGTCATAGTCTTGGGATGGTGTGGTAGAAATGAAATTATCGGAATGGCATTTTCCGACCTGCTCGAACACGCAGGGTGCACGAACAAAGCAAACACTTCAAACATCAAGGCCAAATGATGCAAATGCATCAAATGCGTGTGCCAATTGTTATCCCGATTGCTATCCTTACAAGCCCCTTCTGCATAGCCCTAGGCCCTTGCATCCTGGCATCCCTGGCACTGCACCTGGCCGGGGAAGCGACATGCGCTGCGCAAAACGGCTCTTCTTCGCAGCGGCTGAGTGCCATGGCGCACCCGCCAGCGGCGATCCGTGACAGCGCTGGTTTTGTCAATTGTTTGACGATGGTTGCTTCGAGGATTTGGTGCGGGAAAATCTCCAGGAAAGTGGTTGATTTCCCAATTTTTTGGTGGTTTCCTGGCATGTTTTGTTGTAAGCCAATTGATTTCCCTGACGCATCAATTAGCAGTAGGTTGTTGTATGTTGTTGCTGTTGCTGCTCCAGTTCTTGGAGGATGTTGCGGTCCAAAAACTATAAGCTCAAAGTTTGCTCAAAGGGTGGAACGCCAACACGGCCATAAGGAGGACACTACACAGGAATATCAACCACTAAGCAGCTATCTACCATGCGCTGGAGGTCCCTTGACCAAAAATATTGCAGCTTCGACGTACACAAGTGATCAAGCTGGAAATGTAGTACACCGCAGATTGTAGTACATCGTCATGTTGCTGATCTACCTGTATATATCCTATCTCTCAATCACCATCTCAAGGAGTTCAGCGAGGATATGATTCCATTTGTGTCTGTATTGTGCCTAGAAAAAAGAGAAAAACGCAATCAGTACCGTAACTATGCGCAAACAGAAACATAGACCGGAAGATCCACATTCAGGATTTCACCGCAAGAGATGCCCGACCGTCCTTCCACGGGGTAAAGGAAGGTGTGGCGATGTCATGGTAGGGATTCCACAGCTCAGTCTCCTAGCGGAAGTCGGAGAGACCCAGTCGACTGGCCAAGCATTTTCGACCCTGGGGCTGCTGCAAGTTGGCCCCTTGGCACACAGGGTTCGCTCTGGTGGTCAGGGTCCGGATTCCTGGATCCGGACTAAGGTATCACAGCTGCAGCATTTAGAAAATGAACGAATCCCATCAATAATCGTCCAATACATAACCCACAATCTGACAAAAAATATCAAACAATCTGCATCAGTCATTGCCGTGAGCAACCTTGGTTCTAATCATGATAAACCCATCAACCATCAATCATTATGAATCAACCATTGACATCAACGCAAATTAACCGTCAGCTTCGAAACCAACACATACCCTTCACCCACCACATCCAATCACCCGTAAGCAACCTTTATTCACCATTCCCATTCAGCATTGGTAATCAATCATTATCTGCATGAACCATAAAAACCATTATATAGAATCATTCAAAACATTATAACCGTCATTATAATCTGCCCTAACCATTGTAACCATTAGTCAACCAACCATATCCACCATATCCATCCATATCCACCATATCTACCTGGACCCTACCAGCGCGGCCCGGTGCGGCTCTCCGTCATCAGAAAGATGGCGTCTTCGATGTGCTGACGCCAGGACCTGAAGGGCCCATCAGCTCCTGGGCGGTGAAGCCATGGGGAACTCGACGACCAGGGGAGCGACCGAACGGGAAAAGCTGTGCAGGTTGACAAGGGTTAACAAGCCATTGGCCGCCATGGAAAAGGATGGGTTTTCTTTAAGTGGTTCAGGTATGTTGAGGTAGCCAGGCTTTGTTCTTCAAATAGTTTTGGGTCCCTTTTAGATGGTTCATGGTGTGGTTGATTGTGGTTGCAACTGACATCGCATGTCTGGCTCAGGACCGTTTCGCCGCTAATGAAGAGACAGTGGGTGGGGCACACGGTAAGGGTAGCAGTGTTTTGCATCTTCATGCCATTCAAAACACGTGATCTCTTGGATGGGATTCAAGTAGACCATCGGCTGGCCCATTGAAACACACACACACACATATATAGATATATAGGTAAAGGTATATAATGATGTATATATATATATATATAAATCTGCGTCTCTATGCATGCTATTTTGACAAGTTGTAGCTGCATAATCAGGTCCCTCATTTTTTGAGCCTGACACCCCTCCTAAGGACTTGGATGATTATCCGATAGCTGGTAACTGGTTAGTAACCGTGGGGATTGTAACTACCCAAAGTGCGCTATACCATTCATAGGCGAACCAACCATGGCTACTTTCACCGCTTCGGTAGCTTGTAAGTGGGATATAGCCATGGTCATGGAATGTTTTAGATCCCGGTCTGAGCATAATCTTAGGGTTCGGCCCTGGTTTTTATCCCAAAAAAATGGATTAATACCATGCCCCAACCCCAAAAATCAACAGGATATCCAAAGCGGTCTGACCCTAAGAGTTCAGAGTATGACCCCAATATTTCACACATGGTTTTTGGGAAATTTTGCAATCTTACCACTGGATGAAAACCAGCTGAGCCAAGGTTGAATACCTGGAAATGAAACATGGGCTGGAAACCAATAGCTCTGAGGCCTACCATGCGATCCAACGGGATCACATTGCCAAGAATGAAAACCAGCTATCTGAGGTCCACAAATCGCACCATATCATTTATATCTTGTTCCAAAGGTGGTTGGTGGTGGATGCCACGTCCATCCTAGCACATGGTATCTATTTGAATTTTATCTAAAGGATCTTAAAGATTTATACGCTCTAGAACTTGAACATGCCACCTGCAGAGCCAAAACATCGATTTTTTCTGCTCTCGCCCCTGCTCTATCTGACATTTTCTCTGACACATTTTGATGACCAAATATGAGCCAGTGCCCCTTGGAAACCTTCGGAACTAGTGCCTCCGAGTAAGAACCTGAGACCTGTGGATTTTATCATGGCCGCTTTCCTGCATTCAAGTTGGAATCCTTCTGAACAAGTGCCCCTTGAAAACCTTCGGAACCAGTGCCTCCGCATAGGAACCTCAGACCTGTGGATTCTATGGACGCTTTCCTGCATTCAACTTGAAATCCTTTTGAACCAGTGCCCCTTGGAAACCTTCGGAACCTGTGCCTCCGCATAGGAACCTCGGACCTGTGGATTTTATCATGGACGCTTTCCTGCATTCAACTTGAAATCCTTCTGAACCAGTGCCCCTTGGAAACCTTCGGAACCTGTGCCTCCGCATAGGAACCTCAGACCTGTGGACTTTATCATTGACGCTTTCCTGCATTCAACTTGAAATCCTTCTGAACCAGTGCCCCTAAAACAGTTCCTGTTTGCAACATTTTCTGCGACACCTTTTGATGACCAAATATGAACCAGTGCCCCTTGGAAACCTTCGGAACCAGTGCCTCCGCATAGGAACCTCAGACCTGCGGATTTTATCATGGACGCTTTCCTGCATTCAAGTTGGCATCCTTCTGGACCAGTGCCCTCTGAAAACCTTCGGAACCAGTGCCTCCGCATAGGAACCTCAGACCTGTGGATTCTATGGACGCTTTCCTGCATTCAACTAGAAACCCTTGTGAACCAGTGCCCCTTGGAAACCTTCGGAACCAATGCCTCCGCATAGGAACCTCAGACCTGTGGATTCTATGGACGCTTTCTTGCATTCAACTTGAAATCCTTCTGAGCCAGTGCCCCTTGGAAACCTTCGGAACCTGTGCCTCCGCATAGGAACCTCGGACCTGTGGATTTTATCATTGACGCTTTCCTGCATTCAACTTGAAATCCTTCTGAACCAGTGCCCCCTGGAAACCTTCTGATCTGGTGCCTCGGCAGGTTTGGCAAAGGAACATTTTCTCCAAAACGTTTTCCACCGAAATGGTTTAAAGGAACATGTTCTCCAAAGCTTCCACGAAAACGGTTTTGCACTGGTGACATTGGGGATATCTATCATCAAACTGTTTTTCCAAGGTCTTTGAACAGCGGGGACGCCTCCCACGGACCTGTTCAAACATAGCTCGACCAAGAAAACAGTTTCAAGATAGATATCCCGAATGCCACCTTTGAAAAATGACCCCAAACATACATGAAGAAAAAAACGGACTCGGCGACCAAACCAGCAAACTGCACTGATAAATGCTGACACGCCTTCTGTGCCCCCAGTTGGTTGCGCCATCTCTCTTATAAATAATTAACTTTGTGACGGGTACATAATTTAGTCCTGTTTTTTTGTATGTGACCCCCCTCCCCACCCTCGAGAATTACTCAAAAAGAACCTGTTCCAGAAGTCACGGCACCCCTGGGAATAAGTTCCCAAGGTATGGGCCTTATAAAATTCATTGTCTTGACGTTCTTGGATCCAACCTCTTCAAGAGACACCCTTGGATAAAACCCAAAGGTGTAAGGCAAGTGCAATTACATTTTTCTGAAAATTACCTTGGATTAAAACCAAGTGGTCAACGTAACTCAGTATCATTATACGACTGACACCGTATACCTGGCTTGGATAGCGTTCCCTCCGCCTCACACAGGGCCGATCCTATCGAAACCAGGTTACTATCGTCATTATCAAGATATGGCAACCTCTGGGTGGTGTCTATTCATTTATAATATCTTCTTTGTGGCAAAAATACTTTTTGTAAAATCAGGAGCGCCATCGCCTACAAAGTGTACGCATAAAACTGTTTTCTCTATAAAATCAAAGTCTGTCCCCATAGCCTTGAATATATAAAACGTTTTACACCGGGCCTTGACCCACTACATTTCATGCGGCACTTGTTAACAAGTATTTTATGATACTCACTGCCCACACTCCCCTGAGGTTGAAATCCAACGGCTTAACGTCTACAATGCTTTTGAATCTGAAAGCATGATGACCAACTTAGGGCGGATGAAATCCACAAGATCTGACCTCCTGTATGGGATGTCTGCAAAATGAACATCTAGGATGAAAACCACATGGCTCAAGGTATAATTGCGCACATAAATACCACAATTTATTCGATAGAAATCCTGGATGAAAACCAGTGATCCAACCAACATTTACTGAATACTTGGTTTTTTTGAAACCTCCCTGGGTTTTTTTTCTGGTCTGTAGGCTCTGGTTTTTAGCCAGGCAGTACAGACGGGGATGTTTTAGACCCGATAAAGAAGGGAACGACCCCCTATAACCATCTGGTTGGTGGTTTCAACCCCATTGAAAAAATGTCATTCAACTAACCATTTGTTAAGAACTAGATTTGGGAAAATAAAACAAATTGTCAATCAAACCACCAGTCAGCAGTTGTTTGACCAGTCTTGTTGGCTATTAATCCCTATTATTCACAACTATATTCCCCACAAAACATGTCAATCAAACCGCCAAGCAGCAGTTGTTGAACAATTATATGCTGGTGATTATCCCTTATTCATATCCACTATTAATAGTTTTAAGTTATAACCCCTATAACCCCCCTACAAAATCATCCACCAGCCATAGCTACCTCCACACCTCCCGGGATGATCCACCGCCGTTGCCACCGAGCTTCCGAAGCCGCCGCCCCAAACGAAGAGGTGATCTCTGCCCTTGGACCGTTGGAAGGGTCCCAAGTTGGGCAGCAAGCCTTGGACAGCGGAGCCTGCAGCTGCCGGACCTTGGTTGGAACTGTGATCATTAACCACTCTTAACCACCTCTCTCTCTCCACCATTATTCACCATTTACTATTGGTAATCACTAATATTAACTATTATACTATTAGCTATTCTTAACCACCATTATTCACCACTATTGGGTAACCATTTTTATGTATTTTTCGATATTCTATCTGTAGGTATTTTTTTCTAGATTCTAAATGCTAGTCGCTGATCGTACTGTGAAAACCTCTGTGAATCGTTGATGGGACCACTGTGTCGGTAGCAGGTAGGACATAGAAGCACATAGATCCAACTGCTAGCAGTTCTGGCCCCAACTGCAGCCCGGTGACTGGTGAACAAGGCATCAGACTCCTCCTAGCAAACCAGGAGTCATGTGGAAGGCAGCGCGGGGTAAATCTCTCGGGCGAAATTGGCTGCGAACCGTCTGAACGAAATCACCTTTGGTCAGTGTTGCCGGTGTACCTAAACTGGGTGTGCCAGTGAAAAAACACGGATCAGTAACAGGCACTAATAGTGCCTATCGATTCAGTGATGGACATGAGTGTTTCAACACTATATTTGTACACAGTTCACTCACCATCACTCACCACATCTAAATCTTAAGGCTAGAGACGTCGATCTGACAAGCCACGGATTCCACATCCCTTGGGGATGAGAACCCCCCCCAGCCCTCATAAACCTCAATCTGATCTGTTTCAGCTTATCCATCTCGACTCAGAAGGGCATCAGTTGGTGGCTCTCACTCTCCTCAGTGAAGGTCTCCACATTCAGGTGGCAAGCCGTGTAGTGCGGCACGAAGAAGAAATCTGCCTCCGTGGCAAAGTCGCGTGGGGTGCTGGCAAGTGGTTCCTCCAACATTTTCTGCCGCCCCTGAGGATTTCTGAAGTCATTGATAGTTGCTAATGCTCGGCGATGCTTCATCATATGGTGTGGGCGTTCGTGATGGTTCATGATGGCAATTCATGCTGAATGATGGTCAGTGCTGGTTTGTGACGGTTAATGATGGCAAATTGCTAGCCAACAATCACTAAAACTCTCCAGCCCCATCTCCCAGTCCCAGGTCCGATTTTTGATGATCAATCGGCAGGATTATTAGCTACTACTACGACGACGACGACGATGACGACTACTACTACTACTACCACTACCACTACCACTACTACTACTACTACTACTACTACTACTACTCCTACTACTACTACTACTACTACTACTACTACTCCTCCTACTACTACTACTACTACTACTACTACTACTCCTCCTACTACTACTACTACTACTACTACTACTACTCCTCCTACTACTACTACTACTACTACTACTACTACTCCTCCTACTACTACTACTACTACTACTACTACTACTCCTCCTACTACTACTACTACTACTACTACTACTACTCCTCCTACTACTACTACTACTACTACTACTACTACTCCTCCTACTACTACTACTACTACTACTACTACTACTCCTCCTACTACTACTACTACTACTACTACTACTACTCCTCCTACTACTACTACTACTACTACTACTACTACTCCTCCTACTACTACTACTACTACTACTACTACTACTCCTCCTACTACTACTACTACTACTACTACTACTACTCCTCCTACTACTACTACTACTACTACTACTACTACTCCTCCTACTACTACTACTACTACTACTACTACTACTCCTCCTACTACTACTACTACTACTACTACTACTACTCCTCCTACTACTACTACTACTACTACTACTACTACTCCTCCTACTACTACTACTACTACTACTACTACTACTCCTCCTACTACTACTACTACTACTACTACTACTACTCCTCCTACTACTACTACTACTACTACTACTACTACTACTTACTACGACGACTACTACTACTACTACTACTACGACTATGACTACGACTACGACGACGACTACGACTACGACTACGAATACGACCA
>VSDK01001118.1:408118-433114 GCA_009767595.1 Symbiodinium kawagutii | reverse complement strand
TTACTACTACTACTACTACTACTACTACTACTACTACTACTACTACTACTACTACTACTACTACTACTACTACTACTACTACTACTTATCAGGCATCACTATCAGCTACTAAGTGGTACCATTCTTATCATTATCAGCTACTGCTACCATTATCAGCTACTATTTTTCATTATTTCTGCCAATGATGGCTGGTCGTTGCCCCCGAAAAAATGCGCGATTTCCGCTACGCCGAGCTTCCGGCTACCCGGGGTTGGGAGGTGCCTGCTGGGGATCGTCGGTGCGACAGGGACATGCCAGGAACCACTCGTGCAGCGAAACCTCGAAGCCCCACTGGTTCTCACCTCAGGGTGCAATGAAGGGTTCATGCGTGGTTGCTTTATGGTTTATATTTTGATAATCTATCGTTAAATGGCTGAGATCAATATCTGTAAGGGCGAGTAGTGGCTAGTAATTGCTAATAATGATGACTGATGATGGTTGACCAATGGTTGATGATAGCTATTAGTGGTTAAAATTTTGGTTGGTGCTTTATGAAATGCTAACCTATTGCTAGTTGAAAAAGATCCAGTTAGTAGTGAGACCCTATTGTTCGATGGTGACTCGCTAGCTATTCATGGTGGAATTGGAGGTGGCATGTTCATTGACGCTAATCTACCAGGGTCAAGCATGGTTCACATTCAGGTCGAACTCTATAATGTCGCATCATTGGTTGATAAAGGGAACGTCCTTAATCTTGTGGCCTCTCAAGCGGGGAAACATATTACGGGGATAGGATTAAGCTTCTGAGTGCATGATTTGATTTATGAATCAGAAATGGATCCATCTTGATGTTTTGAGTGCACATCATTCAAGTTACACGCGCAAACATGCACATGTGTGCATATATCGCATATCATTGCAAATTACCACTTTTTTGTTTATTGAACAAACTTTTTTGTTTATTGAACAAACAATCGGCGGACAGGACACACAATGAACTTCCAACCTTACGTCAATGGTAACAAAGTAAAGGTCAATTGATGGTCAACTAAGACCCTGAGCTAATTTCATTGATTTGAGGGTTGATCTACTAACCATCAACCCTATTCATATCCATCAACCCTGCGCTGAACCACCCACCTGCGAGCTGAGAGCTTCCGACGGCAAAAGGATGCACCTCTTGCCAGCACAGCCAGCTCCGCATAGTCCTGGGGGGGCCGTTGGGTGGGACTGGGATCAAAAGCGAAACCAGCAGTAGTAGTGGGATTGAATAGGAATCAATAAGACTTACTTCACGGTTGATATATAGCTATAGCTAATCTAGCCAGTAGTGGTTTTTAAATGGTTGAGAAATGATATAATAGATCTGGCCAGTAGTGGTGAGCTAATTGTTGATCTAATGCTGGTTGATGCTTGATGGCGGATCAATGGTCAACAATTGGTAGCTAAATGTAGCTAATGCTTAATTCATAATTTGTCAATGGATGATGAACTGTCAGCAGCGAGTTGCAATGCTTGATAACTGACCATTAACAAGGATGAATCTGAATCATTCATAACGGATTGGATCGACTAATGGCCGTGAAACATGGCCTCGTTACGGACAAGAAAGGCGCATCATCTCGGGTAGCATTCGGCAGTTAGACATCATTGAAACCACCGAGCACAGGATCAAAGGCAAGGCACCCAACACGGCAACTTTGCTTGCGAACCTCGGATTTTGATACTGAAGAATAGCTGTACACCAACCACTGGCCAGTCAGCCAGGAAGGTGGGGGATGGTGGCATCATTCTGGGTGATTGTAGCTGCCTACTGCAGTCCTCGACGTCGTATACGTAGACCCGCATGGAATCTGTCAGGGCAATGCCAGGCTCCACTTCGTCCTGAAATGCTACGGACGCACGTGGAGCGCGGCAATTGGTTCCCGGTTGGTGATAGTGCAGCTACAACAGGGATGTAGCCACAACATGAGCAGCTGGCTGGAAACTTTGATAGTTGCCAGCATCTTTATGTAATCATACTGCATGCGTGCACGTTTGTATCCAGGCAAATGCTACACGTACACATGAAAATGAAAATGCGCACTGCCTGCGTGCACACGGAAACCAACTCTTAGGTAAGTGTCAGTCGTGACCCGTGTCCATGCATCACATTACACATCTAAGCATGCGCATTCGCCAACGCAAAAGCGTACACACCCACACACCCATGTAGATGCGCAGTATGAATACGGGACCGTCTTTTCCCTCTCTCTTTCTCTCCCTTCCCCCATCATTAAAGAACAGAAAAACATATCTGGCCAGTAGGTACCTAAGCTGGCGATCACTACCTAGTGATCACTACTGAGCTCTGTTCTGGGCCAGCATTGGTATTTAGTGATCCTGGTTTTGTGTTTCAACCTCCAGCTTCGCGCCCCTACCATCACTTGTAACCCTGAGGTATTGGTTGGCTTTTCAACCATAATTAACAGCGTAAACCAAACAATAGTCAGCAAAACCAGGGCGTTGCATGCCAAAAAACCCGGCGGAAGCAGCCATAAATCATATGGTGGATTCCTGTTCTTGCCCGTGGCCCTCATCAGCCACTAGCAAAGGCAACCAAAGCGCACCAAAAATCAACCGCAACTTCCCGCAACAACTGACCACAAGTTCGGGCTGGGTCTGACACAGGGATGCTCTCCCATTTTGAATTGGAGTCAAGAACAGCTCCCAAACATCATGCCACGTAATGTTAGATCCACAACTCAAAAGCCGCCATATACCGAAATATCAGCTATTTTTGATACGTATCAATCGCAAGCGGAAGTTGTCGGCTGTGCGCACTACTGGCACGAAGAACACCCGCTCAAAATTCCGAGAAATGGATTTCCAAGTCCTAGCTGTCCAAACCGCAATCAAAACTTTGCTACCCAAGTCTCGCTGCCCGTCATGCCGAAAGCATTTCCATCGTAGCCTGGATCACAGCCAGGTTGACCCACGCAACTTGGAACCAGGGTTTATCGGTTGATGGTGGTACCCCAGCCTGGTGGTTGACCAGCCCACATTCACGCCGAAAATCATAATATATAATTGCATCTAATTAATTACAACGTTACCTCATGGGCATATCGTAAAACCCCCTCTGTGCCCTGGCTGCTCACATCATGGGCAAACTAGTCTCTTGGGGACTTGTTTCTGTTTGACATCTGGTATTCATCCATGCCCATATGGGTGTATCCATTGATGGATGTACCCGTGGCATCGCAGGTTCTTGGGCAAGCTGTAAAGCTGCTTCACAGGGTCCTTCTGGGCTGAGAAGTTCGCCCTTTCTTCTTAGCCTATGGACTTGCACCACCACCGACAATTTTGATCGTTCCTGACATTGACCATCACACCAATTCCAAAGTTTTATTACTATTCTGATCTTAAACCTGCATCATGACCAAAATCTACCACAAATATCAAACATTACATTGAACTAGTTTCATCCAGGAATCCAGTTCAAATCACTTTGTCTTTAACCATTGTTAAACTGCCGGCTTCACCTTCAAAAACTACAATGAATCAAACAAGACTAAAATCATTTAACACCATGATTTTGAACCAAGAATTACTTGTAGATTATTTTTTGAACCAGTTCAAACCACTACAAAGCATTATCCATCACGGCTGAACCATCAAGGGCAACCACATGGGAGCCCCCACGATCGCCCGCTCGGTTCTTCCACTCGCTGGTGGTCCTGTTTCTGACGGCGGCTTTGAGGTAAGCAGTTCGCAGCAAGGCGGGGGGATGGTGTGTATAGGGCTTAGGAGGTGGCTAACTATCTCCCTAAATCATTGTACAGCTTAGGGCTTAGGTCCTTTTAGGTCCTGGCTGCCAGCACCTGGCAGTCGTCTTGGATGAAAGCAATGATGGGCACACCCATATGCAGTGACAATCCGACCCCTGTCCTGCCAGCCCCAAATACAAACAACCAAACAGGCACCGTAAATGAATTCCAGTATCATCGAGCACTTGAAAATGGTGTTTTTCCTCAATATTTTCTGCTAAGCCCTGGGATGAACACTGAGGGTCCCCACATCCCAACTCAATCCAACGCCTGGAGGCCACCACAGCAACCTTACCCCAGGTCCGGTCTCCTGTTCGCGGAGCTTCGAGCTAAGGTCCGGCGCATGGAGTCCATGTCACGGACCTGGCAGGGGTGCCTGGCACTTCATGGTCTTACCCAATTTTCTCCCACTGGCATCCTGCAGGTTCAGCTGGTCTTACCCAAGTATGGCCATGAATTTTTTGAGACCATGACCTTACAAATTGGGACAAGCAACGAACATGAGTTAAACCATAGTTCAAACATAGTCATGGCAAGCAACGATGTCAAGCGACCCTTATGCATAGAATGCATAGGCAGCATGGGATCATATGCATTACATTCAAAGTCACGATCACTCCAAGCTATCAACAATGATTGACCACTACTTCACCACTATTAACAAACCCGCTATTGACCTTCAAAAATGCTGGGCAAGAATCGACCGATCCCATGCTGTGGAACAAATTCAACACCCGGGCTAATTATGATCCCATCACCGAAAAGGTGAACCACAATGTTCCAAGGTCCCATAAAGCTATGGGAGGTGGCTCTGGTTGGTGGTTGTGAGCCGCGGATTCCCTAGGTTTCGGGGGACTGTAAGCCACCAACTAGTTTTTGAATATGTGGAGCGCATGTTGAGCTGTCAGCTAATACGCAGTTATCAAAATGGCTGGCAATAAGCCTAAAAAAGCACAGGCTTACTGCGACATTCTGTAATCTCTTTACATTATATATACCAGAACTACTGATACGCCATCAGGGTGTTCGCTGCTGCCACTGGGATAGAACTACCATCAACCTCTGGTCGAACTTTGACCTTGACTTTCAGCTCGTCGGTTGCGACGAGGATGATGAGCAGTAAATTACTGACAACGAAATCGCTGATACCCACCGTGAGATCTGTTCGCCTCATCAACTTGGTCAATACCCCCATCAAGCACCAGGCACGCGTTCACCAGCAACAAGTATCCCAGCCTCAAGCTCAACTGTGGCTTGTAGATCCAACAAGTCAAGGAGCATGAAGTTATAGATCTCCCAGAGCCGCACCACCCTTCCCGTGTCTCCCCACCGTCACAGGCCAACGGCTGGGGCCCGTGTTGCCGTCGAAACCCGTGATTTGGTCGAACTTGTCGGGATGCATGCTGGACCTGGGTGACGAATCTTTCTTCGCCGTGGAAGAGTCAAGGTCTTGTGACGTGCTCCGCACGCGTATCTGGTGGAAGCTTATGACCATAGAAGTGGCGGTTAAGTAGTGAGAAGCAGTGGTTACTATGGTCAACAATGCTCAGTACTGGTTGATGCTTTCGGCCCCCGTTGAACAAAAATGAGGTTGTCAACCATCCCTGAATATGGGGGAAAATGTGGTAACGTGGAAGGATGTCTTGTAGATTGGTCGTGGTTGTGTGAAGATGCTGCTGGATGCAATATCCAAAGCAATGAAGGTGTAACAAATGACATGCAATATCATGCAATGACTATACGCTTGTTGCTCATGCTTGAATGGTTATGTTAAACAACTAGTGGCTTTATCCCGGACTATTATTATCAACCATTAATCACCATTTTTGGCTGTGATTGGTTTGAACCACCTTGACCACCATTCACCATCATCTTGCGTCTGAAGGGCGCATAGCCACTCAAGGTGCGCGTGAGATACACCGCAGACTCCCAGCTTTCATCCACCTGCCAATCAACCCCGCAAAACAGTGGGGTCTTCCATGCTTGGTCAAGCTGCAATGGCTGGAGAAACCAAGCCTTCGTGGAACAGTGTGTCCCCACCTCTTGGGTGATGATGGATAGCAAATGATCCGGTGGCACTGGCTAGCAGCTTGGTTCACCCAACGGTTAGCCATTAGATATTTACTAGATGATATTAGCTACTTTTCTACTCCATTCACATGATCAAGCGGTGCTACTTTAGTTAATCAGAATGTATTGCAAAAGACAGTTAATGAACACAAAATGGTGTATCACTATAACGCCCAGCCATTTACCCACCATCCCCATGACATTCGCAGGTTTTCACCAGGGTACAGCTACCCCAAATGGTGGATCTTGCTGCGCTACGGCCACTGGTCATCCAACCCGTTGGGAGCGTCTACATGTGTCTCCCGCAGCGTACCAGTCCTTGGTGACCATCATGGTATAGTCGGATCATATCATCTGCATCAACCGGCATGGCACCAGCAAAGCCGCCACTACTGTGAAAGGCCCTAAAATAAGCTTCTGTCCAAGGCCTTGTGACCTCAAGATTCTATATGGCTGTGAGTCAAAACCCTGCACCCCTATCATTTACCATTGGTTTCCCCCATTATTGTTGGTTATCATCCCCCCTTAGTTGCCTTAGTTGGTTGATTCATATTGACCAACAGCCATACCCCACTGATGCCAAATGTGAAAATCCCGGGCCACTGTCGCCTCCAAGGACCAACGCCTCGGATGCAAACGACATGCCGTGAGGACATGCTACTGGGCAGCAGCGCGCCACCTGCTGATTGTTAACCGCCCGCCCCTTGAATGTTTGGGGTGGGGCTTGTGAATCATTGTTAGCCATCTGTTCGATTTTTTTTGGGAACTGCGTCTGACTCAGCCGCATGAGTGTTTCGGGTTGGGCACTTTCGCAGCTGCCAAATGGCCATGGAACAGGAATGAGGCACACCTAGGCATCTTGGAAGCCCCTCCTAACCTGATTCAATTGAGCAAATCACCTCCTCTGGGTCCCCCGACGCCAAGAGGTAGATACAACTGATGACACCCAACAAGCAAAGCTTGGCCTCTTCATCCATGATCTTCGTCCTAAGGCTGCAAGATGCTTGCAGATGGGATGCCAGCCATCATCAACTTCATCGTCACAAAATTTAGGGATGCAAACTGAGATGAACTACACCTGAACTTGCACAGAACATATCAAGCTTGGAAGGACCTGTGCATGAAGAGTGGCTGTCGAGTTACACCAGCCCTGTCTGTTGCTTTTGTCACGGCAAGGATGTGGACATCGATTTCCTGACATTTTTTTGCACATCTGAGCCGTCCCGCTTCATCATGTCACGCTCTTTCATCCAGTCCTGGTGCTGAGGCCAGCTGACAGTGACATGGGGCGGTTACCTTATAAAAATGGTTCCACGAAGGTACCCATGCAAGAATGCCATGGCGCTGCATGGGCATACTCTACCTTCTTCGCTAAGATCAGGAACACCAGGACGGCAATTTCCCCCTCAAAAAAGGCAAATACCCGTTGGTTTTTCTATCAAAGGCAAGCGTGTGTTAGCGTGATAGCACTGACCGCATGCAAAGCTAGAGGCATCGCAAGGCAAAAAAACATGAAGCATTGTGGGCGTCCTGGCTTCGAACCAGATAGGCTGAGATTCACATGGGGGTTCTAAAAATAGAGGACTCCTAAATCATCCAATGCGCCAATGCTAGTCATTTATAATTTGTAACAAATAGCCATTGATTTTAGGGGTGCCCTACCTTGAGAAGCCATCACATAAAAGCACAAGGATATGGACACTAACGGTTGGTCCATAGAGAAGGCTCTCCAAGAAGTGTCCCTGCCGATGATCGGTCCAAGCAGGGAAGCCATCCAAATTTGCGGACAAAGTATCTAATGATATGTTTCTCAAACTAGGGAACCCCCCCAAATCATCCAATAGAAGGCGCACCCCCCAGTTTGAGAAACCACCGTGTACCATACCGTCAGCTACTTGGCTGGGGCCTTGGTTCTTACATTGTAGACCCTAAAACCTGGGGTCTTTTATGAAAAACTACTGCTATCTAGGAAAGTTTTTCAAATCTATTGTAGACCTTTTCACTTTTCGGCGAGCCGGGGTCTAGCCAGGTTTTCCAACCCCACTAAAATATGGACCACAATAACATCCATTGAGCATGTTTTCGAAAAAAAACATATTTTGCCTTGGCGCCGTTGACCTCTTTGCATTCCCCTAGTTTTCAAGGGAACACCACTTTTTGGGGATGGATTCTTGCGTGGATTTTGGGAACACTATACCATGCCCATTTTAACATTTTGTTTGGGGGTAGCGGATGGTAGTGTCATAGAATTTTGGATCTTGGACTATGGTGTGGCAAACATGGGTCCGGGCGTTCCCGTGCGGGGGTCTATCATGGATTCCACTGGGGATATTATGAGATAAAACCACATTGGTAGACTGGTAGACTGAAAAAATCATTTTAGACACACTCCATTGGTGCAATCCCTAGGTTGGATCAAATTTGGTTATCGCAAGTTAGCTTTGCCAAAAATGCGCCAAAATCTCGAAGTGCAAGCACGGCAAATCCTCTGCGCCTAAAAACGGCCTAGCCCTGCAATCGCCCAACAGAAGCCTAAGAAAGTTGATCTATAATATGGGGGCAGGACGTCTACCAAACATTGTAAACATGGGTCCAGGGATTCACGTGCAGGGGTCTAGCAGGGTTTCCCCATAGGAGGCTGCAGTAGACCAGGCATGTCAGTTTCTGGTTATGTCGCGGCTCAATTTTCTAAGATGTGGCTTTTGACCTCTGCTAAATGCTTTCCGTTTCCAAATTAAAAATAGATCGCAGTAAATCAGCCCATTGTGGACTTTCGGGATCGTCCATGGGGCCAGGTGTGATAAACATTGATGGTTTCAAGCTGGCTATGCGAACCTGCTTGTTTCTAAGTACTAAAGTTCTACCATGGTGATTTCTGAACATTAATTTTCTGCAATGTCATTTTTTTGTTTGGAAACCATTGTGCACCGCACCTTGGGGGGGTTCTACATCGTACCCCTCAACTCTACATGTCTTGGCGGTTGATCTGAGGTCTGAGGTAGTCATACCTGAGTGAAAAACACTTGTCCGTGTAAGCAGCTGAAATCTACTTCAGACCTTTGAAAAAAATAGATATTCGCTGCTATCCCTAAAAATGGCAATCAAGAAAATCAGCAAATATCTGCCAAAATAGTCAAGACTCATAGACTCCCAAGGGTCTACAATGCCTTTAAAAAAAAGGGTCTACAATGCCCCTTGGCTCGATTCCAGACCCTTGGCTCCGGAACCCTCAAGGGTTCCCCATTCCAGACCCTAAGTAGTTGAGGGTATCGTGTACCCATGTCACACATCCCACCAGCTTCAAGGATTTGGGGTACCAATGGGAAGGGGCAATGCCGAGATGCACCGAGCAAACTGGTTCCCCCGATGATCAAAGTTGTCGTCGACGTCAATCCATTGAGGCATTCTTCAAATCCCTTGTCCCATCATTGGTTTAGATCTCCATCATGAAAGCTTCCGCAGAATGCCCAGCGTAGGGGCCCAAGAACCAGCAACATCAGAGTTTACACTTCTCAACAGGCGCAAGGCTTTGGGGCAGTTCCTGCGACACCGGCAATGTCCACTGAGGACCCCCGCAAATGCTAAAGCGGCAGCATCCTACAACGTGACGCAGGGGAAGTCAACAACTTCAGCGTTGGAGTGGCATGGCATCTTGGTACTCACCACAAGGAAAACCAGCCGAGGGAGTGATATCCACCAGTTTGGTGCCTAAAGATTCCGGTGCCATTGCCATAGCTGGACAGTATGCAGGTCAATTGGTCTGCAAATAAAGAACCTCAAGGACCAGGCATAACGATGAAAATGGCAATGCCTGAAGCTTTTTGGGTACAAATCACGCGTCTTGAAACGGTCAAAATGGGAATCCCAAGCGGTACAAATCACTGTCGTTTCCCAACCCTGAGCCATTGGAGCGATGACCCAGCTGCTGGGTGATTCTCACCAGGGGAATTCCCCCTTTCGGGCTGGAATCGGCAACCCGGTTGACTAACAATCAAACTAGGTGAGCCAGGGCGAACCCACATGAACAAGTAAAACAAATTGCAGCTTATCCCACTCAAGCACCAAATATCTCAACCAACCATGAAACTCCCTGAGGATAGGGACCTTCGTCCATGGGTCAGTCCCCAACCACCTGCCACCAGCTCCGCTCACCCCGCTCACCTGCCAGTCGTTGGCGGCCAGGGCCATCAGCTCCACTCGAAACCTTGGAAGTTGCGCTGATGAAACCAGTACGGTTGATGACAATGGGCATCGATGATGGTTGATGGCAATAGTGACCAGAATTGTTGATTCTCAATGGCTAATGATTGACCATGATGGTTGTAGAATATCATGATGGTTGTAGAATAATGATGGCAAATGATGGTTTGTGTTGATTGTTGTTGATTATGATGCTAGTTGTTGATATAACTACCATCATGGTCAATGAAATGGCTTTGATACTAAATGCTGGTTATGACAATGGTCATTGATAAATGGTTAGCATCATCTCACATGAATGATTATGGTAAATGACCATTGTTGATTCAACAGCCATCACCGATGACGATTGTTTATCAGTACAATAGCTGACTATAAACGGTCATCAAAGACCACATACGGTAAATGATTCTGGTAAATGGCAATGGTTTATGATGATTATTGACCATGATTAGTGATGCTTGGCATATCCTCCTGCCTGTGGAATGTCATCCTCATCGCTGACCAGTGCATCATGTCAGTGAATAGAGTGAGCATTCCATACTATGACCACAAGTTTTTTGGCCATAGCTCAAAAACTGATGTGGATTGCAGGTAGGTCTGAAACATGACGTAAACCATCAGCATGGATATATCCATCCTGATCACTCACATCCGTACATATACTTCTCAACATCTATCAGCCTCGTGAACGTGATGAACCAAACAATTTCAATGATCACAAGAACAATGATAATGAAAAGGCCTCAATCATGGATCAAATATGATGCATATAAGATAAGCCTTAACCCATATCATCCCACATCTATCGGTCACTCACTGCATCAGCATCAACATCAATCCCCCGCGCTTGGAGCGCCCCGCTTGGAGCACGGGCTCAGCCCAGCCGGGTGCTGCCTCGCAACCTGGATCCTGGGGACACAAGCAGAGGTTGGACCAGAATCACTGGTGAGTTGCAGGTTACCCTCTGGCAAACTAAGCTGGAAGTAGAAAATCCACTGATTATAATGGTTTGACCTATGAACATGGTGATTTTCGGCTTCCAGGTTGGTTTGCCAGAGGGTAACTGGTTAGTTGACGGTCAACTGATCATCACTGGCCGGTCGATGGTGAGTTGATGCTTCATTGATGCTCAATTGATGGCCCATTTTGGAGAACTGTTGGCAGATTGATGGGTAACTGATGCATATTTGATCTTTTTTACTCGTTCGCGATTGCCAATACGTCACTGGTGGCTTCAAACGCATAAGTCCCTGCCTTGGAAACGCTGGTTTTAAGAATGAGTTCTGCTTCGGGTTTCTGGGACAGTTGGAACAACGGAGCTCTGCCACTGCTTTCCTCAGGGATCCCTGCCAGTTGTGTTACCCTGAGGCCATCAAACAGTGCGCTGGCGGGAAAGCTGGGAAATGGCACGATCCAGCCAGCGAGCTGTTGGAAGAGGGTATTCAGTCTCAGTTGAGCATATCAGGGCAACTGGTTGTTTCAACCCCTATGAAAAATGTAAGTCAGCCAACCAAGAATTTGCAAAGTGAAACCACCAAACGATCATCATCATCATCATCATCATCATCATCATCAATCATCAATCATCAATCATCAATCATCAATCATCAATCATCAATCATCAATATCATCATCATCATCATCATCATCATCATCATCATCATCTTCTTCATCATCACATCACCATCATCAGCCACAAATAACGAGTAAAACCATCAACCAGGTATCACTTCACCAGATATCACCAGCAGTCACTTCATGTTGAACTTAGCCGAGCCACTGCCAGTGCGGTGGCGGCATCGGGCTTCTTGGCAAACCTGAGCGTCTCCCGGTCTCCCCAAAGGGATCCACCCAAGCTGTTGCACAGGAAATAGCAGGACGTCTGTTTCAACACGACAAGAGAAGTGATGGAAAACTACCAACAAAATTCATATTGACTTGTATTGACATCTATTGACTATCGTTGAATTGTTTTATCCCTTGTTGACGTTGGTTTCTTCGCGATTTTTCTGTAGTCAAGTGGTTGTTACTGTTGCAACCCCAGATTTTCAGGTCCAACAAAACCTCCTGGTTCTAGCCCTGAAGTGAGGCACAGCTGCATGGTCAGCATCGGTCATGAACGAGCCCAAAATGACATCAGCTGCTGTCTGCATTCTGCTTGCGGGTTGAAAAGTCAAATGGCATATAAACTAATAAAACTTTCGTAAAATCGATGATGTGATCACGAAACAACGCCGATAATTCAAAAACAATGCCATGGCATTCTAAACTCCTTGGTGCTTTTCGCGGCGACGGATTGGCCAGCTTTTCGACCAAACCATCTCTGGTGATGACTAAGGGCATGCGGATAGGGAGCATCACCGACCTGGGAAGCGACCTAGCTCTCCGTGATACCGGAATGGATGATTGTTGCGAGGGTTTCGTACTGTGGCATCCCATGATGGCAGCGATCCCCATCTATCGGCTCGTAGGCGAATACAACCTGCGAAAATACAGCTGCTGTCGACCACTACCAACAACCATAACCACCACCACAACCACAACAACACCAACAACAAGCATAACCACCAACAACCAGAACCACCACCACAACAACAACACCAGCAACAACAACAACAACAACAACAACAACACCAACAACAAGCATAACCACCAACAACCAGAACCACCACCACAACAACCACACCAACAGCACCAACAGCCGTGCTTACTCGGTTTAGTTTTGGTCGCTGCCGGGCACCCCTGAGGCCCCAACTCAGGATCATCTGCCAGGGTCAACCTGGTCATTTGAACTGTGTGATGTTCACCGGTGTGTTCCATTCCTTTACGCTGCTGCTTGAAGTGCTTTGCAAACATCTCCAGAACGATTTATGATCAACTGTTACGGAGACCACTGGGTAAGGTGCACATTGGAAGCTTCATATCCAAACCGCGGCATAGTTTTGGGTTACAGTATGCGAGCCAATCTCCATCCTACCAAAAAAGTGTGCCAGCAAGCCAGCGAGTGTTGTCCCTATAGACCATGCCAGGGTTCCAAACAAGCAAAAACAGCAAAAAAACAGCAAAATCACGAAGACGTTCTCCAACCCAACCCCCCAAACAATAACCATCAACAGCCCCTCGCCGTACCATCCACCATAGACGCCTACCCCCCAATGTTTGGGACATGGTCTGCAGCCCTGCGGCCCATCGCCAATGTGCTCCTTGTTCACCTTCCGCTCCCCTGGCAGCAACATGGGGAGGCCTACTATGGTGCCCACACCATGCCCACCATGTGGTTTTCAATATGCACATGACCAATGTATTGGAAATATACAAATTCCTACCCCCAGCACCATCCCACTTAGCAAGTTGTGACTAGACATTTCGACTCAAAGTGTCCATCTGGGCGAAAATAACCACTGAGTAGTGAGTTGTGAGGTAAAAAGCAGCGTTAATGAGCTACCCCCATTCATATCAGTGAATTCTCAGGTATCAACCACCAATTAGCCTTGTTATCTTCCCACCAACAAACTCCAACGACCAGGCCCTATCAACACCAGTAACCTCTATGATCCCCCAGCGTCAGCTGACCCAACCCCTGCGGCACCTGGATCGAAGGCTGGATGACTCGAGCTGGGGGCCGCAGGCCCGGCCCAGCAGGAAGCCAAGACCAAGGGCACCTCTGCGAGGGCTGCCATGGCTGGAAACCTTGAAAAACCATGGGTTTCACCACCCATTTCGATGATTTGCCAGCCAAATGACCATCTAGTAGAGGGTAGTGGATGGGTGAAAAGTTGGTAATAGCGACGTTAAAATGACTTTTTGAACAGTTAATAGTGGTTCACCAGGTCACCATGTTTAATTTATGGTTCTGTGATGGAAATGACTTTTGGCCCTGCTGAGGGCAGTTGAGTCTTTAGAGTAGTGAAAAAAATGATTGGGTAAATTGCGAATACCACAGGTGCTGGTTACCAAGATGGTTTCATAGCCATCACTTCCTTAAACCAAACAGCTTTGACACCAACTGGCCATGAATCGCAACATCCGTAACCAATCATCTCGAATGTTGCCGTTGCCCCCGCATAGAACGCTTGTCAACAAGGGCCCGCAGCATACCCCCAGCTGTTCACATCCCCCGAACAACCAAACTAGAGACTGAGCTTCCATGAATGGCTTCAGCCATCAGCCATAGGGCTTTCCCAGGTCCCCCACCCCCCCAGCCCAGCCGCAGTTCGCAACATCGCTTGTGGAGGCGTACAGCATGGCTACAAGTGCTTGGCCGGGATGCTTAATAGTGATGGTCAATCATGTTGGTTCATGATGATGGTTAATAAACGAAAAGTAATGGGTCATGATTGATATGGTTATCATGTTCATGATGGTTAACGAGTCATGCTGGCAAGGATGGTTCATCATGGTCAATAACTGTTAATCATGGACAATGATAAAAGGAAACTAACCAACAATAATGCTTGCTGAATGGTAGATCCAGCTCTTGATTCACCACGCCTGGTTTCCCTTTAAATAGCTGGTGATTTACCATCAAACATGAAGCTTTACGAACTGCTGGATCTACCCTTTGTGAGTCAAGCGATCATTGGCTGCCAGAGCTTTGCTGGCTGCGGGGCGGCACGCGAAAACGCACAATATGGCGGTTGTAAGGTGGTAACATGTTTTAGAAAACATCAAACTGTATACCTATAAGGAAACTCAAAAGGATGGAACTCCCAAAAGTGGTATGGTTGGCAAATGCTTCGCTGGAATCGATCAAGTCGGGTCTTGTCCCCTTACAGTCATTGTCGTTTGGATTCGTTTGGTTTCCCGGAATGATTTCAGCCCCACCAGAAAAGCCAAACGCGCATCAGATTGTCAACATTGAGGGTGCCATTCATTCATGGAGCATCATAAGTGACACAAACATATGATGTGAATGATTCTAAATGATCTAAACAGCATTTTTCCGGTCTTAAATAGCTGTATTCTACTATGGTTTTGGGATGGCTTCCATTGGTTGCCTCCATTTGGAGAGGCGGCTTCCCCATCGGTCGTCGTGAGGTCGCTTGTTAACCATGATAAAATCACCATTTTGGACAACCCCCCCTGGTAGACTGTTATAAGCCGAGCTTACTGTTCACTCATGGAGCCAGCAACCTGAATCGTGAATCATTCAGGATCCGGGCGCATCTTGGCGAGGCCAGTGACCTTCAGCCGGTGTCACCGTGGGTTGTAATGAGGGGGGGGGCTATGACAATGACTGGGCAATAAGAAGGCAGAATTGTATAGAATTGTTGGTAATGCCAACCCTGGATTAATATGGATAAATCAACTCCTGGTTGATGAATTGGGGGTATCCCCCAAAGGCCTTGGTTTCCAATTCACATGGTACCCCCCATTGATAAACCTAGGCTTTTGCTCCATCCTGGGTTGACATTAGTGGTAATTACTGACAAGCAACCATCAAGTAACCAACGACCAACCGTGTTGTTTGCAGCAGCGAGGTATTTGATGGCAATATAACGTTAGCAAACTTGTTGCTATTGTGGTAAGTGCCATTGCAGATTTCATGGTTAATGCCTCGCACTGTTGTTACTGGCAATTGCCAAAAAGCAACCATCAAGTAAGCATGAGGCTGCATGAGGCTTTGCCATGTGGCCAAAAATCTGCAAATGCTTTTCCCTTGCGTTGATTCTTGCTTTGAAGTCAAAGGAACAAAACGAACCATGTAAATATGTTTAAACCCTACTCAGTGGTTTGTTGACCCGAAGGTCCTAATTACTCGTAGTGGTCGAGAATCAACAGCAATGCTTTGTGAAGGTCAACAACTTTTAGCAATGCCCAAGTGAGTCTGTCCATAGCAGCTGTGTAACCAAGCCGGCTCTTGAACATCTAATCTTCAATCTTCAGTGTATATATGACTGAATTTCATTGCAAAAGTGAAATGGCACATCATGTAGTTAATCATGTCCTGCACAGGACACAAAAGTAGAGAAATTGCGCGACTCTGCATGTATGAATTTCCAATCCACCATGTTGGCTACCTCCAGCCAAGCATGGATCCTTCCAGATTGGAATTCGTCCAGTTGCGTTCCATATTGCTTTGAATTGGTTTGATCTACCCATCTTCACGTCACAGCCAACTTGTCGCTTTTATCTGCCCGCCATCACCTGGCTATGGGTAAAAACCCTGCACCCCTGGTGTACCATCATCAACTAATGCCCCATTATTTGGTTGATTAATCTTGACCCATAGCCATATATCCCCTATAGTTGTTAGATGTTGTCAGCTGTATCATCCCCTATCATTAACCATTAGCCAGCCATTGTTGGTTAATATTGACCCACCATCATCTGCCATCTCTTTGTCTGCAACCCTCACAGCTTGGCACCAACGCCACCCTGCACCTGGACTGCGGCCCCTGACCAACCAGCAATCGGCCCGCACCGCGTCCGTCAAGGCCACCCCGCAGCGCAAGGCCGCCTCTGTAGTCAGTGCATGATAGCTACCGTTGATCAACTGACCAATCGGTGGTTGTAACCAGCGGTTCATGCCAGTTAATATTGGTTAGTGAATGATAGTTAGCTGATATTAGCTGATCATAGGTGATGATGGTTGGTGGGTGATGGTTATGGTTAGTTTGTGATGGCTGCCATCGCTTGCAGGTTGTTGGCAATCTAAGGCTGAGCAAAGGCCCAAGCTGGGAGCATTTCAAGACTGAAAAGACCTGCAAAACCTAATGAATCAGTACAGGGCTGCTCATTCAGTAGGCGCTCCCTGCCACATCTGTCCTGAGTTGACATCAATAGTCTGATGAGAAAATCAATCCTCAAAATTATACCTGCCTGGTTCCTTCGGCAGGCCATACTTTGTTGTTCCATAGGGCTACACCTGATAGTGACCAAGCAACAATTTCAGTGTGTTTGAATCCCTTCCCCCATTTGATCCCTAAGATTGGTTCCCCTGCTAAACGTGGGTCTTCAAGGGTAACACAATCAGGTCCGCAACAACACCAACCATAGCCCGCATGATCCAACCTCATCACCCATTAGAATCACTAGAGCTGCCCACATCAACCACTAGAACTGCCATGAACTGCTCATACTTAACCCATTCTTAAGCACTCCCAGCTTGTTGGCCTCGCCTGGCTATCTTCAATGGCACCATCCAACTGGCCAAGCTCCTGCGGGTGAGCCAAGTGGAAGGATCAGGAAGACGCAAGGGGGACAACCATGGCATCTGGTGGGAGCAGTGGCAGGGCTTGCCAACTCTAAGGATTTGATGGATACTGTTGGAGGTTATGGATTTATGGTTCTATGACCAAGCGATGTAGACTCTTAGGAGAGCAGGGTCATTGCAGTCGACAATTCCAGGATCTCCTCCGATTGCAGTGTCAATAGCTCCGCTCAGTCATTGGCACCATTGGAATGTTACGCCCGTGTCCAGGGCAGCCTCCGTTGTGGTTTCGAGCCTTGGGGAGAAGCACAGAGCGATATATTCATTTACCAATATAATGTTTCTCTTTGTTTCTCAATGGTTTCCCTCTTCTAACATACCAGATTTGCAATGAGCCTTTCCCAACAACGTGAAACAAACCGGAAACTGTGGATAATCTTGTTGCTATGTTAGATTACCAAGCAGGCAAAAACTAAACTAACCACGTGCGCCACAGCCAGTAATCCACCCATCTTTCAGCCATTGAGCTGGCAACGCGGGCTGGTTTGATTTGGATCTCCCAGGAGGTGCGCGTGCTTCGAACCGACCCCGGAAATGTGGCCATGGCACCAGCCGCGCCGGTTCCCCGCTCCAATCGAGCACGGCTTCGCTTCCACAGCATCGTCGCCTGGCACCCCGAAACGCGACACAGGTCTGGTGGCTGGTTGCCCACTATGCCCCTCCCTACCAGGCTCCAACCCTGACAAAAATGCTGGTCAATTAGATCATCATCACCAGGTGTGATTGAACATAGAAGTCTTTTATAGAAGCATAGTTTGAAATTTGAAAGTACCAACTTAACCACATGTTGAATAGGAAAACCAGGCTACCTCCGTGTGAGAGCACCTAAATCATCGCGAGCCATGTGGAACTGCAGCCGCTGCATGCAGCAACTGCACCGGACTGGCAAACTTCTAGTGCTATCGGGAGATGGGGTTCACTTGGTGCTGTTGGGAGGCCAGATTGAAGCCATTCCAGTCTGTGGCATGTCCATCCACAATGGCTCTCCTTCAAATTTCAATGTTTTCGGGCAAGCACGAGTCCGTGCTTGCACAAGTTTTTTGGCCTCAGCTGTGTGGTTCACAAAGGTGCTCTGCTCTACCCCATGTGGACTTACTGCTTGGCTCTCATGCAGCAAAAAATCCCGGCCACGATTCCCAGTGATGGGAACAGGATGATTCTCCATCCCTTTTCACGTTCAAAAACATCACTTGAGTAGCTGTTGAATTTAGTATCTCCTATCCCAGCTGTTTGGGAAATTCCAGCGCACACCAATCTTCCTGGAGATCTCCGAGGAATCCAAGGAACGCGCTGCAAGCAGAACCGCAACCCAATGCTGCGGAAAGGTCTCGGGTTCCCCGACGTTCTCCGGCTCCTGTCGCAGGAAAACGTCGTAGTCCGCGACCTGGGATGGGCAGCAGAAACGTGCAATGATCCATGTGATAAACTCGGAACATGGGGAGATCCAGCTCTTAATTTACCATAAATAGGTGGTGATTAGATGTGATTGGCTATATTCATCTATATTAATAGCTGGTGACCCACAATTTTGAGCATAAATAGCGGGTGATTCGCTATCACATCTGGAATATGAATATAGATCAATCGGCAAGGCGTGCCTCTGTTGAAACTGATCGAAACTGAACAGGTCTTGATGATTGCCGGATCAGTATCTCTGATACTTGTTGCTTGTCAAACATTGGTCAATCATCATCCCATTGTTAGATGCCCATGGTCGCCATTTTCCACGAACGATTGGGTGTAATAGTGGTTCATGGTTGAAGCGGATTTCGGCTGATGATAATGCGGATGATAATGGATTAACAGCACTGCGATTCCCACAGCAGAAACCAACCCAAACACACACGGGTGCAGATACCTCGATCCTCAATGACCCTTCATCTTTGGGATAAATACCCAATATTTTGACTTTCACCCATCTTTAAAAGTTCATTGAGGGTCAAGGCATGGAGGTGTTTTTCAGCTTCAAATCTGTTGAAGTCTTCCATTGTAGGCCTCCCGGGGCGACTGAGGCAACCATTTAGTGGTTGAAGCCCCTTTGAAACATGTTGGCCAATGGGAATTAACATCCCAAATATTGAGGAAAATATGTGAACAACCACCTAGGTTTGGTGAGGCCTTCTTCTTCTTCTTCTTCTTCTTCTTAGGGATCCACATCATAAGTAATATCACATCATGAAACACCAAGCAAAATTCGGTTTATCACCTGCTCTAGGTGGTTATTGCCCCCTATCAATCAGTAACCAGCTTCCTAACCATGGGTAATCTAAGCGTTCGTTATCTACCACTACCATTGATCCATGCGCTGCTCTGTCAATTCTGACCAATCGACTCCAATAGCCATATACCCTTGATCGCTACTCAAATGTGCATCCCCAGTAACTGGTATCTAACCATGGCTATAGGTGCCACAAGCTACCTCATATGGTCATTTCCCATGGTGATATCTTCGTTATAGCCCCCCCAAATGCACGTCCGAGTTCTATTGTCGATCATGATTTCCGTTTGTCAACGATTGACCCTTCTGAACCATTCATTAATTAAGCATATTTCATTGTCGGACAAGGCCAGCGATTAAGCATTAGCTGTCAACCATGGATCAAGACCGGTTGGTGTCCTAGTTAGTGGCCATGGTAACATGTTCAAACCATCACATTATGCACCATTCCTTCTTGACCATCAGTGTTCAGCCTCTAGTAATTAAAAAAGATAGTCCCAATGATCAATAAGTACTGGCGAGTCATTAATCATTTATAGTTGTTGATAGTAGTGATCCACTAGAAGCTATATAACCATCAGTTGAACTAATTCGTCATCATTAGAGGCGATATAATGGCTATTAACCATTACTAATGATCATTAGAAGCTATATTAACAATCACTACTAATGATAAACTCTATCATCACCACTGATCACTACTAATAACTACCCCTAATAGAAGCTATATTAATAGTGATCATTAGAAGCTATATACCCTCCGCTTATCCCTTGATTTCCATCAGTTGAACTCACCGTGGGAGCACCTGCACACCTCCCACTTCGGTCCCCCGCTGCCGTGGCGGCATCACCGGACTTGAAATAGGCTTCCCCTGGGGCCAAGGCGATCCCAGCCGGCGACACGTCACGGTTGTGGGACATGGATCAAGGGGGTGATCGCTGTAAGCTGCGTGGATGGGGACTGGCACCAACCTGCTGTTCGTGCAGGTGCTACCTGCAGGTGCAACTGTACAGGTGCTACTGACCATGTGTGCCTTTTTGATGTTGGCCTTGTTGGGTTGTACAATGAACAACTTGGGAAAGCACCTGTCGAAATGAGCTGGTGAGTAACAACCCTGGAAAAAATGAATGTGTCCATGCTCTTTGAAGCCATTGATGGCCGTCCTGTCGTTCCCGTCTTCGAACAGGCTTAGTAGCTGGGGCCGAGCCAATCACCGCACCCAAACGGCACCTTATTGTGATCAAAATATATGACCATTGTAGCAATGACTATCATAGTCTTCATCCTGATAGTACTTTGAGGTCACCATGGTAGTAGTGATCTTCTTTGCCATGATCCAAACTCATGTCCAAAAAACACATGACATGACCAATCATGACCAAACATATATACTATAGACAGCAAGGATGCACCAAAACATGTGTGACATTTGTGATTGTGGCACCATTTGTCAATAAACTATGCATTGAAGCGCACATTACAACTGTAGCAATCAATGAATCCAACATAATCCAACACTTAAATCATCTCCAATCATCCACATTACTAATGATCAATAAGACATCCATTGGATGATTGGAGATTATTTTGTTCCATAGAAACTGCAACTTCCTCCCGGTCTGCATGCCTCGCACGGCATAGGCCCTCACGACGCGTCCCTCCTGCCTTGGGAGTCATGTTTGTTCGGCCAAAGCTGGATGCGCAGTTGGGGTTGCAGCTGGGATATAGCCATGGCAAATGACCTCATAAGGGAAAGCTACAAGCGCTTTACCCATGGCTATAACCATAGCTTACAACCCCTATGACCCCTATCATAGCTTGTATCATAACCCCTATAAGCCCCATAAGCAACAAGCTGATGCACATCCAAGAGCTGGTTGTTTGCACTTGCTCGGAGTGCAGCTGGACATGTCAATCAACTTGACCAACAAAAACAACGGCTGCCCACCTGCTTGCCATGAGCTGTGCTGCTGCAGTCTGGATGTGTGTTTTCAAACGCATTAAGTCCCTCCCCCAAAAATGAAGAAACTTAACCAATTGAGCTTGACCCGCAATTGGATGAATGATTCCAGTAACACCCAAGGAACCTGTGGTCATAGGATGTTGCTTGAGGTGACTTGCTGCAGCCACACTTTTTGGAATCGCACGTTCCCGGGTCGACTCCCAGAACAATTGTGATATGACGCAGCCACAGGAAAGACATGAGCTGCTTGCCATGGGAATCCCCATGGACAGCGACACCCAGATTGTAGCCAGCTGGGCATCGCTAAATACACTGGCCAACATATGGTCATACAGCTGCTTGGAAACAAGCAACAAGAAAAGCTCCGGATATCATATGGTTGTTGCATCTATGCTGGTGTGGCTATACTCAAATACAAACATACGAATGTACGCATACCAATGCTGCGAAAGATGGGCATCTCTCAAAATAGGTAACAGGGTCAGGGGTCGACCGGGGTTGACCAATTCTACAGGGTCAGGGTCGACCAGGGTCCTCCCAATCCCTTCACTGCGGCCGCATGCGGCCGCGCAACGCGAGGGTGGCAGAGGCATCTTCAATGGCTCCCTGTCGTGGCATCAACTCTTTGAACTGCGGCCATTTTCTCAGGAAATTGTTCCCCCAGTTATCATCCAAGAATGTAACCATTGAGAGTGATTAACTTGAACCATTTTCTGGGGTATATACATTTTAAGAATATTGCACGGCATGTTTTGCGTGGATGCTTGTGCCATGGTGAAACAAGAATGCGCATAAACCAAATATGTCCAAAGGCACACGCACATTGCTGTGCCATGCCAACTTGGGCACAACAAATC
Source organism: Symbiodinium kawagutii (assembly GCA_009767595.1). Taxonomy (NCBI): domain Eukaryota; class Dinophyceae; order Suessiales; family Symbiodiniaceae; genus Symbiodinium; species Symbiodinium kawagutii. The sequence goes on along the minus strand of VSDK01001118.1, from coordinate 410,801 downwards.
CCGCAACAAGTACAGGTCGCATCCAGAAATGTAGATACAAATTACGCCTGCCTACAAATGCACAACGCATCCGAAAACCAAACACACAATAGTCACGGAAGGACAATCTGCATCATAACACTCAATCAACCTCCATCAAAATCTCCATAGGAATCTAACCTCCATAGAAATCTAACCTCCATAAACCTCCATCTTTAGAAATCGCCCTACCCGGCCGACCTCGCCATGGCGCTCTCCCCCCCGGGTTCTCCCAGTCCGGCCGCCTCGAAGTCCCCATGCTCCAACTTCCCTTGGGCCCGGTGCAGCCACAGCACCGGCCACCTGGGCTCCACCTGGTGCGGTCCCAAGGGATGGCCCGTGGATGGCCCGTGGATGGCTGGTGGTTGGTGGACCGCCTCTGGTGTTGAACTGCAGTTGATGGTTGGTTTTCTAAGGGAGAATAGCCAGCTATAACCAACTATAAGGGAATAACCACCTGTAAGGGAAATATTTCAATGATAAAGGGAATAACCACTTCAACTGGTTGATGGTTGCTATAAGGGAATATATCAACACAACTGTAAGGGATAGCAGCCAACTATAAGGGAAAATAAATGATAATGACCAGCACAATCCTACGGAATATACCAACTCGATGTCTTTTTTCGAGGCAGTTTGGCTGGTTGGCCAATGGTGGAATGATTCACTAGCTGGATTAGAATTAGAACCAGCAACAGGAGGGGATATACCAACTATATGGTGGTTTCTCAAGCCTGTGACTAGAGACCCCAAAGTTAAGGATGCAAATGGATGTGTATTAACCAAAAAATCTCCCATTGGCCATTAATTAACCGTAAGGGGGTTGGAACTTCCCAGTAAATCTCCTCCCCTCACTGCCCACCCCAGCTCTAGCGCCTCAATGGCTGTGTTGAAAGCGGCCAGTGCCCCTGACCGGTTGAAGCTTTTAGCAGCGATGGGGAGACCAGGCCAGGGTAACATGTGATGTTTGCTCATTGCCTCCTCTTGCTTGCGGATAACCACGGAGATGTTTGGGGTTCACTAAAACCACGTGAGCAGTGCCTGACTGGGTCTGTCACACATGGTGCACCCTCTACATGATGAACGTGTTGCCCAGCATGTCAGGAGAGAGAACTACAGATTCAAAATTCATCCGTGGGGAAGGAGCGCGGTTTTGGAGTCAAGATGACCCTCCCTGTTTTCAACCCCTGAAACAAACTTCGGGAGTCATCACTACTGGGGTTTTTGAAGACACCATGACATTCAAGCGCCGTCAGGGTGGTCCCCTGCCTGCAGTGTCTCCCTTTTGAAGCTCCACCTGAGCCAAGCTCTGTGACCCAGAAGCAGCCAGGCTGACTGCTACGAAAGTCTTGGTGACAGAAAGATGTCATTCGATATATTTTGGAGATTTTGGAGTCTTACTAGGATGGGGGATCAAGCCCAAAGCCAGTTTTGTGCAAAGATCTGTGCTGATGCGGCTGGTGTAAACATTCTTTTCCCTATTATTGGTTGGTTAATAACCACCATTGTTGGTTGGTTAATATTGACCCATAGCCATGCTACTCGTCCAAGTCTCCGGTATCCACCATACCAGGACGCTGCCACCAAGCGTCATCTCCCAAATCCGAAAAGTTGAAGGCACGGCAGGGATCCTGGGGTGGGCCAGGGGATGTCACCATGGCTGTCCGCAAGGTGACGTTGGCAGTTCATGATGCTTGCCATGGTCGCTATGGTGACTTTATGATTGGTAGCGGGTGACTGTAGGGGATCATGATTATTGACAAAGGGCAATGTACTGACTCATCAGGCCCAATAATGGCTGATAGTTGGTCACAATGCTTGGTACCATTACGGCCGATTCCCACCAGTTGCGCCGCGGCTCAATGACGTCAGACAACATCCCCGACTTCGGACATCTTCTCACTATCATCGCCATCATCACGGTCGTTGCTGCTATTCTCATCAACATTGTCTTGATGGTCAAAAATGTCACCATGATCTTCATTGTCTTGGTCATTACTGTGATGATTCGATGATCATCATTGTCTCCATCAGTTTCATGATCATCAGCACAAGCTATCAAGAGTTGATGAAGCCGTGAACCAACGGCAAATGTTTGCTATGAAGGGTATGAAGTTATGAAAAAATGATGGGTCAATCATGATTGGCCACAGCTCGTAATGTTCAATGGGTTTGGCATTATCCATTGTGAACTACTGTAGCGGTTATTGATGAAGGTTGCAATGATATTAACAGTATTATGGATATCTTATGATTAGAAAAGTAATGCCGTGAATCATGGTTACTGGCTAGTGATGACAGATTTCTTAACCAACAATTCTCAACCTCAATCAATTAGCCATTATCCCAGCCATTTAGAACAATTCGTTGCCACTATTTGTCACTCTTGACCATTCTAAACCCTCTAGAGATGTGTAGAACCATCCCATTATAAAGGAAGAACATCCATCATTTGCTATCATGACCGCTATCAGCCAAAATATATCCATTATCAACCACTAATAGCCATCATTAACGATGCATCAACACGAGAACCATTACTTACCTGTAATCATTCACCATCATTTACCACCATCATCAACTATCATTGCAACTGAACCAACCGTCATTCGCCATCATGAACCTTAATTTTCATCACATTTCCCGCATCATTCTTAACCGCTCT
>VSDK01001118.1:390833-408099 GCA_009767595.1 Symbiodinium kawagutii | reverse complement strand
ATGGCGAGCATTAGCCAGTCATGATCAAATATCACCAAGTTGGGATCATGACTGACGAACGATGGCGGCGACAGGTGGTTTCTCAAGCTACAGGGTACCCCTGACTTGTCACCCAGCTTATCAACTATTTTTCGTTACAATCCCACCATAACTTGGGGGTGCTCTATGGCTTGAGTAATCCCTATCTGGCTACCCATATGTGGTATATCCATACTATTGCTGCTTTCTCTCTCTCTCTCTCTCCATCGCCATTCCGAAGGTTCAGCTGAAGGCTGCTTATCATCCTCTACTAGTAACCATGATTAATGGAGCTATAACCGCTATTAAAGCACTACTAGCAATAGTTAATTACCCAAAATCAATCATCATTGCTAGCCGTTATCATGTCAATTCATGATAAATATTTTGAGAGTCTTGAGAACTGCTCTTAACGATTGCTAACCATTATAAGTTCACCATTGATGCCATTTATGGGCATTCATAACCATTGTTCATGAATCACATTTAACCAGTCATAACTCATAACCCTAAATCACTAACAATCATTAAAAAAATGCATTAACTCAGAATGGTTAAGAACTTAAAAACAAATTGGAGAACCCAACGGAAGTGCCGACGCCCGCGGCTTGCTGCACCTCAAAGGTGCCTGAAAGCAGCTGCACCGGCATGGCCGGTATGCGCCTCACGTTCGGTCGCCGGGTGGGGGGCAATGGTTGGGAGCTGGTTGATGGTGATGGCTGGTAGATAGAGGCATCTATGTGCAGGGATAATGCTGATCCAAAATTTCCGAAGTGGTACTGACTACAGTATCTATATGTCAAAGACTTCGATCGAACAACAGATTTATTTGAATGTGCATATCTGCCCAAATCCAAATGTATCTGAACACACCTGCGCATGCCCGTGCAGGGACAATCGCTTGCCTCACAGCACAGTCCCCGACCCCATTCAAACACAGACACTCTACATCCCTGCCTCACCTTTCGCTCCCGGTCATGACTCCGGGTTTGAACCACTGGTGTCAAGTCAGTTGAACTTTGCGACCCACTGTCAGCACAAGCAAATACAGTCGGAACGATTATCATGTGATATACAGCCGAAGAACTCTTCAAAACGAAAGATCTTTCAATTTGTTTCAACCTCGTTTTCCAGTTCAATACGCTTTGTGTCCGTCTCATTCGCACCTTTGACACATGGAAACTTCAACCTAAGACAAGACCTCAACCATCTCAACATCAACATATCAATAGTCAGTATCAAGTAATCGCATCTTGGTTTTCTCATGTTTCCTGATGAAATATCAAAGATCATCATTATCAAAACCTCAAAAAACCCTCTTACCTTCATCTTGCTTTCTCATCAGTGAAAACCTGGTGCTGCAAGTCATCACCATCTGTTTCATAGGTGCATCATCTAAAAAAATCAAAGGGTTTACTAGCTGGCTAGCTCGATCTACCAAAGGGTAGTCATTGTTAACTACTACGTACTACCATCACTGAGCAATCGCCTATCATTATCAACCAATGTCAGCCACTATCAACCAACATCAACCACTATCAACTAATAATAAGGTTCAAGAGTTGAGCCCCGGGGTCAGCTGAACCAAGAACTTTATGCCATGGGATCCTGGGATGGGTGCCAACCCGCGGCGTTGTTGTCAAGCAACCTGTGGTTTATCATATCCTTGTGGCAAAATCATCCACAAAAAATGTCTCTCATCATGAGAGTGGAGCCCAGCTTCCCAGCTTGACCGCCGAGATTGATGCGGTAGTTTCTCAAGCCAGTTTGGGGACCCTTCAAAATGGTTTGTTTTTCTTATCAATGGTGGCTTCAGAATGGGCATTTTTAACAATATCATCGATTCATATTGGATGGTTTTTTGGGGGTTCCCCTTTTTTGGGGGGCACACCCATGTCCAAAACTATCGAAACATATATATATATATATATATATATATTTATATATATATATATATGTATATGATTTTTCAGGATAAGTCGCACTCTGAATCCCAATATTGCTCCCTGTTGCATGGCTCCCACCCATGTACCACAACAAGCTGCGGGGCCCTTTTGAGCCGCGCCAAGGAATCAAGGAGGGACGGCACGGATCATTCTGCAGCTTGTCAGCTTGTCATGGATGGTTAGCAGCCGTGTTGATTGAGAATGGTCAATATTGGTGAAAGTTGGTTAAAATTGATGGCCCTTCATGATTACTATTGGTTGATGTTGCTTAATCATGGCCAATATTGGCTGACCATGGTTGCTGTTGGTTGATGATAATGATCCGATGAAGGTTATTGTTGGCTAAACATTAATGGTGGTGACAGGCATATTGGTTGGTAATGGTGGGTGATTACTGATAGTGGCGGACAATGATAAACGTGGTTCATATATAGTCCTGGGTGATCATCCGGAATGATGGTTGGTCAATCTTGACTATTAAGCGAAAGCAATGAGGATATGATTGGGGGTTGCTACCTCCTACATTTATTCACAAACTGTTTGGCCATATGTGGATGGAAACTTCATAGCATGAACCATTGATCACTCATTCACTCAATCATTAATCAACAATTATTATTGACCTGAATCAACTATGCAAACAAATAATGAACCACGATTAGCCACTATTAGTACTATTACATTGCCACTATAATGCACTAGTAAGCACTATTAGCCACTATTTAGCGCCATTAGCCAGTATATCAATCATCATCACAAATTGGTTGGTGGTTTCAACTCCTATGAAAAATGTCATTGTCAACCAACCAATTGTTCAAGATTACCAGGGAAAATCAGCAAAGTACCAATCAAACCACCAACCAGGTAGTTGTTGAACCATTATTGTTGCTGATCATTTCCCCTTGTTAATCACTATTAACCATGGTCAAAACCAAAAAATATTGGCAACATATATCATCACTGACCATTCAAAATACCTAATCTTCCTCTTTAAAAAAACATTTCCATTAATTATCAGTTATTCACTACTGTTGCTTATCATTTCCCACTATTAGTCACTATTTACCCTCCTTACTGACCATTCAATATCTCATTTTCCCAGGTGACATGGCTGGTTCAGAACGCCTCGGCCGCTCACCGTGAAACGCTCCAGCTGGTGATCCACGTCCACCAGCTGGAGCTAGCGGTGCCCTGGCGCCGTGCAAGCTGGGTCAGTAGGTTGGTAATAGCTAGGCCCTAGCTGCCAGGGTTAATTGAGGGTTCCAACCAATGAGAAGGGTTAAGAACCCCTAGAAACAAGGGTTAATCAACCATAAGTATGGTAAAACCCTGAGTGAATGACCAACCTTCAGGGTGAAGAAGGTCTGGGTTTGATAACAACCAGAATCGATCAAACATAGTTGAGAAGTCGTTGGTTAAAACTTAAAACCCTTAGGAATGACCATGTTGGTCATACATTGTGGTTATCAACTGTATTGCTGGTTATTCCCGAAGTTGCTAAGGGTCAATAACTGGAGCAGAACCAGCAATAGTTGGCAATACCATGGTAAGACAATTTGATGATTCCTTTCTCAAGTTGGAGTGGGATCCACACAAGTTGTCAGTCTCACTCCAGTGGACGTGCGCTTGACGGACGGAATATTATGGTTCATGATGATGATGATGATGATGATGATGATGATGATGATGATGATGATGATCAAGTGGGTTAATCATTGACCATGGTTAACCACCATGGTCGATAATCTGGTTATCATGGTCGATGATGACTGATAATAAGTACCCATGAAAGTCTGCGTTACATGCAGAATGGCTAACAAAGGTTCATATTGACGATCAACTGATAAACAGAATTTGTCAATTAACAACTCTTAGCCGTTAACACAGCATAAATTACACTCCTCGAAACTGGAGTTGGGGTAGGAAGATCAGTTTCCCTACTTGAGATACCCTTTTGGTATCTTTTGGAAGGGTCAAGCGGGTCGGTTAACCAGCTTTATCCTGGGGTTAATAACCATCCTATTGATTGATATTGATCAAGTTGGCTATTGGTTCAGAAGCTTTGTTCACAAAGTAACAACAACAGCGGTTGCTGGAAGATTGCAGTGATGCTAAACATGGGTCTTGAATAGTCAACAAGCTGATTGCCTGACCCTGACGGTTAATTAGAGCGAATGATGGCTAATGTTGGCAATGATGAGTTGATGTTTGATGATGGCAAACAATTGATGGCCAGCAACTGATGGCTAGTAAATCAGGCTCCCAAAAGCATTGCGACAAGCTACCAGGCAGCATGCGGCAGCTCAATCACAAGGTAATCAGTTTCAATCATGGATCATCGATGGTTCATGTTCAATGGCGGTCTGGCTGATAAGGCACGAAAAACCAACAATCGGGATAATCGCATGATCACTGATCACGGTTTATCAGTTTGTTAATCAGGCAGGCGATTGGGGTGCCTCCAAATAAGCACCTTGGCAACAAAAAATCTGGTCAAGCAGAAACAGGGGTACCACCTTCGGGAAGTCCCACAACACACCAGGGAGGTCACCTCCACTGAAGCAATAACAAAGCCTTGATTCCTTCTGGCTTACTCAACCAGCCGCAATTAGGCGGAATCTCTGTGTCTAGCACCCTTGTGGGGACCATGGTGTTGCTGAACCCCCATGGGCAACCATGGGCAACCCCGCCACGAAAGGTGTACGACGCTTGTACTGTAAGAGTTGCATCTGACTCTGCAGCTCTGCGCAGTGTTGCTGTGCCCCACCGGTTTGCCAGGTTGTTCCTTATTCGCAAAGCCACCTGTGACGAAGCAACTTGCTTGTGAGATTGTCCTGGGTTGCTTGTTGGCATGATCTTGCGCTTGGTAATCTAGGTAATGAATGGCAACGGCTCATACATAGAAGGTGCCCCGAAATGCATGTCCTTTCCCTATCTACACTCTCCTGTCATTCAAAAACATCTATCTGGAGGCCGTTTGCATCCATATCTCTCAAAATAATTTTCGTTGGACGAATTATTACTATTAGATCGCCAAGTGTAGATTGCATATGTGGATGCATCGCAGTACTGAACACACACATGTGCATGTCTACTTGCATCTCTACAGTATCTACCATACTATCTACCTACCTACCTACCTACCCATCTATCCATCTATCTACCTTACTATCTATGAATCTATCCATCCATCTATCTACCTTCCTATCTATGAATCTATCCATCCATCTATCTACCTTCCTATCTATGAATCTATCCATCCATCTATCTACCTTCCTATCTATGAATCTATCCATCCATCTATCTACCTTCCTATCTATGAATCTATCCATCCATCTATCTACCTTCCTATCTATGAATCTATCCATCCATCTATCTACCTTCCTATCTATGAATCTATCCATCCATCTATCTACCTTCCTATCTATGAATCTATCCATCCATCTATCTACCTTCCTATCTATGAATCTATCCATCCATCTATCTACCTTCCTATCTATGAATCTATCCATCCATCTATCTACCTTCCTATCTATGAATCTATCCATCCATCTATCTACCTTCCTATCTATGAATCTATCCATCCATCTATCTACCTTCCTATCTATGAATCTATCCATCCATCTATCTACCTTCCTATCTATGAATCTATCCATCCATCTATCTACCTTCCTATCTATGAATCTATCCATCCATCTATCTACCTTCCTATCTATGAATCTATCCATCCATCTATCTACCTTCCTATCTATGAATCTATCCATCCATCTATCTACCTTCCTATCTATGAATCTATCCATCCATCTATCTACCTTCCTATCTATGAATCTATCCATCCATCTATCTACCTTCCTATCTATGAATCTATCCATCCATCTATCTACCTTCCTATCTATGAATCTATCCATCCATCTATCTACCTTCCTATCTATGAATCTATCCATCCATCTATCTACCTTCCTATCTATGAATCTATCCATCCATCTATCTACCTTCCTATCTATGAATCTATCCATCCATCTATCTACCTTCCTATCTATGAATCTATCCATCCATCTATCTACCTTCCTATCTATGAATCTATCCATCCATCTATCTACCTTCCTATCTATGAATCTATCCATCCATCTATCTACCTTCCTATCTATGAATCTATCCATCCATCTATCTACCTTCCTATCTATGAATCTATCCATCCATCTATCTACCTTCCTATCTATGAATCTATCCATCCATCTATCTACCTTCCTATCTATGAATCTATCCATCCATCTATCTACCTTCCTATCTATGAATCTATCCATCCATCTATCTACCTTCCTATCTATGAATCTATCCATCCATCTATCTACCTTCCTATCTATGAATCTATCCATCCATCTATCTACCTTCCTATCTATGAATCTATCCATCCATCTATCTACCTTCCTATCTATGAATCTATCCATCCATCTATCTACCTTCCTATCTATGAATCTATCCATCCATCTATCTACCTTCCTATCTATGAATCTATCCATCCATCTATCTACCTTCCTATCTATGAATCTATCCATCCATCTATCTACCTTCCTATCTATGAATCTATCCATCCATCTATCTACCTTCCTATCTATGAATCTATCCATCCATCTATCTACCTTCCTATCTATGAATCTATCCATCCATCTATCTACCTTCCTATCTATGAATCTATCCATCCATCTATCTACCTTCCTATCTATGAATCTATCCATCCATCTATCTACCTTCCTATCTATGAATCTATCCATCCATCTATCTACCTTCCTATCTATGAATCTATCCATCCATCTATCTACCTTCCTATCTATGAATCTATCCATCCATCTATCTACCTTCCTATCTATGAATCTATCCATCCATCTATCTACCTTCCTATCTATGAATCTATCCATCCATCTATCTACCTTCCTATCTATGAATCTATCCATCCATCTATCTACCTTCCTATCTATGAATCTATCCATCCATCTATCTACCTTCCTATCTATGAATCTATCCATCCATCTATCTACCTTCCTATCTATGAATCTATCCATCCATCTATCTACCTTCCTATCTATGAATCTATCCATCCATCTATCTACCTTCCTATCTATGAATCTATCCATCCATCTATCTACCTTCCTATCTATGAATCTATCCATCCATCTATCTACCTTCCTATCTATGAATCTATCCATCCATCTATCTACCTTCCTATCTATGAATCTATCCATCCATCTATCTACCTTCCTATCTATGAATCTATCCATCCATCTATCTACCTTCCTATCTATGAATCTATCCATCCATCTATCTACCTTCCTATCTATGAATCTATCCATCCATCTATCTACCTTCCTATCTATGAATCTATCCATCCATCTATCTACCTTCCTATCTATGAATCTATCCATCCATCTATCTACCTTCCTATCTATGAATCTATCCATCCATCTATCTACCTTCCTATCTATGAATCTATCCATCCATCTATCTACCTTCCTATCTATGAATCTATCCATCCATCTATCTACCTTCCTATCTATGAATCTATCCATCCATCTATCTACCTTCCTATCTATGAATCTATCCATCCATCTATCTACCTTCCTATCTATGAATCTATCCATCCATCTATCTACCTTCCTATCTATGAATCTATCCATCCATCTATCTACCTTCCTATCTATGAATCTATCCATCCATCTATCTACCTTCCTATCTATGAATCTATCCATCCATCTATCTACCTTCCTATCTATGAATCTATCCATCCATCTATCTACCTTCCTATCTATGAATCTATCCATCCATCTATCTACCTTCCTATCTATGAATCTATCCATCCATCTATCTACCTTCCTATCTATGAATCTATCCATCCATCTATCTACCTTCCTATCTATGAATCTATCCATCCATCTATCTACCTTCCTATCTATGAATCTATCCATCCATCTATCTACCTTCCTATCTATGAATCTATCCATCCATCTATCTACCTTCCTATCTATGAATCTATCCATCCATCTATCTACCTTCCTATCTATGAATCTATCCATCCATCTATCTACCTTCCTATCTATGAATCTATCCATCCATCTATCTACCTTCCTATCTATGAATCTATCCATCCATCTATCTACCTTCCTATCTATGAATCTATCTATCCATCTATCTACCTTACTATCTACCTACCTACCCATCTACCCATCTATCCATCTATCTATCTGAGATCTTCTATACAAGGTACATCACTGTGTATCCAGGACCTGTTTCATTCTGAATATCTCTGGATCCGCAGCACAGGCACCAGCTGCTGCAGTCCCGCACCTTCCAGCCCTTCTCATCCTGCAATGTGACGGCCCCCATGGATCCCCATGGATCCCCATAGTGTACGGGTTGCTGGTCATAGCCAAATCCCCATTCTTGACCGTTTGACAACCACGGTTCATCAATGACTGACCCAAGAATCGGTCTGAAAAGGTCGGCACGAGTCAGAGCAGGCGTTGTTCATTCTGAAGCAGGTTCATCAAGTGCAGGGGCTTTGAACTTCCACTGCATTGGACCCATCTGAAGAACCATGAAGAACCATTGCGCTTTCAAGTCAACATACTCACCTCGGGGATGGCGGGTGCAAACCGTGAAATCCAATGAGGTTTCTGTAAGGTTCTACTGGTGACTTAGGACTTAGGAATTGTTGCGGCTTGGCTGTTGAAGGTTACCATGCTGTTGCTGAAGGAAATGCAATAGCTTACCCTTTTCAGGATGTTTCCACCAGGTTGAGGGCAAAGCTTCACGGCTTCCCCGTCCTCCAAGTCCCTTAGCTCGGCTAAACGCAGAATCAGCACCTAGGAAGGACGTTGATAGCGCAACGAATCGCCGTCCATCCCAAAATGCGGCGCATTCGTGTTCGCATCGTTGGACCAATCATCTCAGTTCCATGGTTGAAAAAACGCTATTAACCTTCGAAGCTTCCAAGCCGGATTCTGGCTCTCCCATTTGGCATAAATATTGTTGAACTAATTGTTGGGTTGTTCCTTTTGTTTGTTTCATGTCGTCATCATGTGAAATCATTACTACGATTACGCAGGTTGTGTTCCACTTCTGTTTGGTTCGCTGTTGCGAGTGATGGCAGCCACTAAGATGCCGACAGGTTCCATGGTGCCCTGGACTGGCGCTGGCTGCTGGTTCCCAAAGGAACGTGATGATGTTTGGTGAGGAGTCGATATACATTGCAGGGAGGTAAGGTTGATTTGCGGGAAAAGGGATCGACTGGGGTCTACAGGTGACATTTCAACACACCCTGGTGGCTTTCGAACAAGCGGTGTCGAGTTACATGTTTCAAAACCGATCACAGGCACTTCCAACTGTTGGTATAGCTTTGACCCAACCATGATCTATGGATATCTATGGCACTTCGCGGTGGGTAGTAGCAACTCTGACCATGACCAACGAAAGGGGTTGCATGGCTGGGGGCACAGTTTGTGAGTCACCCAAATTAAATCCATGGTTGCCCTATGTTGCCCTATCAATCCCGTTCCCCTTGGCCAAGATCAAGCAACCCCCAGGAACCCTGATTTAGTAAGGGAAACATTTGGGAACTTTGTGAGGGTCGAAGGGAGCTGACCTGAACATGTTGTTGGGGAAGATATCGTAACAAACCCAAGTTGCTGGGGCTGTCAACAGGCTCCTCCTTATGCTATGACAATGACTCACCAGGAAACTTTCCGGTGGATCAGTGTGGACTGGATCTCATCGCAGGACTTCTGACCTCAACAATGGTCAAAATGGCCAAAGTATTGTTAACTGGGTTCGCTTTTTCATGAGGACTGCAAAGAAACAACAAATTGACCTTTTTCCTCCTTCGGGAACTTTTCTGCCTCGGAAGTCTTGCTGGAAAAATCAATTTTTTCCTACCGGAACCTTCAAACGGATTCGTTGCTATCCCCCACTTCCAACGTTGACATCTTTCGCGCAGTTTGTCTTGGGCTTGCCTGGTCATGGTCGACACATGGCTGACTGGAACCGGCCTTACGCCTGCCGTGATTTGCCTTCACAGATCAAACGACTGTGGGGTGCCATTCTGACTTGGCTGCAAGGAAATAAAAAAGACTGACCTGACCGATCAGTATAGCCAGTATGGTTCACAATCATCAACGGCCCCCCTTGGTTCATCGCCCCATCCCAGCCGTTCAGCCTTGGCAAAGGCATCAAACCTTGCGTTGCTGCTGGCGAGCCAGCACCGCTTAGGCCATTTGCGGCTCAAACGTTGCTAAACATATAGCAGGCACAACATGTCCGTGTCGTCTTGAGGACTCATGAAACATGTGGAAAGAACGCTGAAATCTGTGTGGATAATTTTCACAACGCCTCATGTTGGAATATGTTGGAATCATTGAAGTTGCAAGGCTGTCGGTGCTGGGAAACATGGCATAACTTCCATTTTCAAACAGGACGCAAGTCTATGCAAGTCTTAGGATTTTCCGACTTAAGTGTGGGCAAGAGCTGCCGGGGCAGGTGCTGAGCAGCATCGACCTTTGATGCTGGCCATCGGTGCAGGGCTTTAGAAAGGCTTTTAATCAACACCGTGCCCTTCTAGTCACCATCGTGAATAGGTAGAGTAGGGTGACCCTTGGCTACTTGGGATCCCTGATTTCCTGCGAAAGAGGTACTGTAAATGGATGTAAATGGAAGGATTGGGACAGTGAAAGACTCCATGCAAATTAACTCCCCTGCCGCCCCTGCTACTTGCTTCGATGCTCAACCTGCCAATCCTGCCCTCACTGAGTACGGTGCCAAAGCGGCCAGCGCTGCTTGGTGGGGAAGTCTGCTTGGGCATCCTGCGGCCAGCTCTCCAATGGGGACTCCCCAGTTTGAACTTGACCATACGATATGTATCTGCTGGCCCGCCAAGCATGCCGTGGTTGTCCAAACAAACCTCTAGCCGTGGTGGAACAAAATATACCAGGAACCAATTCTAAGGGACGGTGGGACCTTCGCTGCTGCCCTGGCGGGTCCTCCAATAAACTGCGCAGCTCGCCACGGTTCAGTTGACGCTTCTGGGTGGCAGTACCTGCAGCTGGACCAGCTGACCATGTGGATGTCCATGGCTCAAATCCAAAGGTGGCAGCTTGCCACCATGTGATTGGATGACGTCCATGTGTTGCGCTGGTTCTCACATCCCGCAGCTGCAAAGAGTTTTTTTCGCTCCTCCAAAGCTTTCAAACATCCGCTCCAAAGAACGGCAAAACACTCCCGTGAATAGCTATCCGCCGGCTATCCGCTGAAAAACGTATAAACCCTTCAGGTTTATTGATATAGCGATCTAGCGATCAGCTACCAGGGGCGTGAGATCGAGCTAAGTCAGTGGTGCCCAATTTGGTGCCCACATTTTTTTTTGGTGTGGCCAGGGCATCTCAAAGGGCTGGCAATTTCAAAAATGGGAAAAAATCTGAAAATCATGTTCATGATTTTCCAAGGGCGTCTTCTATTCTAGAGAAGGCCTTCCTTCGGCATGGAGCGCCCCTCCTGCGTTGTTTTCAGCATGTACTTGGGCACCAAAGGCCAAGATTGGTGGAGATCGGTGACTCGGGCCTGGGATCCTCCAAGCAACCACAGGTCTCTGGGCATAGTGCAGTCAATGGGCGCCGGGCCACCCAGTCATTGTGGTAGTGAAAGCAGAACTCATTCCGGATCCAAGGCTGAGAAGTGAGCACAGAGCAGTTTCCTTGAGAACCTGTCCTCGCAAAAACCATCAACTCATGATCTTCCAGCCAGAGACCCTTGTTGTTCTTGTAGAAGAGACCCCAGTAGTAGTCCCAAGCCTCCTTCTTCTCGACATCTTCCTGCCTGTCGAAATCTTGACAGGATGTGTTCATGAAGCCGGGTTCATCCCGACATCCCAGGCGGCATCCATTGGAAAGGAACTGACCTGCAACAGCAGTGCTGCATTTGCAGGTCTGGGGGCACAGCATTCGAATCAGCGGCATGTTCCTCTCGCCGCAGAAAGGCTGGACGCTGGCACAATCTGTGCCACCTGTGAGAGCGGTTGCTGTACTCCACAGCCAATCTCCTTCCCAAAAGTCACGGCCTTGGTCTTCACAAGTATTTCCAAACCAATTTCCGAAGCCATAGGTAGATTGATCAGCAACCTGAAACTGATCCATCTCCAGCCAAGCATTGAAGTCCCTCACTGTGGGAGTGTGCTTCACAGCAACTTCACCCCGACCAGGGAGAGCCTCTCTCCACATCCAATCTTTGGCTCCAGGCTTGTAGTGTTCTGATACATCTCTCAGAAGTGGAAGCATGCCAGGAAGCATCTTGTTGTCCAAGTTCCCATCCTCAAAAGGTGACGTGTCCGTCACAAAGATAGGTCCAACCTTGGTGTGAGACTCGATGATAAAGTCTTGGTTCCCGCTGCAAATGATGTCTCGGACCTTTCGGGCAGACTCAGTGTTCCCCACTACCTCCACAGCTACGAATGCCACAACAACTCCTAAGAAGGCCAGCAATCGCAGACTGCTTCCGAGATTGTAAGTCCATGCTTCTCTCGGGTGATCCTCCACTCGAACTATGGAGGTGATGAAACGACTCGCATGGTGTGGAGCAAAAAGCTCGAAGAAGAGCTCGTCAATCTCCAAGACGAAGACCAAAGAAACTCCGTTCTGGATGATGCTTTCCTGGTTGGTACTTTCAACCCCTATGAAAAATATTAGTCAACGAGCCAATTTGTTAATGATTCGTAGGGAAATAAAAAATGATTAAAACCACCAACCAGTTTCAATATCCCGGGTTCGACACAACCATAGCGCTCCGAAGAAGCCCAACAGCATCGCTAGGGCCGCCCGCACCATCAGCACCATCAGAAGCAGCAGCACACGCAATCTGCTCATGGAGACAAAGCTTCGAAGGAAGCGACCATTGCTCAAGCCGCCAATGCTCCCACTGGACCCGGAATGCATCATTCCTTTTGGCGTGTGCATGTCCACCACCAACGTGGGACCGATGGGGATGGCCAGCAAGTTCCTTGTAAGGCTCACAATTCGCTGAAGCTCCTTGGCAATGTAGGCGAGCCAAATTGCCACTGCCATGCTGCTGAGAACAAAGCCAACAGTGATCTCCTCCGACAGCAACGGTGCCAAATAGTCATCTATCTCGTTCAGCAGTGCATGCGTCCACCACTCGCGGTCAAAGGGTTTGCCACGACAAGCTCGACTGACCAACGATGAATCTGAATTTGGATCGTAGCCGTTGATGGCATGGCCCACAAGCAACCGCCAATCAACCAGCCAAGATGGATCGTACTTGGGATCTGGCACCAAAAAGGCAGCGAAAACGATCCAGCAAAAAAGCGACTGGCAGCAGGTGCTCAGCAAAGTTCCGAAGGTCACCAGTAAGGTAGTCGGTACTCCCAGGCCGCCCAAGCCCAACACGAAGATTGCATCCCAGAAAGATTCCTGCAGCATCTGAATGGACCGCGGAGGTCCCCCTGGATTCATAGCTCGAGAGCTTGTTGGCAAACTGTCCATCGCTGCTTCCTCAAGTGATGAGAATTGCGAACTTCCAAGTTTGGGAAGTACTGGGGTTTCTTTCCGAACTGCCTCAAGGTCCACGCTGATGATGCCCACATTGACATCTTTGCCCTCGCCCTCTCGGCCGTTGTGAGCACCATCCCTTGCGCTCTCGAGTCTTGCGAGGCGCACTTCGAGCTCTTGGAGCTGTGCGACATCGATGGTCAAAGCATCAAGGCGTTGTTGGATGGTCGCCAGCAGTGGCTCGATGCCTTCCACAGGCGGCACAGGCTCAACTGATTGGCACCACCCTGACTTCATGACCGAAAGGAGCTGCGCAGTTGCAAAGAGTTTGCTGCTTTTCATGATGGACATGGGCAGCCTTTCCCGTGATTCATGACCAGTTCCGTTGCGACCATGAAATACCCACATCCACCAGGAAATGACCATGAAAGCACCACATCCACCATGAAATAACCATGAAACCAGCATAAAATCACCACAGCCGCAATCAAGACATCGCGCCTGCGAGAATTCCATGGCTCTGCCCTTATTCCGTGACCCCCAACCCAGACCATCCATGGCGCACCATGCAGGAGCACCAAGGCACTAGCCTGGCTCCGGTGTAAATGGAAAGGGGAAACAGGAATCTCACTATATATAATCATTCATAATGATAATAATCATCATAAAGTGAGTAAGTTATTTTGGTTAATGAGAATGATTCATAATGGTTACAAGTGATCTCACTTACTATTACATGACAAATCAAATGATCACAATGGTTAATCGTGATAAATAATGGTTCATGATGATGAATAATGGTTAATGATGAATACTTAGAGGTGAAACAACCGATTGCAAGTCAAATGATAAAAACCAACGGAAATATAGAGTACGTAGAAGCTAGATTATAGCAAATGACCAAAAAAGAGAAACAATCCATATGAATAGAAGAGCTATGAAGAGTTATACTATAGAGATCGACTGTGTAGTAGCACATGTATATAGAGTCAAACTAGAGTATAGAATATGTAGTAGAGATCAAATATAGAGTATTCTGGTTGTATATAGATTCTAAAGTAGTTAAAAAAATTGAGTACAAAGTACACAGTCTGAAATATAGAGTACACAGTAGAGAACATAGAGCAGGGACATAGAATTCTATATGAACCAACGAATCACACTACAAAGAATAATTAAATAGACCAGAGTTTGAAATATAGTTAATATGACAAAAGAGAGAGTACCATAGAGTTAGGAGTTAAAGGTCTGCCAAAGTATAGACTCACCATGGTAATCTAAACGATGGTAAATCATATGGTTATATCATCATGGTCCGGTTGATAGTGGCTAGTATGGCTATAACCTACTGGACAATAGTTCATCCAAATTATAATGCTACAGGAAAACTATCAACTTACGTATGGACTTAGGATCTAAATCTATGGACAGATGGGAATCTACAGTGACTAGGCATATATGCAAACCATATGAACGGTCAATCAGCCGACCATTCCAAAATATCTTAAATAATAGGTGAAAATAAAAAGTGTTAAAGAAAATTACTTCACTTCGAGTGATCCCCACCATGACATTTCAAATCAGCTTGTTGACTGCACTTTTGTCTGCATATCAACATGTCAGTCGGCAGAAACGTGCAGTGCTTGCAGTGAAGACCCTTCAATCAGGCTGATTCCACGACATCTCCAAGACACCCAAAAAATATAGATCTAAAACAACATGCAACTAGCTGTGCCGATCATTGGTTTCACCTGGCACGTCATTGTCCATGTCAGTCTGTCACACAGCATATCAACATGTCAGTTGGCAGTGTGACGTACACTCCAGAGCTCTCAACACGTTTGCTTAAACATGCCCAAACATGGCAGTGAACCACCTGAGCCAAAGCATTAGGTTTGCTTAAACATGCCCAAACATGGCAGTGAACCACCTGAGCCAAAGCATTTGCTTCACCTGGCAGGTCATTGTGCATGTCAGTCTGTCAAACAGCATATCAACATGTCAGTTGGCAGTGTGAAGTACACTCCAGAGCTCTCAACACGTTTGCTTAAACATGCCCAAACATGGCAGTGAACCACCTGAGCCAAAGCATTAGGTTTGCTCAAACATGCCCAAACATGGCAGTGAACCACCTGAGCCAAAGCATTTGCTTCACCTGGCAGGTCATTGTGCATGTCAGTCTGTCAAACAGCATATCAACATGTCAGTTGGCAGTGTGAAGTACACTCCAGAGCTCTCAACACGTTTGCTTAAACATGCCCAAACATGGCAGTGAACCACCTGAGCCAAAGCATTAGGTTTGCTTAAACATGCCCAAACATGGCAGTGAACCACCTGAGCCAAAGCATTTGCTTCACCTGGCAGGTCATTGTGCATGTCAGTCTGTCAAACAGCATATCAACATGTCAGTTGGCAGTGTGAAGTACACTCCAGAGCTCTCAACACATTTGCTTAAACATGCCCAAACATGGCAGTGAACCACCTGAGCCAAAGCATTAGGTTTGCTTAAACATGCCCAAACATGGCAGTGAACCACCTGAGCCAAAGCATTTGCTTCACCTGGCAGGTCATTGTGCATGTCAGTCTGTCAAACAGCATATCAACATGTCAGTTGGCAGTGTGAAGTACACTCCAGAGCTCTCAACACGTTTGCTTAAACATGCCCAAACATGGCAGTGAACCACCTGAGCCAAAGCATTAGGTTTGCTTAAACATGCCCAAACATGGCAGTGAACCACCTGAGCCAAAGCATTTGCTTCACCTGGCAGGTCATTGTGCATGTCAGTCTGTCAAACAGCATATCAACATGTCAGTCGGCAGAAACGTGCAGTGCTTGCAGTGAAGACCCTTCAATCAGGCTGATTGCCCGGCCATCCGGAAAACAATGTTGCCCAGACACGGTCCGCCTGAGATGGAAAAGAAAACAAAAAAAAGCCCCGACCTTAAGTCTGTCATGTTGACATTCTTTCTGACATTCTTTCTGACATATCTTCTGACATTCTCTCTGACATTCTTTCTGGCATATCTTCTGACATTCTCTCTGACATTCTTTCTGACATTCTTTCTGACATCTCTTCTGACATATCTTCTGACATTCTCTCTGACATTCTTTCTGGCATATCTTCTGACATTCTTTCTGACATGTCTTCTGACATTCTTTCTGACATATCTTTTGCCATTCTTTCTGACCTTCTTTCTGACATTCTCTCTGACATTCTTTCTGACATCTTTTCTGACATCTTTGAGGTCCGGCAGCCACCACTGGCCGCGGATGGTCGTGGTTGAGGTCCCCGGCAGCCACCAGCAGGCATACATGATCGTGGTTGAGGTCCGGCAGCCACCACTGGTCGCGCTTGGTCGTGGTTGAGGTCCGGCAAGCGGAGGAGGAGAAGGAGGAGAAGAAGGAGAAGGAGAAGGAGAGGCAGTCAACGCTGATAAAATCTAACAACCCTCACCTGACAGGTGGGGAAAAAACAGCTCACCAGCTAGAATCATCCCGCAGTGCCTCGGCCACCACGTGGCGGTGACAACTGGTGAACCACAAGCGGTCACCGTCCAGGTCAAACACGCCAGCAGCTCCATGGAGTTGATGTTACCCATGGCCTGTGCGCTGTGAGCGATGCCCCGAGGTCAGCAGAAATGTTGGTCAGCAGAGGTTGGAAATAACATGAGGTAATGCGAAGTGGTCATGATGATCAGCTAATCATTTACATTAATTTGCTCAGTGGAGACCAACATCGAGTATCAGACTGGCTAACC
>VSDK01001118.1:361098-388271 GCA_009767595.1 Symbiodinium kawagutii | reverse complement strand
GAATGCCTCGGAAAAAAATTGAAACACCAGGCGACGTGGACGGACCCCTCCCTTCTCTTTTTCGGCTTGCTTTTGCCTGGATATTCAGGCCCGCAAAACACGTCAGCAATGGTTGATTAGGCTCTGCTGTCCCATCCATGGCCCCCTTCTGGGGATGCCAAGTCGGGCAAACCCAAACAGCAATATTTCGACGTCATTTCAGTGGCATTTCATCGGCAGGTTGAGTTGCAGATTGAGAGATAGTACCTGCTACCGGGAGCATTGAACTCAAAATGACTCAAATGCTATCAATGATCTAAGGCTCAGAATTTTGACAACTGACCATATCACCCAATAATGTCACTGGTGGTGTTGCCCTTTGATCTTGCTGGGAGCCACACCTGAAGCATGTAGCCAATACAACGGTTTACTGATCTGTTCCTCTTAACAAGTACCACAGAAATTTTGCTGTGCACCAAAAATAGAATGCCCCAAGCAATCAGTTTGCTTACCACAAAGGCATGGTTTCTCGGGCCAACCGTATGGATGCTGTTTTTTGCAATTCTGATGATCTTACTGCTTCTTCTTACTGGCCATTATTCACCAACTGTTTAATCGTCATGCTGTTCCTGACTGCAACCAGTGCCGTTCACCTCAACATTGCATGAAGTCCGGCAAATAATGTCATACCACCCCGAAAAGCACCGGTGCAATCTCTAATCTGCAGGTTGGTATAAATCTCTCCTGATGAGAAGGTGATGACACTACTGGGGGAAATGCACATGAACAAGCCATCCATATGGAGGAGCAAACCACCATGCATGGAGCAACCACCATGTATGGTGACAAAGGGGTTGGTTGGAATCGTCTTGACCTGCATTATTAATATTATGAGCACAAATTACAGTGGGTCCTCTTTCAGCAGAGCCTTTTCCTAGCCTTCCCTCACTACTCTCTCCCTTCCTGTGCGGCGAACATGGCCTGGCTTGCTTGCAAAAGTGATGCTGAACAAAATCCGGGAGCACATTGACTGATAGAAATGTGTTGTTTTTTTTCTTGGGGCCGGAGGCCATGATCTTGCCACTGCGTTTGGTCCGTAAAAATGCTCAAATGCATCAAACAGCATCCTTCACTTTGAGACGCTTTCTGGTGGCCAGCTTGTCGACTGTTCGTGGGTGCAGGAGGAGATCTACGTGGTTGACCGCCCCAGCAATAGCTGGTTAACCTATGGTTTCATGGCCGCCATAAACCACCAATAAGGGCGCAACTGGACCATCGATTCCGGGGGAAGTCGCGAAGCGAACCCGTGAAAACCTTAGAATCAAGGCTTGGATGCTTGACACAACATCTCCAACGTCCCCCCTTTCTTCACCGTTCAAACAAATCGAACGATGAGTCGTGATGAGTCGCATCGCCAATCATCAATCACGATCATCAAAATACCATTGACATGATATAACTTTTTTGGCCCTCATTCAGCATATTGACCATTAACCAAACATGACCCGTCAATTAACCATCCATTTGCCTTTCTTTTCCATCGCCTTCTCAAGGAGGATAGCTGGGCTAAGGGCGAGCATTAACCTAGATCAATTATTCATCATTAACTCCCTATTTGTTGCATCAATTAACCATCAGAACATGCCAATGAATCACTGGTTGGTGCTCTCAACCCCTATGAACAGTACCAACCAATCAATCAATCATCTGTCAGTACCAGTACCAGTGTAAAAAATGTCAATCCAACCACCCAAATGCAAATTGTATCAAATTGTAAGATTTCCATGGATTTCCCATTGCTGGTGGCTTCCCGGAAATTGCCAATGAGTGATCATTTAAGATCATTTGGCCTCATTGGTAAACTAACATGGCAATGGAAAATCCTCCATAAATGGATGATTTCCCTTGGTTTTGACAACAAAATGGTGGATTTTCCATTGCTATGTTAGTTTGCCACAGGGTAACCATCCCTGACCAGCCATCCACCTATCACCACGGCACGCGCCACCTGCTTACGTAGCTTACGTCTCTTCCTCGCCGGCAGCAGCCAAGATCCTGAGCTTCGATAGCTGGAGGGAATGGGCTAAGGTCCGAAAATGAATGGTTTGAAGTTAGAAACGATTGGGTTTAGAATCATCATCAAGTATATAAACATTTCTGAGTTTGAATATAACCAATGATCAAAATTCAACCCCATTCATTAAATGATTTAATCTTAGTTTGAATAATCATCAAAAGAATCGTCTATCAGTAAGATCAATATTTGAGTTCGAACTCTAAGCAACGTTAAAGAAATCACTCGAACTCAGATTCTTCGAGGTTCATCCAGAAATGACCTCACACCAAAAACTCAGCCGGGTCAACAAGTGACTTGGGACTACCTGGCTGGTGGATGACACCCTCCGCATCCCCCAGTACCTCAACGGTGAACCCGCGACTTGGCCAAGCAGCTTTTGCAACTTGTCCTTGCTCACGAAACCGGTGCCTTTCCGTTCCTCCAACGGCGCCCAAATTGGGGGGCCAAATCAGTGCACATTGGCGGGGTAGCCCCGTGAAGGTCCTTGGGGTCCTGTATCCTGGTGACATCTGGTGACCCAAAATGCCAAGAACAGCATAGCAAAGACCCTAAGATACCCTTGCCTTTGGACGTTCAACGGCACAACGTTGGGGGTGCAACCAATTAGCCATGTTGCTCGATGCTATAGCCCCTTCTCAACCACTAAGCAACCTGTCAGTAAGGATTGGCTGCCTTTTACCCAGCTACATGGTCTTGGTCAACCAGAACTCATCAGCTACACCGTACTGCATCCCGTCCAATCAACTCGGAACTATTCTCTTTACCTTCCCAAATGCTACATGTATGGTATATCTACCGGCTTTCACCTATAAAATGACCCAAATGTAAGATATGGAAGTAAATATGCCATGCACGGAACATCTGGGTTTGACATCTTCATCCGACAACCCTCACCTGGGCAGGAACTGCAACAACAAACCCTCCCATTTCCGGCGGCCTTGCACCGGCTACTGGTGGATGACCTTCGGGTGGATTCCTTTTGAGCGGTGGTCTGAACTTCCTCTTCGTCCTCCTGCAGGGTTGGGAGGCGGACGATGGGTTTGAGATGTTCTTGAGGATACTGATGATGATTCATGATGGTCAATGACCAGCACTCAATGATGCTGACGCTTGATGATCTTTGGCGGTTGCTGGTTTTTTTTCATGAGTTTGTGATGCCCATGATGGGAAATGATGGTTTGATATTGATTAATGGACGCGGCATGCTCTGCAGGTTCGATGAATACTTCCGGAGCAAAAACATGATGTGACTGTATGGGTTTTACTGACGCCAAGTATGATGACCCAATGGTGTTTGCATCCAGTCAATGAAGGTTCATGGGCGGTTACAATCATCCAAAAATTGTCCAAACCTGTCTCAACAGGCCTAGTGGCTCCTGGTCAGAGAGTGGGAGGCGCCCTATCGTCCCGCAATCGACGCTGATTGAGAGAAAAATAATGCTAACCCTGAAAACATTGACATACACGTTCAATCAGCTGTGGAAACTAGTTTCCTGTGTAAAATCTTTATTGTAGGTTAAAAATCCTCATAGTGTCCCATCAAAAACCAATCGGAATTTTCCAAGTACGCAACACAAGTGGGTACCACCAAATACCACCAGAATTTACCATCCTCATCCTGGAGTAGATTCTGAAAAGTTACACCCCACGTTCAATACATTCACCAGCCTTGAGGACGATCCCAGCGTTGATTTCTACTTCAGGATTACTAGAACCAACTACCAAGGCGTTGGACCAGTTTCCACTCGGCCCGCGCAGCAACGGAAACCACCGGATGGAACCGGCCGCCGCGCGGCGCGATTCGCGGCAGCTGTCCTCATCATCCACCTTGGAAAGGATGTCCATCATCATGGCCTGGCGTTTTCCATTTAGAAGGATCTTGGAAGGTGAAAATGATGGTTGTGGACCAGCAATAGAGGGAGGGCTAAGGGGTAATGACCAACATCAATACTGGTTGGAGATGAGGGTCAAGGGTTCATGAATGTTGATGACCAACATCAATAATGGTGGCTGATGATGGTGAACTCTCTCATGATGATTTTTCGTTTGTTCATACTTGTGATGCTCAAGAATGGTACAAAACATTTGGCTAGAACACTCCTGGTAGCTCCAAATCGCTCACGCTTTCAAGGGATGTGTGGACCCCTGGCTCCAAATCGCTCCCAACCCAACAACCAGTACAGCCTGTGACAGCCACTTCCACCTTCCTGATCCATGGCTACTTGGGTACTATGTAGCCTGACAATCCAGTCATGTTCCACAAAAGTTCCGTGCCAAGCCATCTCTCTCCGTGCGTTTTTTTCTCCTCCAACCATGGTGATCCCATAGCCATCACCGCCGGCCATGGCGCCTTGGTGATGTATCCCGTGCCCTTGCGATTGGACGACGTCTTTCCCTTGGGGATCTCTTTGGAGTTCACGCGGACGATCGCCTGCCTCGGTGCCGCAACGGAGACACGTCAAGGTCCAACAGGGGAAGTCCAACAGTGATCAACCACTGCTGATCCATTCATATGAATAGATTCTGGTAACATCAGGCAACCCTATCCATATCATCAACATGTTTAGGTTGTGCAAGCAAGTTTTTTTAGACATGTGGATGGTCAACCAACAGATTCCGACAACGCTAATAACCGTAGGTGACGAACAATCATACTTTCAAGCATTTTCTTTGCAAAGCAACAGGCAAAATAAACAACAGGTCTAGAGGGACATGCCATCATCCGTGGTGGAACCAACGGCTAGGTATGGCAGGGTGGGGGATGCGACCGACCCATGGTGTCCGGCATTGGGGCCGAGATGCTCGACCTCGTGTTCCGAAATGTACTTCTCATCTGCCTTCTTAACGTTGCCATCTCCGTCCTGGACGCCGAAGCAGCATGGGTTGGATACCGTTGGATAGAGGATGGTTGCATGATGAACCATGATCATATCGTTAATCAGCATCCTTCATGCTGTGGATGCTACGTCACGCATGGGGTGGGGTGGGGGGGCATGTTAACGTTCGTGTCTACTTGCTTCATGATGTGGATGCTAAGATGATGATGACCAAGATGATGACGATGATGACGAAGACGAAGACGAAGACGAAGACGAAGACGAAGACGAAGACGAAGACGATGACGATGACGATGACGATGACGATGACGATGACGATGATGATGATGATGATGATGATGATGATGATGATGATGATGAATTCGGCGACAAAATCTTTGTCACGGAATTTACACTTGTCGCCATACCATTTCGGGTTTTTGCAGTTGCAAAGGGTCGGACGAGGCTATGCATACATGTATGTGCAACTCTTTTTCCATGGTATGCACGTAGGTACCAACATAGATAGTATAGATTTAAAAGTATAGAACACAAACATATGAACATGTCCGGTAATGGTAACGCTCATGCTTAGAATATGCTTACATGCTTACATGAATGAGATGGCTATTCACTGGCCACCAAAATCCACGGCAAATGATCAACAAGCAAATGCCATGGCCATGTACCAAGGGTCCATCAGAATGGTCTCAATGACGTCCAAATTGATCATCACTTCACCTCGCCGCGGAGAGAAACCCCCCAAACCCGGATCACCCAAGAACTATTGGTCCAAGTCCGTGATTCACTGGCTGGCCAACTGAAACACGAGCATGGATTGACCACACTGCACCTATGACCTGTGGCTATCTGTGGCTTAGGAACAAGGGGTCCGTCATGATACCAGGTTTCACAGCAGCTAGCGGTCTGTCCGCACCCCTTCAGCGGAAATTCCCCGGCCTTTCTTGTCCTGGGCGGCGACTGTTGATCAAATTGGTAGTGGTTGATACCCATGGTTGCGAACTAGCAGTAGGAAGGGTCAATAAGCAAGAAATCATGGTTGGTAATGATGGATACATATATATATATACAATATGATCATGTTGCTGGTATCATGATAACAATATATTCATATATCTATATCAACAAAATTGGTTCTGGTTGATGTATCATGGTTACTGCAACTCTGGATCGTGATGGTGAAGAATGGTAGTGGTGAATAATGCCACTGTGATGATTCACTTCCTGGATGGAAAACAATTATGATATAATATAACATGCATGACCAACTAATTATACATGTGGGTATTTCGCAAAGCAGGAACTCCCAAATCATCCAGTTTGTTAACAATTTCTAAAACAAAATGTAATAAACCAGCCACTTTGGGGGTTCCGTATTTTGAGAAACTACCATGTGGCTGCGGGTCAATGCCCGGTACCCCGGCTGTTCACATCCCAACACTAAAGAACATAATTGTCCATTGGACATTCACGTGAAATTGTTGGTCCGATTCTGGCTATGACTCATTGCAGCATTGTATTGAAATATATCCATAAATTGTGGGCAATCTCTCTATCAACTATCAACTGTTGATCTCTACCACGCTTGTTGGCACTACCATTGTTCAAACACCAGGAGACCGCTACAACCTGCGGTTTTCTGGGGCGGAAAGGCAACGCCCCCACAGCCAAACAAGCCAATGGCAGCCAAGGGTCCGATGGTTTCGACACTTGCTTCGCGAGCGTATCCGCGAATTGTTCGGTCGTAACCTGGGCGGGGCAGCACCACCCTCCAAGGAGAAGCCAAGGCATTAGGGGAGTTTATAAAGATCAATCTTGGGCAACTTAAATGTGAACAATTAATGCCTTACTATCAATAGTGGTGCTTAAGGATTCCCGGATCATTAGTAGTGCAACTTCAGCATCTGTTTAGATCACCTTTGGTGTCGCTAATCACCATGAAGGCAGTATTTCATTGATATTAATTCATAGTTCCCACTTTGCAAATACAACTCGTTCATTCGCATAACTCTGGAGTGACGGGGGGGAGCCTAGTAAATATTTGTAGATAAATTGTTTTGTTTTCCTCCTGCCTTTGGGAGCGAGCAGTATACATGAAATTTTCAAATAGTTAGTTTCATAAAACATATTCAACTACGGCGTGCGCAAGATTCCCAATTACAACACAACAACTGTAGTATTTAATGTGGCACTAGAAGTGGTCTGAATATTTCAGCATATTATGGTACTACGAACTCCCGCTTCGTTGGTAGGGGCAAGTGAGAGGTACAGGGTAATGCTGGTCTTCGCAACCTCGGAGTTGCACCGATGAGAAGCCCCTACAAACTTCGCTTGTTGTTATTGGTGCTTGTTGGCAGTCATTGACTCCCACAAGCAGGTGAGGAATGAGGAAGTGTAATTGACATTCTTTACCATCAGGGGCTACCGTGGCTGTTATAATTCCAGAAAGGGACGCTGTGCGCCCGTGTGTTTTTCATGGTTTTGGGGTCCCTCCCATTAAATAAGGAATAATTGATTGACACCAAAAACACCAAAAACACCAAAGATCCTAGGAGAATTCCTCAACTAGTCATATTTGTCTGAATTCTTTGGTGTTTTTGGTGTTTTTAGTGGTGTTTTTAGTGTTTTTGATGTTTTTGGTGTTTTTGGTGCGGGGTTTTGGGGTCCCTCCCATTAAATAAGGAATAATTGACACCAAAAACACCAAAAACACCAAAGATCCTAGGAGAATTCCTCAACTAGTCATATTTGTCTGAATTCTTTGGTGTTTTTGGTGTTTTTGGTGTGGGGTTTTGGGGTCCCTCCCATTAAATAAGGAATAGTTGACACCAAAAACACCAAAAACACCAAAAACACCAAAGATCCTAGGAGAATTCCTCAATTAGTCATATTTGTCTTAATTCTTTGGTGTTTTTGGTGTTTTCAGTGCTTACCATTACATAATAAATTAGTGACACCAAACACACTAGGAATACCAAAAACACTAGGAATACCAAAAACACCGAAAACACCAAAGATTTCAGGAGAATTTCTCAGGTAGTATATTTGTCCAAATTATTTTGCGTTTTTGGTGTCAATTAAATAGGGCCCCTCCCATTAGATAGCGAGGCCCTCCCATTAAATGACTACAATTGACACCATGCTTTCGGTGGTCTGGGTGCCAAATGATTAATTAAAGACTCAATCTCAATAAATAGGCCCTAGTTGATATTAAGAACATTGAAAACGCAAAAGATTTCAGGACGAGTTGGAGAACGCCCCAAATCCAAATTTGTGCTTTTGGAGTTTTTGGTGTCGTACTTTCAGACTCATTATTGCCTGTTTAATTGCAGCTTCTTGAATTAAGGCATATTTCATTAGGGAATATTTAACCGCAATATAACCTATTTCAGTAGAATCTATTTAATGAGAGCGTGCCTTAGTGTGGGTACTCCAATTAGGGTCTATTTGATTAGAGCATATCATAGTCTATTTATTCACCAACAAAAACGCCAGAAACACTAAAGCTCACAGGGAAATTCCTAGATACCAGCATTTGTCCAAATTATTTGGTGTTTTTAGTATTGCGCCGTCAAACTCAATTGTAGCCTGTTAACTACGGCCTCTTGAATTCAGGCATGCATCAGGATGACCTACTTAGCTATCGCCTATTTGATTAGGGCCTATTTGATGACTGCATCGCCTATTTGATTAGGGCCTGTCTAATGCCTGTATAGCCTATTTAATTAGGTGTCCATTCAATGACATTATGGCCTATTGAACAAGGCATGCAAAAAAAAAAAACTAGCAGTTTTACTTAACCAGAACCACTACAAAGCCTCACATACATATGCATACATAAATATTGACATTAAGCATTTACTACATATCACCTTCATATTACTGCACCTTTGTAACTTTCAAAAAATCAGTGTTTCTATCGGAAATGCCACGGGCGCAGGGCGTCCCCCTCTCTATAATAAATGGTCCAGACCAAGCATTGCGCTTTCGATTCAAATGGTAGAGCTATTGCACCATCTCAAGATCAAATGGTTTGTTAAACATCATTCAGACATTCCCTGGTGATATAACAAGAATAAGGATAAGAATCATTTGTTATATCTATTGCTCCATCACCATTCATGGTTAATTCACGTTTCCCTAACAGTGATGAAGCAATAGATAGATATCATAGTCATTCTGTCGCACTGCCTGTGATGATAGCATTGTGGGCATGCGTAGGGCCACCTTTTTGCCATGTACCTGAAAATCCGTTCAAACTCCGGCAAATCATGGCAAATCAGCTAAGCTGTTTGGTGGTTGAACCACTCCTGTGAAAAATATCAGTCAACCAATCATTTGTTAGTAGTTAGCAGGAAAAATAAGAAATGCTTGAAACCACCAGCCAGTATAGAATGGTTAATTGATTTGTACTAAGAAACGTTCCACTGTCTGACAAGCAAAAACATCAATATCTACCAAGCTGAATTTGATAGGAAACACCAATTCAATTCATCACCCATGTCCCACCATGATGGAAACCAATCAAGGACACACCACAGTGCACTAGTACTGACGTGGAAAGTGCCCCACGTCAATTTGAAGAGCTTTGACCATGTGAGAGGCCAAAATGTTTGGGTTTACCACTGGGTTTTCAATGAACTACAGTAAGTGGGAACATGAACTGGTGACAGAATGCTACATTGCTAGTCCAAACTAGTGACAACTGGTGGTTTAACGGCGGGCTCAGCATATCATTCGCGTGTTTGGTGGCCGCCGCAACCGGATGACTGCAGCGACTGCAAGCCCTTCCCCAGGAAGCCAAGGCACAAATGTCTCCCCTGAATCAGTTCGATCGCAACACATGCACGCACCCATGGCTTTCCCGAAACAGTCGTGCCAGTGAGGTGCCAAGCGTTGCCAGTTGGAACTGGTAGCTGTTCCTGTTTGAGCCAAGGTATAGCCACGAGTGAAGCCACAGGCCGTTGCACATGTTGGAAGACCAACCGCGGCAGCGTATTTTGGGCTTTAAGTCGAGACGCCAGGTTACACCAATGGGCTCCCAATGAAGTGTAAAATGTGGATGAGGGTAGACTACAATCAACCTGGGCCTGACATGTTTCAGAAATATGCGGTAAAGTAAGATCATCCATAAATGGTGCTCATTTTTGTGTGGTACTTGGGGGGATTACCAAGCTTCAGTTCTTTTAAGCCCAGGTTCGCATGTCTTGGTTGGCAGGTTTCGGCGTCGCGGAGCTGCTCCCCTGCTCAAGATGGGGAGCACAGGGGTGAGGTCAGGGAGTGCGTGTGGTAAGGAGCCCCCCTGTAGACATACAGGGTGCATATATCTTGGGAAAAGTGGGGAAAGGTCTCACTTGTAATTCATAGTCATCGACATGGTGAAGTCATTGACGGTAATGAATTGATGCCGCTGCAAGATCTTTTTTTGGCAGCTTTACCGATCCTCATCTCAATGCAAAGTAGATTGGCCGCTGTGACAAAGCAGCAATGCTTTTGCAGCTTTTTTCTCTTGGAAGCCCATGATCCCGTCTACATAGCGGGGGATCCATATTGAAAATAGACCCTCCCAAGCTTTACCGTAAATGGCTGGCACACTACCATCTTACATCGGAAGTTTCTTCCTAATGGGAGACCCACATTCATAAACCACCACTATATAGTCTGGCTATGAATGGCGCGTGATTTCCCGTCTTGCAAAGTTGAGACGGTCCACTGTATTCTCCTGGGGCTGGAAGAGCCGTCACTGAGGCAAACTTCAGAAGGATGTCACTGGAGTTTGCACGTGTGCTGAAGTGAGAAGTGGTGATGATGACATTTTTTTTTCAAAGCGGTCCTGTCTGATACAGGACTGTGGCTCTTTGGATGACACTTGCGTGATAATGACCATCATAATCAAATTATCACGCAAGTGTCATTATCATGCTGACGATGATGCAAATCATTCTGAAGATGATAATGCCGATGGGAATTATAATGCTGAGCACAACGATGAGCACAATGATGATGATGATGATGATGATGATGATGATGATGATGATGATGATGATGTTGATGATGATGATGATGATTGATGATGATGATGTTGATGATGGTGATGATGATGATGATGATGATGTTGTTGATGATGATGATGATGGTGGTGGTGATGATGACGATGATTATGATGATGATGGTGGTGGTGATGATGATGGCGATGATGGTAAGAATGGTGATGATGGTGATTGTGGTGATGATAGTGATGGCAACAACCTGAGGATAATATTGCAACATCAGCATGGCAATAATGCTCAGGATTTGAGAGAAATCTGCCAGGATGATCTACCATCGATGCTGAGGCACCACCCCCTTGGCGTCGCTACGTTCGAAAAGTGACGACTCATCCAGCAGCTGCCTCCTTTTGATGGCAAATTTGGCGCTCAGAATTCGCACCGAAGAAAGTCCAGTACTTGGCACTGGATGACCAAAATCTGCGAAGGATTCCAGAGGATTCCGTGAAAATCTGAGGTTAGATCAGCCTTGACCAGCCATTAGGCAAGCCATTCTTAAAATGGCGATGCTTGACTGATGCTTTTTGATGCTTGATAATTGTAACTAGGTTCTGAACTAGTGTAATAACATAAAAAAGCGACGATCAGTTGTTTGACTATCCTTCATCCATGACCACAGTCAACCAGTCTCAAACATCGGCAACCACATGTGGTTGACAGGCTTTCAGGGCAATCCTCTCAGTTGGGGGCGAAGACTCACCCAAAGAAAAGCTATGAATTGCTGCGCAAACGGCGCATAACGCGCGACGTCGCAGGTCGGTCACCGGGTGTGTAGCTCTGCACTGGCCAGAAGTGAAAGGGTGGATTTTCCATGATTTTCCCTAATCCTTGGGGATTGTGCTTGGAGTTTGATGATGGACAATTTGAACATTATCAGATGGCTGTGGGTCAAAACCCTGTACCCCTGGTTCCCCCACTATTAACCATTGTTTCCCTTATTATTGTTGGTGGAAATCCCCCATTAGTTGGCTGATTAATATTGACCCATAGCCATATGGCTTTCAAGATGATGGTTACATGATGGTCGATGATAGTTGTTGATCATCGCGGGGTTGGTTGGCACATGAACAGGAAACATTTGTTTCAACCACCAATACTTTCCCTTCATTTCAGGCACAAAGATGGTTGAGGTATGTTGGGTGGCTTCCTCTAGAACTATAGATACGGGGTTCCCCCGTCCCAAAAATACCCTGATCAATGAAAAACCACCATCCCCAAATATGATTCAAATCAAAAAATGTTTGAAACCACCAACCAGTTCTCATTTTGTGAGTACCAAATCCCCAATTTATCGCATGTATTGGTCGTATCCCTTGAACTTCTCGTGTTTTCCATGGATCGTGGGACACGTGGGCCCGGCTGGTTGTCTCGATCACTGGTATGTTGAGCCACCAGTGCACCTACAAACACAAACGACCTTTGACCTACTCCTGGAATGTTGGAATTCTCTTGATTTCTTTTCAAAAACGCGCCCGAGAATTCACATCCTCAAAGGCTGCTCAATATCCAGGGTACCTTTTCGACACCACAAGCGAGTTCGAACTCCTAAAAAATATTGATAAATACCGTATCCAGATACATTGCGAATCCAACGAATCCAACGAACTGATCCGACATGATCATCTTCAAGTTGCGAACCACCAAAGACGGGCATCCTCGGTGAATTGTGATCTAGTATGATTCAATCTGCTCCACAAAGAGCTCTTCACTTTTTTCCCAAGTGGGGTACCAAAATAATATCACATTTCATTCAAACAAGTCAATTTGCATAAATCAGTTCACTATGAATGCTGCTAGCCGTCCAAGACTGGTTTTAACAGTTGGTTATTTAGCAAGCTGGACGCCAGAAGACGAATCATGATTTCCACAATGTTGGTTGATCATTACGGCAAATTCTACAGCTGGTTTTCCCATGAAAGTCTGGTGTTTTTCAGCTTTCAGGTTCCCACAGGTCCAAGAATCCAAGAAAGCTACTGTGCCGTACTGTCATGTCCCCAGTGGAGCCACACCCGTGACGTGGAAGATGGTCGCCCTGAACCATGAATTCTCACCTTGTAGCTTTGAAATGCCGATGCATCCCATGGATTCTGGTGATTTCATGTGATTTCCTGTGAAAGTTGGCTTGTTCATAAGTATCACCCTCAAGGTACATAACTATAGTCAATCAATATACAAATTCAAGACGCTTTTCCATTGAACATGTTGCTAAAATCCATGATCGTGAGCAAACCTTGTTAATGGATGCGGGATTGCACTCCCCACATGCCGGATACGACTCATTGGTTGGTGAGGGTCAATTATCCAAGTATCCCCGATATTGTTACGTACCGCTAGAGCCAGCCAGAAATAGTGAGCATCAATACAAATCCTACTGCAATAGGTATTTTAATTCACGTATCCTATGCTAATCGGTCCGCTGGGGATTCAAGCCACCCAAGAACCATGCTGGTGGTATCAATCATCCCACGTATGCGACAAAAGCAGCATCCATTTATCTCCATCAGCGCTGGTCATGTTGTATCCGCATCATATGCACATCATTATGGTGGTCATTGATGATGGCTGAAACACACACCAGCTTTTGAGCAACCAACGTTCGTCCCTTCGGGGCTGGCTTATCCTGCTAGTTGCCATGCCCACTAGAGCTTGGCGATTATCAACTACCGATTTACTGTACAGGGAACTCTTGGGGAAACACCTGGAGGTTGGTACCAAGGAGTCACTATATGGCGCTTGGCTTCTCCAAGAGTTGCTGGTTAAGCACAGCCAGCAATGCACTGACTCCAGGATTTCTGGCTTAGTACACCCTGCCTCTGGTCCACATTGGTCCTCAACTGATCCTCTCACCTATCAAATTCCCATGGCCGAACCCCCCAGCCATAGTTGGGAACCGAAACATCCTCAACTAATCAGCTGTTCAGTCAATGATGATAACGGCTAAATCGGATCTAAAAGACTAACAAGGGCCCTGCACTCCGCCCTTCAAACCGGGTCATGGGGTGTGGAGGTACGGTGAGCACGGTCCATTCAGCCACAACCTGTGCCACCAGGGCGGCATCCATGGTCGCTGGAGGCGCCGAAGGTCGGTTCCTGGCCTCACTTTGCCTTGCACATCTTGGCGGCCTCCAACCGTCGCTCCTGGACTCGCACAACCAGGAGCAAAACCCACCCCAGGTAGAACAGCCCAACCAGCTGCTGACCCTACGATTTCATACGATTGCAGGATTACTGGAAGCATAGGGTTCAAGCTGGCAACCAGAGTGGGCAACTGAATAGGATTCACCTTGATTCACCAGTATTTACCATTATTCACCATCAATCACCATCATCAACCATTCGCCATTCACCATTCACCATTCACCATTCACCAATCACCATTCACCACTCACCATTCACCATTTACCATTCACCAATCACCAATAACCAATGTCATCGTCATCATCACTCCGTTAAGCACCCACCGAACTGCCACCACCGAACCCCGCTTCGCGGCTCGCCGCCCGCTCCCATTCCGCAGATCGGGGACCGAAGAGTTGTTTGGCGATGTCTGTGGCCTGTGCTCCTTGGCAGTGCCATGAAGCTGCGGAAGGTGATGTTTTTTAATCATTTGGTTCAAACCAACGGGGGTTTCTCAAGCCAGCGACTGGGGACGCCCAGGTTGTTATGGGTGGACTTTGTTTGTCACTAAAAATGGTTCATATACAGTGTTACAGGATGATAACTGGGGGGTCCCCTTTTTCTTGAGAAACCACCAAATGATCAAATGGTTCATAATTAACCAGTCAATAAATCATTCATGGCTTTCTCAAGGAGGTTAGCTAAGGGTGAGCATGTACCAATCCACTTCTTCCTATGAATACCATTTGGCTAACGGGCACTGCTGGTAGCTCCTGGTATCGCTCCCTCTTGCAAGGCCCTTTAAAAGACTACTACGTTGGTGGTTTCAACCCGTACGAAAAATATGCTTGTCAACCAACCATTTGTTAAACTAGAAACTATATAAGTCTAGGGAAAATAATCAAACATATCTCAAACCACCAACCAGTAGTCCTTTAACCCTGATGGTTGCATATTCTCCCCTTTCATCAACCATTATTAGCCATTATAAACCATTCACAGTGTACATGGGCACCCCTGGTTCCAAATTGCTCCCTCCCAAGCACCAGCCAGTCATCAATGGTCATGGCCGCCCAGGCACGGTAGTGGTTCACGAGGGCTTGCTTCAGAATGGGATCCGCTGCGGCACCACGGGGCAACTCAGCCAACCTACGGCATGGCCACACCCGATGAGGCTTGGTGATGGCAAATGATGGTTTATGATGGCTATCAATGATGGCTGTTTTTACTTATCGTTTGTCAATAATGGTCGGTTAAGGATGGCTGATAGCGGTTAATGATGGTTAATGATGATTAATGATGGCAAATGCTGGCTGCTGATGATTAGTGATGCTGATTTTTGCTGGTTAGTGATAGTTCATGATGCTGGTTGATGATGATTAGTTCATTTCTGGTTGATGCCGGTTATGAAGGGCCAGGGATGCTTCATGATGGCCAACAATTTCCTTCTCGTACAGGCAAATGATCGAAAGTAGTAGTTGAACATGGTTCAGTGAGAATATATGGTGCTTGAAATCATCAGGAGATATGGGTCGTCCATCTAAAGAGAACCATTGACCATCATGGTTGTCGGACGACGACCTCAGGCTACTTTGCGTCTCCACGCGGCTGATCAACGTGTTGCCACGTATGCCCTGGGTACCCCAAAGAATTCGAAAAGAACTTTTACAGGAAACGTGCAAACATATTACCGCTAATGAACACAAGCCGACCAACAGTAATTCGTGCTACTGGTTAATCATCTCACCACCCTGCAGAACCCACACTTTCATGTTTCCATGGCTAATACCCCCCCAAAAAACAACTCATCATGCGTGTTTCTTCTCTATCAGCGTTGGTCCACGGACAAACCCCGAGCACCATTGCTAGTCTGACAGTCTTGAACCCCAAAATATGCCAGAGAAATTCTTAGGTGACACCTCGGTGGCTACGTGGATTTGATCGAAAAAGTCTCCAAAATGCTGCCAATTCCTCTGCTATTCTCCTAAGGCTAGGGCGATGAAAACATATAGAAACAAGTACATCACCTAAAAAATCCAACAAAATCCTCTGAAATCAAATCAAATCAAATAAACAACAAATAAACAACATATAGTTCAACAGCAAGAAGTACCATCTCATCAATTTTCCCTACGCCCTGCTGCAGCCAAGGAGCACAGGCGCAGCCGCCAGCATGGCAGCAAACCAAACCTCGGCGCTGTAACTGGAGGGGTTGGTTGAAGACATTGACTAGAGAATGGTCACCAGCATTCCCACGAACTAGTAGGAATAGCCATTAATGGCTAATTTCTATGAACTATCGATAATAATTCATAGCCGTCAACTACTAGATAAAAGCCAAAGGCCACTAACTAATTCGAGTACTATCAAGTTGCTAGCGTGAATAGTGACCAGACACTCCTCCGCAAGTGTAGCATGTTTGTAACGTTTTTGATTTACCTCCAAGAAACTGATGCAGTGCAGCGCTGGGTCTACTATGAAAAGACGGTAAGACATTGGCTTTGTGTCACCGCGCTTGCTATGTACAAAGTGAATACATGAAATCCGTTGAAATCCAGCATCAAAATTCTCCAGGGCCAGCCCTAAGCGTTCTACCAAGTCTTATGTTTCATCTCAGTCATCTCCATCTTACCAAGCATGATTAAGCACATCTAACCACTACTACTTACTAGCCAGCTACAGCTCGTCAGTTCTTGGGTTGATCTGCCCCCAAGCCCCTGAGGATCCCTGCGTCTCTGTTCGCAGGGCGGGCGTTATCGAAACAAATCTGGTGCAAACCTGAGTGTTTCGATCTGCTCAACTGCAGCAAGGGGTTGGAAATAGTTGCAAGTTGCAACCATCAATGAAGCTGAAACAGTTGAGAAATTTATCAGAAAACATTCAACTGAACTAGAGGAGAAACCGTTCACCTGAAAGAGTCGTTTATTCTTAAACCATTCACCTGAAAGGGTTGAGAAATTTAGACGAGTTTCTCGGATAGATGTTGATGATCGCTCAATCATCTAAAAAATCAATCATGTCCTAATGGTGTGATCATGGTCATTAAGTAGTGCCTCCTGGTTTCAACATGCCGTGTGCGAATGTTTGACATCTGGCATGACCCCACACTCTGAGCCCCAGGGATTTGAAGGATCCACGAACTGTAAGGACTTCGCCGCAGGCCGTCAGATCTGGGGACATCACATGACATTACAGGGTGTGCGTCGGGGTGTGCGGTGTTGACCGGGTCATTTTCTCCGCAGTGGCTGCACACCTGCCGTATACCAAACCAATAAACACTCCATCTTTGATGGCAAGCCACAAGCAATTTTTATCAGTGAGGGTCTACTGCAGATCTCCCATCATGCTTCATTACCTGCTTCATCAATCGGTTGGTGGGCCAGTTTCACTTCAATGAGCCACACATTCCTTTAACTGCTTGGTGCTTAGTTGCCCCATCCCAAAGAATATGCTCGTCAAATTGATACCATCATGGCCCTTCATGGCCCAGCTGTGGTTGAGAATCTGGAAAAACACATCTGTTTCTACCACCAACCAGCATCGATAAACCTCTCCGAGGTGAGTTATTGTTGGTTTCTCACCTGGCCAAGCCTTGGTGGAATCCAGGTGGCCGATAGCTGATCACTAAGCAACCACTGTCCCAGCCGGGCCCCATTGACGTTGTTTTGGAATCCACCAGTCGCTGACGGCTGCAGGTCCTAGGGCCTCAAAAAGATCTTTTCACAAGTTCTAAAACAGCTTTATAATCCATGGAAAGGTTCGAAGCCGATATTAACATGTTAAAACTATATACACCCATACCTGGTGGTGGTGTCGACCCCGATGAAAAATATTTGTCAACCAACCATTTGTTGATAATTGCTAACAGAAAATTTCAGCCAAACCAGCAGCCAGCATATTTCATAGATTCAAACCATATAAACCCATAAGAACCACATCAGATCTAAACCCATATAAGCATATAATTTTGAAGATCTTTGAAGGCCAACCACCAACCCCGAGGGCAGGGCATCACCCAGGAACTTTGTGCACTCGAAGGCCTGGCATGGATCCAAAGGCCACGCTCCAGATCCACTTGCAGCTGATCCCAGGACCACTTGGCGCCTGGGGCGGATGCGCGGCTGGTGATGGTTGATGGCTGGTGATGATGGTGGGTGAATGCTGGGTGAGTGGTGGATATAGAGTCGATGATGATGATGATGATGATGATGATGATGATGATGATGATGATGAGGATGATGAGGATGATGATGAGGATGATGATGATGATGATGATGATGATGATGAGGATGATGAGGATGATGAGGATGATGATGAGGATGATCATGATGATGAAAACGATGAAAATGACAGCGGCAACTTGTTGGCGACTACAGTAGTTGATGATGGTTGAAGTTTGACGCGCAGCAGCCGCAACAACTCAACGTTGGCAGTATTTTGCAAGCCGTGATGGCTGACTGGAATGGGTACTCCATGAGGATTAGACTTACCATCTGGCGT
This sequence comes from Symbiodinium kawagutii, assembly GCA_009767595.1. NCBI lineage: Eukaryota > Dinophyceae > Suessiales > Symbiodiniaceae > Symbiodinium > Symbiodinium kawagutii. Next base: position 369,714 of record VSDK01001118.1, on the reverse strand, counting down.
GTTTACGTCCTGCAGTAGCATATCGAGTCGCAAATCTTCATGTAGGATCTGGTCAGTTCTGAGCAAGCGGCTGGTAGAAATCGAACTTTTCGTAGTTATATAGTTATACAGTTATACAGTTCTAGTTGCAAAGTGTCATTCTTACATAGTTACAGTGATAGCTGATATATAGTTGTAGTTATGATCAATGAGTTGCAGGTACACAGAACTTCTTGCTAGAAATCCAACATCATAACCATCATCAGTCCCAAAAAATGCTAAAAAACGACAGCCAGGCTTTGCTGGGAGAATGGGGAACCAACTTCAGCAGCTCAAGGCCACCCGTCCGCAACATGACAAAGCGCGCATCTCATCCCACCAGCTGAGCAGTTGCAAAGGTACAACCGCTTCGCAACCACTTCAGCAACCCCCCAAAAAAATAAACGGCATGCGAAAGTAGTTCGAAAATAGTTGGTTTTCATATACTTAATCATTGGTTTTGATGCCTACGATCTAAATGAAAGCCAATCTATGTATTTATGCTTCATTGAAGTTTTCATGTCGATTGCTTAGAAATTGCACAGAAACATGGTTTGTGCCCAATGGCTGGCTGAGCGCAGCCAAGCGCAACCAACAGCCATCGCCTGTGCTACAACTCGGGGGTACACCACAAATGGACATCCAAGGGTTATTCCCCTTCCCGTTGCTCATTTTTCTCACCATTCTCTCTCTCTTTCTCACCATTGCTGTTGGTAATTGTTGGTGGTCATTCTCCCCTATCAAATCATCAGCAAGTCATTAACCATGATTTTCAGCCATCATGAACCATCAATGGCAACGCCATCACTGGTGATTCACCATCTGTCGGCCCTGGCCCTGAGGGCATTTGCTGAGTGGCAGCCCCGGAAGAAGCGTAGCGGTGAACTCGGCGTCAGAGTTTCCAGGTCAGCACCTGGGGGTCCAATTCCTTGGACCTGGTGTCCAACAAAATGCTGCGAGTCAAATGAGCGTGCTCATTGACCAACACCTAATGTTCAAGCAATTTTTGTGCTCAATTGCTTGTGTTCAACCAATTTTTATGCTCAATATTTTTTTGCCTCAGTAGATATCGCTTGTCTCTACGTGCCCATTTGAAAAAAGGATAAAGTAAAGTAGCAATGTGTTTGTGCACACCTCTCTCTACAAGTTTGGAATAAGAGTGCATCAATAAGTAAGAACGTACGTGTGTGCAATGATGAATGGACATGCATATATCATGTATATATTTCTTTTGGTGAACTTCAACATTGAAATCCCTAGAACCTTAATGAAATGCACCAATCTCCCAAGCTCTGCAATCAACAAAACATGTCAACACTGGAAAAAAACACCGTACACCCGCGCATTTGTAGCTCCCTATGACCCTTGGCTGCTTGCCTCCAGCTCCCAGGGCCTCTCCTGCTCAGTAACCAATCTGAATGACCAGCTCTTATATTTCAAGCCATTACCACTATTGATCATCTTTTTTTGTTCCACTGCCATCTCAAGGAGGTTAGCTGGGCGACATCTATGACTCATAGATGATGACCTGGGCATCTCGGGCATCTATGACTCAACGACCTAAGCCGACACCACTGCTGAGTCACCACCCACCTCCCCGCGACTCAACCGTCGCTCTGCCGAGCATCAAAAGGAGAGCGTCTCGGGAGCCTCGCCGTGGATCCAATACAAACCTCAGCTGCGAACGCGGCGCCACCAGGATGGACAGGTGGATGGGGGTGGCATTGACCAAGTGGGATGCACATCCGACCATGGATTTTCATAGGGAAATCAGCTATTTCCATGGGTAAGCTAACGTAGAAGCGGAACATCCACCACGGAAATAGCTGATTTCCCACTGAAAAAGGGTGATTTTTGAGTTTCGAAGATAGTTTAGTTTGCCAAAGCGTAAACATCATGACCTGGCCGAACATTTAGCACCTCAGGGACCCAGGGGGGAAGCCACTGGGACCTGGTGCCAAGGTTCCACTTGAACGACCTTTCTTTTGGACAGCGTTTACCCACCACTTGGAATGAGGGGAGTTGGGTGGCATTGGCTGAAGGGGATGTAGACAGCACTAGTTGGGAAGCGCTCTGCGGGTTCCTTCATGCGGAAAAACTCCCGCTGAAATGGCATCTAAAATCGGTGGTTAGTACTGACTACTCACCAGACTAGAAACAAATTCAGATGTGATTAATATGCTTCAATGGTAAATCTCCAATGAAACTGCAGTATTTTACAGCCAGCAAAAACAATGAACGGATACACCAAGTAACACATGCGCCTGTATGTATAATATATCTATCTATATAAATAAATATAAATAAAGATAAATATAAATATAAAAATATATACAAATGCATCCATGCATAACAACAGCATACTGCTTGTGTAAGCATGATTAAGCATGCATCTATACAAATATGCGTGGCAATGTACAGGTCAGCATACACAAGTTCATACTTGGATGCATCAACTTATGATACATAAATGCAACTACAGTATAAATATGTATGCCTATACATATAATGTATGCAGCACACGTGAACAACCACGTTTCACGTTTGACCATCAGCGACCATTACTATCGACTATCAAAAGAACCAGCATGTAGCGGCCATCGTTTACAGCTATTAACCATCACAGTCCATCAATTGACCACTACAAATCAGTAGTTCGCCGTCATTATCTGGAAGCCACCCTTAACCATTCAGCAACCCATTGTTTGCCCATTCTCAGCCATCACTAGCCACTTGTCTTTGTCAGTTTCTAACCTCTGCGTAACAATTGATACAAATGACCATCATCAGCCGTGCATTACCCACCAATTCCCCACATCGCACCATTGATGAGTGGTTACAACCCATCCGAAGACATTAGTGTTTAAACTAACCCAAAAGTTGACCAACCCAACAAGTGTAAAGACTCTTGTGTTTTTTTAGCACGTACAGCCCATTACTTACCCTTTTATTTGTTGGGCTGACTGGCTTTAACAACTGCTCAACAAGCTCAAAATTTCAGTTTTAACTAGCACTAGCACTGAAGTGAACCAACCAAAAGCGATGCGTTCAGTGAACTAAACTGTTGAAGTCCTTGTTAAAACCAAGATCAATGAGTTTTTGAACCAAAACTAGATCCAATTGGTTTGAACGAAAACGTCCAATTCACAACAGCAACTCGTTGGTGGCTCGCCGTTGAGACCACGGTGCTGTCCACCTCGTTGAAGCTCTGAATGAGTGGCCCCCCATGGCCCAAGCGCTGCTTGCGCATCCAAGGCTGAAGCCCTGGGAGCTCCTGAGGCGACCCGCTCCACCCAGCGCAGCAGGGGCCCCGGGTGTCAGTGGTGGCGGTTGATGAATGGCTAAGCGGCTTAGCTCAATGGCTAATGGTCAAGGAAATGCTTGATGAATGGCTCGGAAGGGTGGATGATTAGTGATGAATGGCTGATAAATGATAGTGGTCTAATAGTGGTTCATGATGGTTGGATTAGCAGTACCTAGGAATGCGACCCTAGAAATGCTGCCCTTGGGCAGAATGGAGAATGCAAGAGAAATTCAAGACCCCGAAAAATGATGATGCAAAAACATGTGGAGAAAAAAAATCGTGAGCCCTCCTGAGTAGTTGGGGTGTCTTGTGTGGCATCTATGACTTGGAAAGTATCTGGCCTCACATTATAGATCACCGTAATTCACAGTATAGAGTATACATGCATGGAAAGCGGTTCACACGCTGAGCTGCGTCCCCTGCATCAACAGGTGGGGATGATTCTCTCAGCTAGCTGCTGGCTATCAGCTGATTCACCAGTGCCACAACCATTGCAGCACTCTGGTAACATGGCTGGAACATCACTATATCCTTCATAGAGAGTTTGCCTGGGAAATGATCCAGGATCGAACTGGTGGATTTTCCAGCCAGTCACGTGAAATCACGACAGGGTACAGGATCGTATCATACGTAGCATGTGTTGGTTGTTGCTTCTTGTGAGTCGTCTCTACCACCTTATCCGCCCAAATGCCTTGCTTCCCCTGGTTCTGCGCCTCCTCACAGCTGCTCAGAAACTTTCCCAAGGACTGGCCCTGGGCTGTTTGAAGGTTCGGCCGCATGGGTCGCATGCGTCGACCCATGGACGGTCATAAGTTGGTGTTTGAACCGATCGTGATGCTCACCAACGAACCACTAAGTGCTGGCGTCCCCAGGCCGAAGCAGTTTCCCATGATGGCAGCTCCCAGAAGCTGTCTGTGAACAACCTGGAACAACTCTTCGCGACACGGCTATCCACCAGCCATGATTGGCGAATCAGTAATTCGTAGAGAAACAACAATGGTCGCTTGCTTGCGAGAAAATCTGATTCCAACCTCAAGCCGCTCTTTCAGAAAGCCCCACAGTCCACTCCATGCGGGAACTATGGGAACTTTCGTTGTCTTGCACCGGCACCTGCATCTGAGGTGTAAGGCCTGCATCAGTGAGGGCAAACCAACATAAGCCAACCATCGTTGTGGGAGGTCAGGTGAGCTGGGAGTGCTTGCCGATTGCCCAGGCGCATCGCCCTTGTTGAGCCGCACTCCTGTGACACCTGTCAAGCCATCCGCGGCCACGATGAGTATCACGGAGTAGTCGAACCTTCGATTTCAGGAGAAGGCACCGGGGATTTCCGGTGAATTCGATGTTCGGGTTTTGGTTTTGGTTGATGAAAATGATGGTTGAACTGATGGTTGATGAACAAATGGGTGTAATTATTCAAAGAACATGTATTGATGACACATCAGTTGCTTGGGTGTTGGTGATACCCTCATCTATTTATTTGGTTTCTTGCCAACTGAGAAGCTCAATTTCAGACTCAAGTCCTTCTTCTCGCTCGCTGTTTATGACATTTGAACCGAAAGGTTTGGAAACTCTTCAGCCTCAAAACAATGAGGCTCAACGGAACCTCCAAGCTGATCGCCCAAGAAAATGTGCCTGGAAAGAAACATATTTTTTGGGCAAATCATGAGATTTCGAGTGCATCCTCACCCGCAAAGCTGTGCGCAGGTTCCACAACTCATGTCATCCTTATTCATCCTTATTCCCTGGTATAACCAGCTAGTTTGACAAACCAGGAACACCCACAAGATTCCACAATGTATAGCAATGACAATGGAAAATCCGATCGGACATGGAGATCAATCGTATATGGAGACGTGGGGAGCAAGTAGCAGCAAATGTGCGAACTAGATGCATCATTCCTAGCAAAGGAGTCCAATGACTGCTGCTCTTTTGGTTGTAGTATGCGCCCTGTTGCCCGACGAGAGCAATTTGCATGAAACTGTGCCTGTGGTGATCTGCTGTGCCACATGTCCCTCCTGTCTTCCATGCGTTGCCTCCTCCCTATTCTTGTTGGCAACTTGTTTTGTGGGTTTGAAAAATTCCTCCGATGCTGCAAGTGTCCATCTTGGCTGCAGGGATGAACAGGTATACAGGTGCAAGTGTATCCATGGAAATCCAGCTGCTGATAAATCCCTACCATTTACAGGTAAATCACAATCCAAACAAGTGTTTCTGAAAATGCCCCAAAACCCTCTATGAATCATTTTGAAGCAAAAAACATGGCATATTAGCTCCTTAAGCATTCAATATTAATCATGTAAACATGATCGGCTACCAAAAGCCATCCATTTTTTGGGGTACCCCTTATCTGGTTGGTGGTTTCAAACCCTATGGAAAATATTCGTCAACCAACCATTTGTAAATGATTACTAGGGAAAATAAAAACACTTTGAAAAACCACTAACCAATTGCGTGAATCCCCATCCGAGTGGCACCAAGCAACGCAGCTTGCAGAACGCTCCACACCGGATGACTGATCAACAAGTCCCCCACGCGCGGTTCCTCACAGGGCCTTGGTTTCAGGGTCATGGGGCCATGCTGGGCTAAGCTGGGGGCCCCTGGTCATAAGCAATGGTTGCTAATGGTTTAGAAGGACTTTATGGTGTGTGTTTTTTTTCAGACCCTCTTGCCGAAGCGCAGGGCGGAAAAAGTGGCTCAGGAATAATGGTTAATGATGGCTAATATCAGTTTATAGTTTATAATTGTTTTTAGCCAGCCAGTTTACAATAGTTATATTGATGTCAATGAATGGATTACAAGCAGTTGAAGCAGCTTATTAGCAGTTGATAAGCAGTTTAAGTATGGCTAAACAATTTGCCGCGTGTACGGTACATGATGAATATAGTGGTGGCACGCTCAATCATGGTACACCACGGTCGTCGATGACGGTAATGAGAAACTATTGGTTGGTAATAATGGATATAATAATGGCACTTAAGAAGCAATGGCAGTCATTGGTACTGCATCATGGTAGTTCAGAACGGTAGATCCTTTTCTAAACTGGAGTCCGAGGGCTTGCCCCCAACTGGAATCACAACGGTAGCATGCCGGATATTTTTCTTCTCCTCGCGATGCTGTGCTCTCTTCGCACCCTAAACTTTAAAGCCGGACTTTCTTCATTGCCTCAGCTCCTTTAAGGGCAATCTTCATCTTACTTGGACGAGCAAGCAGTCACCCAGCTTCTAGGATGGAAAGGCCTGGTAGCCTCAATCTTGGCGGTCCTTTGGCTGCAACAACTGGAGTGACTACCAAGTGGCTCGTACCTCCCGGATTCCAACGTCGTGTATTTGATGCCGCCGAAGAGGCCGGTTGGGATGTCTGGGATGCAGCATCGGGAGATGCCTTCGGAATCCGCGGGGCCGCACTTGATTTTGCGACCCTCAGTCTTGCCGCATTTCTCTGATTTGCCAAAGGTTTTCTTCTCGCAGATTGAACCAAGAGCAAGCTCACACGTGCGAGTCTTCTGGTCGCACACCAAGCCTTCCTGACAGCAACTCCCTTCTCTCTGCTGCTTGGTCAGTGACATCTTGGCACACTTTCTGGAGCATTTCTCTCCTCTTCCACCAGGTCCTGGGGCTTCACCCTCCTCATTCGCTTCTTCTGCGTCGAGAAGATCAGCATAATGTTCTTCGTCGAGTTTCTGGGACCTCTTGGAGCAAACTTCTTTGGAGAAAGGGTCAGAAGGATCCATAGGATAAGCCCTCTGGCTGCAGCAAGTAAGGGGTTCATAATAAACGGGTTCGTACTTCTTGGACTTGGTATCCAAGACTTTGCCGAGAAAGGTAGGGATGCTCGGGATGCAACAATGGGAGTTGCCTTCAGAATCCTCGCCGCCACATTGGAATTTGCGCCCCAAAGTCTGGCCGCACTTCTCTGATTTCTTGCAGCTTGACAGAGGTGCAAGCTCACAGGTATGAGTCTTCTGGTCGCACACCAAGCCTTCCTGACAGCAAGTTTCTTTCCGAATCTCTGTTATGACTGACTCAAAAACGCATTCTTTCGAGCATTTTTCTCCTTGTCCGGCGGTCATTTCATTCACCTCTTGGATCCGGGCAGACCAAGCCGGTGCCACAAGCACAAACATCACCAAGAATCGCATTGTCAAACAAACCGCTGGAGAGTGAGGGAAATTGCTAACTCTGAGATAGAGACAGCTTGAGCAAAATGATTCAGACAAATTCAAACAGTTCATCAACCCACATCAAACCCTTGGTTTCAGTCAATGGTTCTAGCTCATGGAGGCTAATAGCGGCTGGAGAGCAATAGTAACCAACAGCAATGGGGACGACAGCTTTTAAGAAACACCATTCATATAGATCGACTACCTCAATAGCTGATGATCCACCACTCGATCTGGGGAGTGATTCCTGTATAATATAGCTAATGTTTTTGCCGCTGTTCTTCTCTAGGTTTTATGTGTTGGTGTCTGTGTTGGTCTTGTTTTTGCGGTTCCTGTCAGGAAAGTTCTTGCCATTTGGGGTTATCCATACATGTCGGCACCCCTTAACAAACCTATAAGAGCCATTACTTTGAGGGAAACCACTAGTTTTGGGGGTCACACAATTTTTTCAATTTTTGGACAAGTTCATATGTCTTGTTCACAACGTGGACCAGCATAGATCGACGCCGACTGATCTTTGCGCATGTGCCAGCCCAGGTTTGCTTGAATGAAGTCATGATTCCTCGCCTTCAGGTGTGTGTCCATACTTGGTGTCAATGGTTCAACCTTTGATCATTACCAACTGACCATTGATCGTTATTAAAATCATGATGAACCACTACATTAGCACCATCCCAGAATCCACCACTTAAGGGTCCCCACAGGTGGTGCCGCTAATGGTTCAACGTGATTCAACCCTCCCCAAGAGCCAAGTCATCCTGGCCTTCCACCACCGAGGCACCGAATTCGTTCCAAGTCTAACGCGGCCTCTGGAGGTCGGCAGCGCTGTTAAGCTTGACACAACCATCCGCGACAAGGGGCGGTAGACAGGTAGATAGACAGATAGAGAAATAGATCAATAATTAATGACATTTGGAAAGATCGAAAAATAAAAAACAACCAAATAAACAAATAGACGATCATGAACTAATGACACCAAACATTCAACATCAATGATCAAACTAACTAAACCACGGCCGCTATCATTACACGTTCCAACCCGCGGCACGCCTGCGTGTGCGAGCTTGGGAGGTTCAGGTCGTCGGGCAGTGCCATTGGCCCAGCAAATGAGGCGCTGATCACCGAGTCGAGGCAT